>KK114610.1:964672-1088912 GCA_000611955.2 Stegodyphus mimosarum | reverse complement strand
TTCTGAGGCTGCTCATTTATGTTTCTTTTGAAATTCTGTCGTTGTATCCTCGGCAATTTCCTTTCTAGAGGAGGTTCCTCCGCTGGACGTTTGGTGGACTGGGCCCTTCTCTCCTGGGGCCTTGCTTGTTGCTTGTTCTGGTTCCTGCTGTATTCGGGAAGTTGATTCTCAGGCTGCAATCGGCGTTTCTTGCTTCTCAAGCATCTGTCTGATGACTCCACAGTTCTTTTGGATACCTTGGGCTTCCCTTGCCCATTCTGCTTTCTTCTCTTGGTACGCTCGTAATTCCGTTCGTAGATTTGTTCACCTGCGTCGTGAGACTTTCTTTTGAAACCACCTTTTTGGTTCTTATTTCTTTGCTGAGGGGGAGCTTTCTTTTTCTGACATTTCGATGCCGTTGTAGCTGGTTCCTGCTGTTTTTGCTGACGTATATCTTCCTGGCTAGTCGATTGCCTCGGATCCTGAAACGAATCTTTAAATACAGCCATTTTGCTGCGATTATAGAACGGTTTTATTTGGTCCACATTCGCTTTGAGCGTTTGACCATCATTTCTTTTTAATATAACCACTGCCCCCGTAATTTGTTCAATTGTGAACGGGCCTTCAAAACGCGGAAAAAATTTCCCCACCTTTTCCTCTGGGGCATTTGACAAGTTGTGTTTAATCTTCAACACTTCATCTCCCACATTGTACTTGACCTCTCTTCTTTTTAGGTCATAGTACAATTTCTGTTTTCTTTGGGCCATTTCTATATTTTCCGTCGCTTCCCGTATTAACTTTTGTATATCACTCATTTTAAATTCTTCTGCCCTTTCCTGTACAAAGAACAGTTTATCTAGGGGGGTCAAGATCTTTCTTCCTAAGAAGAGTTCAGCGGGTGTTTTTTGTGTAGTATCGTGTTTGGCGGTCCTAAGGGCAAATGCAAATTCATTTATATGGCTATCCCAGGTAGAGTGATAGTTTTTCACATAACTACGAATTATTTTCACTACATTTCTATTCACCCGTTCCGCTATGTTTGACTGCGGACGATACGGGACCATCTTTAGATGACGTATGCCCAGTTTTGCACACATTTCCTCAAACATTTTACTAACAAACTGAGGACCATTGTCTGAAATAACTTTTAGGGGCGCCCCGTATTTTAAAATATACTTATTTAGAATTGAATCTACTACAATTTTTGCAGACGCGCGTTTTAACGGAATTAACTCTAACCATTTGCTAAAATGATCCACTATAACTAAAAGATATCGGCTTTTATTAACTTTACTTCGAGGGTAAGGTCCAAGTAAATCGATGCCTATTATTTGATTTGGGAATTCTGATTTAATACTATTTAGGAACCCGGCCGGGCGGAAATTAACATAATTATTTAATTGACATGTTGGGCACGACTGGACATACGCCCTAGTAAACTTTTGCAGTTCTGGAAAGAAAACTGCCTCGCGAACTCTCTGAACAGTTTTTCTTATACCTAAATGAGCCGAAATGGCACAATCATGCAACTCTTCTAATACATTCAACCTCATGCTAGCTGGGATAACCGGTCTATATTCATGATTCTCATTAGTAGCTTTCGTATAGAATAACAGTCCGTCAATTAATTCGTAATTTTCGGCCCTATTTCTTATCGGCACAATATCCGGATGATTGAAATTCTCAGGGTCGGCCAAATAATTGTATATATTTTTGAACTCCGGATCTTTTTTGAGTTCGGCTATTACTGTTTCACGAGAATCTAATACTTTGGATGTTAACATGGCTATCTTAATTACACTTCCATTTTCATCTAAGTTAATTCTGCTTAAAGCATCTGCCACAACATTTTCTTTTCCCGGCGTATGTTTAATTATTAGGTTATATTCCTGTAATTTGAGAGCCCACCTTATTAATCTGGGTGATAAATTTTTTCCAGAATAGAGTCTAGTGACCGCCGCGTGGTCGGTATATACAGTTACTGGAGAACTTCCAAAGAACACACGAAATTTCTGTACTGATGCTAACACTGCGAGAGTTTCTCTCTCTGTTGCGGAATAGTTTCTTTGGGTTTCATTTAATGTTCGGCTGAAAAAAGCCACGGGCTGACCATTTTGGGAAAGCACTGCACCAATCGCGAAATCTGAAGCGTCCGCTGAAATCTCTAATCCCTTATCCCCTTCTGGAAATTTTAAGACGGGAGCTTGAGTCAATGCGTCTTTCAATTTTTGAAACGCCAAGTTGGCTTCTGCTGACCACGAAAACCTAGCTTTTTTTCTTTTCAACTTTAGCAGTGGCTCAGCTATTTTTGCAAAGTCTTTAATGAAAGCCCGGTAATATGAACACATCCCGAGAAACGACGATAATTTCTTCGCTGTTTTAGGAACAGGATAATTTCTAATGGCTACTATTTTTGACTGATCCGTTTCGATTCCCTTTTGGGAAATTTTAAATCCTAAATAACGTAACTCTTTTGCGGCAAATTTACATTTAGACGCATTTATCTTTAAACCAGCTTCGTTTAACAATGAAAATACTTTTCTTAAATCTTGTAAGTGTTGTTCTAGAGTACTACTCGTAATTATAATATCGTCTAAATATATGAAAGTGCTTTTACCAAGGACTGGTCTTAAGACGATGTCCATACATCTTTGGAACGTTGCCGGCGCGCCGGATAATCCGAACGGCATTCTAAGAAATGCGTACGTACCAGATTTCGTTATGAACGCGGTTTTGTGTACGTCCTCGGGTTTTACCCCAATCTGAAAATAGCCACTCGTGAGATCTAATGTAGTCATGTATTTTGTAGACGAAATATTTCGAATAATTTCTTCAATTATCGGCAACGGATATACAGGATATTTTGTAACTGAATTTAACTTGCGATAATCTATAGCAAAACGCCACCGCTTCGGGTGCGTAATCGGGTAATCATTATTTTTCTTACACAGGACAACGGGGCTAGCATAACTGCTAGAAATTGGCGTGATGATTTTATTCTTTAACATCTCTTTAATATGATGTTCAATTATTTCCTCTTTTGTCCTATCATATCTATATGGCTTTTGCCTAACTGGCTGAGCGTCCCCCGTGTCAATGTCGTGGTTCACCACCTGCGTAAAGCCTGGTACATCACTAAATAAATTCGCAAAGTGACTTACCAGACCTTGGATTTTCTCTTTTTCCTCTGCTTGTAAATGTTCCAAGTCCAGCTGCGGGGGCTTATCATTCTTCGCTTCAATTGGCTTCATATTTAATGTTAGTTCTCCCCCCTTGAAATCAATTTTTGCTTCTGCCAAACTAAAAAAGTCCACACCTAGAATAATACAAGTCTGCAGGTTACGCACAATATAAAACAGGATTCTTACCTGTTCGTTGTTGATACGCACGAACAATGGTACTTTTCCTAAACAGCTACATTTTTCTCCTTGGGCCGCTATGACATCCGTGTCTCTTGCACTAAAAATTCTGTAACGTCGAAAGTGCTTCTTAAAGAATCTTTCCGATACGAAGCTGCTTTGGGCTCCTGTATCCAAGAGGGCTGTCGCCGGTATGTTGTTGATTAGAACTTCAATCTTCGGCAAACTCAAATTCTTAACGACCACGGTGTTTAAATTGATTTTGGAAGGGTTTTGCGCTGCTTCGGACTTCTTCACCTTCCTCGAAGAAATCCCTCTTAGTTTAAATTCTTTTTCTTCTGGTTGCCCTCGGAATCTTTGCTTGTTCTTCTATTAAATTCCCTTCGTTCGCCGCTCGCTTTAGGAGACACATCTTTCTTCGGCCATTGCTTCGCCTTATTCCCGTAACTTTGATTTTGCTTTTGCTGCGGTCTTGGCGAACTCCACTGACTTCTTCGCTCAAATTGGCGTCGTCGTTCGTTGTCGGCTGTTCTTCGGCTTTCAAATTGTACCGCGAGCTCAAATAATCTGTCTAATGTTGTTGGATTTCTTAGTTCGATGAAATCTTGAACTTGGGGCAGTAGCCTAGGAAGTATAACTTGAATAATTTCAGGATCCGGGCGACTTCCATACAAAAGCTTGAAAACTTGAATTTTCCTCAAAATAAAATTAGACAAATCTTCTATTCTTTCTTGGTATCGGCTAAACAGTTCAGCTTCCAATCTGGCTCGATCTCGCACCACGGGAAATGCTTTCACTAGAGAATTCTTGAAATTTTCATACGTGTATGTGGGGCTTCCTGGTTCCCCCAAGAGATTCTTTCCGATGCACTTGAACCAACTTAGCGCTTGGCCCTTCAAAGCGCTGGTAGCAAGAGCGACTTTCTGAAATTCGTGGACTGGATATAGCATGAAGTGGGAGTCTAGCTTTTCCAGGAAATTGATTACGGCTGTCTTGCCGTCAAAACTTGCCGCTGGCTTCATGGCTGCTCGCATGGTTTGTACGATGTAGCCGAATCCTTCTATGCCAGGAGGTGCTATCTCAGGATTCTGGACAGGTACAGCAGGTGTCTCAGGTTCGTCTTCTTGTTGTTGAGGCCATCCTCTTCTTTCTGTGCGGGCGCCATTATCAGGACTTAGCATTCTGTGTGTATTCTTTGAGAACATGGTAAATTCTGTAAAGGGTTCTTATCCTTACGTTCTAAGTCCTGAACTGGAACAGGGAGCGGAAGGTACGCTATGTTCTGATGTAACTGCTGGGCTGGAGAATAACTGCACGTGAAGGGATTTGAAATCCTCTTTTATTCAATCACTATTAAATACAAACCTCCCAATTCGGGAGAGATACAGAACGTAACAGACCACACTTTGGTCGAACTTAACAATCAAATAAATTTAAATAAATTAAAATAGAACTTAAATTAAACTTTGCTTCGCAGAGCAATTCGCGGAAGTTGGCCTCTATCTAAAAGGGTGCGTAGCAAGATATACTAAATACTACCGCACTTTAATTTATTTTACAATGCAATCACGTAGTAAGCACTATGGCTTATAAATTTAAACTGCTAGCTGGTCAGGCGAACGTTGAGCGGCGTGACCGTGATCTGAGTCTGAGCTCTCACACACCGAGAGGTTTCTACCTCTGGCTTAAATAGTGCTTGGCTGAACTTCAAAATTAGCATAAGCTAAAAACGCGCGCTTCTTCTGACAGGAAGTTGAAGCAGAGAGGAGATAGAAAAGATTTAAATTAAAATAAACTTGGTTAGTTTAACTAAAACCTTACAGACATTGCACAAATAATAATTTAACTTAATGTTTTCCTGTTTTACTTCTTCTATATAAACCAGAATACTGAAACTGAATACATTATAATATGGATTTTTATTCAAGAGCTTTAAATTTAAATTAAGAATGTCTTGATGCTTTCCTGATTTGACTCCTTTTACGTTCGTATAGTTTATATATTTTTTAACATTTTATTTATACATTAGCTATACATTAATTCTTTATAGTTTTTTGCATTTAAACTATATACTAAAGGAAATTACCTGAAATAGATCAAAATAAATGACATAATTGCAAAAGTGGCTTCTTTTGAATATGCAAGGTGATGTTTTTTAAATAATAAAATGCTCCACTCGAGTTTCAAATAACAGTTTAACAAGGTTATTCACTAAATGAAGCTTTACTGAATTCTCTATGAAAAATATTTCGTTTATGTAAATTAATTTTTCGATTGACAGATAGATATACTAACAATTACATCTTTTGAACAAAAACAATAATTAATTTTATGACAAAGAATATTCTTGTATATAGATTAAAAGTCTAGAATAACAGATGGTTTTTCAATTTTGTTTTTACCAGAATTGAAATTAATACTAAGCTCTAGAAATTCGCAAAATCCTTCCACTTTTGAAGTATTTATCAGGCTAGAAATTTATTTATTTTATAAAAATACTAGCGGAAGCACCTGGATACCAGTTAAATTAGGTTGAGAGTAACGTATCTAACAACAGAGAGAACGATACCGCTGTAATCCGTCTCTTATAACGATGCAAAAATTACGATTCATAGTCATACAGTTTTTAGTCTGATGAGATATGGAACCCACGTTAAAAAATTTACATAGAAAAATAAACTAATTCACTAATTCTCTCTCATTATATTAGCAACAATGGCACGCAGTTTTTAATGTTTTTGGTCTTTATAATCAAATGATCGTAAAAGCTCAAATTCCATCCAATATTTCACCTATATTCAATTTTAGTCGATTAAATGCAGCAATAAATTGATCATAATGGATCAAAAATCAATAACGCGAACAAACAAACAAACACACAAAAAGGTATTCTTCATTATATATATATATTTTGTAAAAATTGCAAATTTTTGATTAACAAACTCTACGATTTGGGAGCGAATAGTAGCAGCACTTTTCGAAATAAAGCATTTTTATCTCCAACACGCGCGACTGTTGCCACTCAGAAAAATGAGTGCGAAAATTATCCTTTTCAGAGTTTTAAATTAATATCTCGGCTGATAAAGTCCTACGAAGATGGAAACTGTCAAAATGGCTTCCAGGAAATTTTGGAATAGGAAATAAGGCATTTAATGTTTGGCAATGCTATTTATATTTCATCGTAAAACTGCGAAATTTTTCATTAATAAACTCTATAATTTGAAAGTGAGCAGTGGCAACACTTATAGAAATAAATCAGATCTTTATCTCCAGCGTGCAAGATTGTTGCCACTCAGAAAAATGAAGGCTAAAATTAGCGTTTTCAGAGTTTTTATTAATATCTCTGATTTTAGCTATTTTTTTTGGAAAAAAAGTGGACGGCGATTTTTTCCAAGACCCAGAAAAGAATTGTAGAAATTTCGGTGACGATAGCAGTAGTAGTGCTGAGAATCGAGAAAAATCACATAAACAGACATTTTTCTTCATATATATAGATCAGATAAAATGTACAGCCACTGTACAGTTCTGTGAAGTATAAAACTAAAATGACTTTCGCTGATGATACGAGAAAATAAATGTCGAACCACAAATACAGAAAGCAGAGTGATTGATGCTCTGCCGAAGTGGCAACTTCAGATGAATTTGGCGGGCGTGGGCGACAGCCGGCCTGGAGGCCGAGTGCGGCCCTTGTAATTGCTTAATCCTGTCTTCAATGAAATCCTGTGCTTTGACATTTTCGTCTTTTTCCTATCTGATTTTGTATACAAAGTACCGAAATCAGCAAAGTGAGGGCACGTCTATTTTTACAGTGTATATACACATTTATACATATGACTGTACTAAGGATTAACGAATGCTGACAGTACTGTACATGATACAAACATGTGAATCCGCCAAAGAATACAGTCGTGTTATTTGTAGCAGCTTTAATTCGGAAATTAGTCAATGGAATATGAATTTTGTTGAGACATTACTGCTCATCAGAAAAGATAGTTTAAGGAGAGAACATTTCACTTCTAAATTGTGCACTTAAAAACGAAATAGTATACATGTCACTTATTTGATCACCAATAGGAACAGATCTCATTTTTGAACTATTAGTAATTTTTATTTAAATTTGTACGGACGAGCTGGGTTTCTTCCTCTTAGGATCTGCAAACATTAGGAGAATCGCAGAAGATAGTCGCAGCCTTGCTCGCATGATTCGCTAAAAGGAACATTTTGGCCTGCGGGTAAAAGTATTTTCCCACTTCTATTCTAGGGATTTATAACAAATTTTATTTTCACTTTTTTAAGATGGATTAGTTATATATTCGTACATTCAGAAGTTTAAATAAGACTTATTAGTGTTATAAAATATAACTTTATTATGAAGGACCTAGTTTTTACTTTATTTCAATTAAGTCCAAAAAAAAAAAAAGAACGAATTTCATCTCAATATGGAAAGCAAAGCAACGAAAAATTTCACTGGCGGAACATTAAGTACAGCAGGGAGTTTAAAAGCTGAAAATTATTTCAAATGCAAATTTCCCAACTTCATAGTGACACATATCAAATTAAATTATATTTAAGGTTTCTCGCCAAGGCTTTATGACAGTGTTTACAAAATTTTAGTCAAGCGCGTCATCGTTGAACATGATTACGAGTGCAATATTCCCCATGCATTTTCAGAAAAATAGTGTTAAGAGGTTTTGCATTTATGTAAATTATTTTAGTGAAATTACATGTAAAATTGTAGCATGTGTTTAATAATCTAACATAAAATGCTTGAAAGCGACGAAGCTCTGAAGGAAAGTAAGATTAAAGCTGCAAGTCTATTTAACATTGAGGTAAATGGCTATCTGGATAAACTGACGAGATATCACCAACTGGCGGTAATTTTGGCGATTAATCAAAGTTGGCAACAATTTGGCGACATTTTGTCGGGTCCCTGTATAAATAACTGAGAATGGAATTGACTAATAATAGCAATTGATCCTTATATGTAACTTTAACTATACCCACTCCTCATGTGCCTTCCAGTAATTTCGAGATTTAAAATAAAATCATAATAATTCGAGATAAATGGTTATCTTGCTAAATTGGCGAGATATCGCCAAGCTGTTGATGGTTTTGGCCGCTAATTTTTGTCAACAAATTTAACGAGAAATCGCCAAAATTTGACTAGCTTGGCAACAATTTAGAGACATTTTGCTGTGGTTCCCTGCATATTTGTAATGCTTACTGTAGTTGAATAGTTAATTGCTCCCTACATGTAACTGTAACCGCATCCGGTCCTTAGATGCAACTTGATATATGCCTTCCAGTAATTTCGAGATATAGAAGGTAATAGGGATTTCTCGGTGGTCGAGTGAAAACTTTATAAACTCATGCTGAACTAAACAACTAGAGCATCTGCTCTTAGTTGTTTAGTTCAGCATGATTTCCGGGTATTGAGAGAGATCAGTCCGAGCTTCGCCTTTTTAGATACGCTTTGCATTGCGTTGTGTTTAACGTTAATTGTGCTTTGTGATGCTTAGAAGAGCAGTGTAAGTATATTTATGTAAAGTTCCGGAATTGTAAATTGTTTCTTTTGGTAAAATAAGTTTTAGCAAGTTATCATCGGTTCTGTGTGCGTTCAAATTATTACGAGGTCGTACGCGCCCAATACTATAAAAGAATGCATTTATTATATAAGATAAGAGTACCAAATATCCTAAAAAACTACATATTTCACTCAAAGTTTAGAAGCAAACTGGGGATCTTCACTTTCATTCCTGTTAAAATATTTTGAAACAGGTATTAATGCTGTTAAAATTAGGAGACTCACTCAGTCTTTTAATTATTTACTGAAGTCTTCAGCATTTAGTAGCACAAGAAAGTAGAACACGGAGCCTAATACCTATAACATATAATATCAAAATCTGGAAAACATATATTTCATCAAATGCTGAGCTACAAAATATTTTTTTAATTCGGAATAGTTTGCATAATTAAATAAAAGAATATGTACTGGTTATGCGGGAAAAGAGACAGCCTATGTATACATATAGCAGATTTCATTTACAAAATAACTTTTGTACAGTAAACCGGGTTCCTAAATTTCACCCTTAATTTTAATCCTTAAACCAGATTTAAACCAAGCAAATATGAATTTCTTTTCATAAAAGAAATCAATATTTTTATTTTAATGCCCCATGTTAAATACAATAGCCATAGCTGTTTATAAATATTTTTAAAAAGCACAGAAAGAAAATAAACATAAAAATGCATTTTATTAGAAGCAGCTTTCTACCAATTAAAATGATTAGGGAAATGAAGTAAAATAATATATTTTTTCATTTTTAATAATAGGCACAGTAAGTGAAACTTACTTGTTCTTATTCGTGTATTAAAAGAATTATTTTGAATATAATATTTGTATTCCTTCCAAAGCAATTTACATATATGTCTTAATTTATGTAATGAATTAAAAAGTACAAAATTCTTTTAAGCTAAACAAGCATAGTTAATTACATCAGCTAGAAATATTTATCTCTTAACAAAATCTTTTATCTCCTTCTTAAACGGCAACAAATAAAAACCGTGAAAAATATTTTCTTCGTGATTAGCTGAGATTTAAGCTCATGAGAATTCCGAAAATTAAAATTTTACTCCAAAGTTTCATTGCAGATCAGGTTATTCCGTAATCAGCATTCTAATACATAGAGGAATAACAACTGAATGTGAAACTGTGATATGGAAAATGATCCTCGTGTTAAATAAATCCACATAATTGAATAGTTCATTTTTGGATGAAGATCATGATTATAAATAATGCAAGTCACACCATTTTTCTCCAAACTTTAAATCAGCAGATTTCTGTATTGAGGACAAGCAACGTCTTGAGATAAATAAATCGCACGACTGTAGCTCCGAAAGGAATTTGAGAGAATGCAGTGGAAACTGCTCCAAAATTGCATTTGAAAGTGAAATAAAATTAGATATGAGCTGCCGTCTGCGTGAGGAATAGAATTTGCAAATTAGGAAGCTTAAACGTGGACCGTGTAAAGGATTGCTATGTCGATCAATGTGGCTGAAGGAAAAGTCTTAGTTTGTTATACTGTATGCTAATAAGATAGGATGCCACTTTTGTGAATTCTGCTAATACTTCTATGCATTCTTACTTCTTTACGTATATCATTCACTTTTGTAGAGGGGGGTAGGTTTAAAAAATGAAATCTTCCTTTTAAATTCTTTAGAAGAAGAATTCACTGGCTTTTAAATCATAATTTTACGTTTAATTTGCCTTATCTGGCTTTTGTCGTGGGCCCAAGATTTAACCATCCCTATAAATGTGTATACTCTGTGTAATCTATTTCCATATAATTTACTATGATGCTAATAGAATCATAAGGTACTACTTTCCCTTCCTTTCTGCAGGCCTTCGCGGTATAACGGTAGCACACTCGTGCGTTTTCTGGAGTCAAGTTTCGAGTTCCTGCGAGAGCTTTGTTCATTGTTCACGTCTGCAGCATCAGAATAACCAAATGACTCTACAGTGGCGCCCAAATTGAAAGGTGGTGGACGGTGATTCTTCACTACCAGAATTTGGCGACCGGGTTCCCTAATTCCCAATCGCTCTTTAAAAAGGGGAGTCTATCAGGTATATTCTTCCTCTTTTCTACATGCTTTCTTGATGTAACTTCAACACACTCCGCGCGTATTAGAGAGGTCCAGGTTCGCCTCCCGGCGAGGTTTCGAGTCCCGGCGAGCATCCAGATTTTTCATTTCTCCTGCTTCAAAATAAACTAATGTCTCTACAGTAGCGCCGAAGTAAAAGGTGGTGGATGATGATTCTTCACCATCAGGATTTGACGACTGGGTCTCCTAATCCCCAGTCGTCCTTTAAAAGAGGGAGTATATAAGGTACTTTTTCCCTCTTTTCTGGATGCCTTCGTCGTGTAACTATAGCACATTCGGAGCGTAATCAAGTGGTTCAGACTCGAGTACTGGCGAGGACATTGCAGATTTTTATGTTTCCTGCTTCAAAAATACCTAATGTCTCTAGAAGATGCTGAATTTAATGTGAGTTGCTCTTATGTCGAAGTTATGGATTACAATTGTACACAAAGCAAATCAAAAAAGCAGTAAAAAGATTTATTCTATTTCCATTCAACACACAAGAGCTATAAGAAATTCAAGTAAACACACTATATATTCATAAAAATACATAGATAATACAATTTATTTCTCACTTTAAATTATAAAGTTTCGTCTTTTATGGTAACTTCAAATGTTAGAAATATCAAACCAATGTCTGAAATGTTAGTTAGCTTTAAAGTTCGAACTTTTAAGACATTAAGTGTATTGTCACTATGTCCTGTAAAGTACCAAGAGAAGGAGAAAGGGTGTGGAGGTTCCTTTCATTTAACTCAAATAACAGTTAGCAGAATACACCGCTCGGGCTTACAAAATAGCCAGCAATTATGGCTTTATTAAAACGTAATAAAATTGACTTATCTAAGCAAATGTAAGTTAGCCTAAAGGCTAACATAAATAGAGAAGTTGGGTCTGATCTAAAGTCGGCGTTGCAAACGTAATGGAAAGTGTTATATTAACAAGATAATCATTCTTAGAATAAAGGTAAAAAAGGCTTATCTTTTCTGATGATCTTCTTTCTCGTTCTTCTCCAAAGGTATATCCGGGAATATTTTTATTAATTTCACACATCAAAGGCACTACTCATCTCAAAAAAGAGAGGTTTCTAAGGTAATAAGATACGTTTAATTTACATTACCTAATTACATACACGACACAGAGAAAAGATACTAGTTACATCTTTAACTGAAACGTCCATTACGAGTTCAAAAGTTCAGTTATAGTTCTGTTTCATTTTGGCTGCGCGCATGTTCAAATCACGTGGTGTTTGGTAACAGTTTTAACGGCGATAGTTTCAACAGAAAGAATAGTGTAACGCCTCAGAATATAGCTCTCAACAGTATCAAATTATCAGCCCTCAGCAGGCGGAATACGCTCTGAGTCTATCCTTTAAAACCTTCCTTCAAGTACCATCTCACTTCTAAGTCATTTGAATACACGCGAGCTAGAAATTTACATTCTTGCCGGAAATTGGGAAATTGGGAAACTAAAAGAAAAGCACATTAACATAAAATAATTGGTTAATAAATTAACGAAACCTTATACATTTATTAACAATTAAACATTTAGCATGTTTTGGTCCTTGTTATACGTATGAAGAATAATTTGCAATAACTAATGTTCAATGAAATACTACAGATCAGTTGGATGGCCTAGATTTTAAAAAAGCCTCAGTTGAAGCAGTATGAAGTTAAGAACTATATTCAGCACAGTACATATGGGCTATTGTTACTAGTACTATATATGAAAATCCTCTAGACTCATCATAGTGCAAATTCTTTAGAATTAATCATATATATTACTTTCGAATTAATCATACAGTTTAATAAAACGCAGTTTATTTCTTTCATAAACTACGTGGTAAACAACGTGGCCTTCATCAAGCGGAATACGCTCTGATTCTACCCTCTAAAACCTTCCTTTGAATGCCATCTACTTTCCACCTTATTGGAATACACGCGAGCTAGAAATTTACATTCTGTCAGGAAATCGGGAAACAAGAAGGACGCATATTAACGTAAAATAACTAGTTAATAAACTAAATGAAACCTTATAAACTTATTAACAATTAAAAATGTAGACTCTTTTAGACTCGTCATAATTCGAATTATTTAGAATTAATCATGTAGAAATAAACTGCGTTATATTTCTTTTATAAACTAGTTAGGCAACATTATTTATGAGAAAATTTTAAATAAATATATTTAGCTTTAAAATGGCATCAATAGGAAATTTAAATTTTTGAATGAATATAGTGTTTAGTTTTAAAATGGTATCAATAGGAAATTAACACATTTCTCACTCCAAACTGTTATTATAACTTAAGTTTTTTTTTTCTAAATGACTAAAAAATCTAAGAACAACTTTGCTTAATTTTAAAACTTTTATAGCATTAAAATATGCTTTATCGTCTGAAAACTAGTCAGTGAAATATTGCTAAAACTAAGATACTAAAACGTTTTCGGAATACTTTTAAAGGGGAATTTTAGTGATAAGCCTAGGAAAAGGAAGGTATGCTAATTTGTAAAAATGCTTTTAGAGCTGAGTCTAATGGGAACTTTTGTAATGTTGTTTACTAAACCGCATTTTTAAAATGTAATTTTAATATTATGTTATTTGGTATAAAAGTAAAACATTCGTTATAAATCTAATGAAAATGCGCATTTAGTATTAAGTTTTAAAAAGAATGAAAAAGGCTAAATTTTTAAACTTCAGACTTTGTTCGCAGATTTATGGAACAGAGGCGATGATAATATACAGAAAGCTTTTTAAATCAAGCTTTTGCTTCTCAATTTAAACTTTTGAATGTTTCATTTCATTATATAACACACAAAGAATAAATTGTATTTATCATTTAATACACTTTTAGTTTTATGTAAAGATTTAGCAAAATTATTAAAAATATTATTCATAATCCATTTAGATTTAAAACATTTATAGTAATTTTCCGACGAAGAATTATTATTATCCATACCTAATTATAATGAATGAGAATAGTTTGTATTTGCTTCAATAATTATTGAGGCAGGTAACTTCATGTAAAAAAATGACTGATATCACGGAAAGAATAAATAAATCTCCATGTAATGAAACTGACCTCATCTAAATCTACATTAATATGGTTCAATGGTAAACTATTTAAAATATTTTTAAACTACTAAATTTCAATAGGTATGTAATTTAGTAATTAAAATACTTTATTATAAATACTATTACAAATAAATCTAACTAAACAATCTAACATTCAGGCTATATGATAGACGCAAATAAAAGTAATGTTCTTTTTCTACTATTGCCGCATATTATTTTTTAAAACAGGATTTTCATTCAGGTCAATTTTTTTGAAATTTTGTTTTGCTGTCAGTAATGGTAGTAAAAAATGTCTGTTCAATCCAGAGGGATTCTCTTTTATAATAGCTTAAGTTAATTTCGAAATAAATTTTTTTGATGTCTTATAAGGTATTTCTCCCACTTATAAGGTATTTCTCCCACATTTTCTTCTTGCCTTCGGAGTGTAGTGGTCAGCGCAGTCGGCGCGTATTCGAGAGGCCCGTGGTTCGAGTCCTGGCGAGGGAGTTGCTCATTTTTCATCTCACCTGCTTTCAAAAAATACCTAATGTTTCACCAGTGGCGCCGGAACTAAAAAGGTGGTGTATGATGATTCTCCACCCCCAGGATTTGGCGACTCTGTCCCCTAATTTCCAGTCGCCCTTTAAAAAGCGGGAGTATATAAGGTATTTCTCCCGCCTTCTTGGCATGCTTTCGTGGTGTAGTGGTTAGTAAGCTCGGCCACGTGTTTCGAGAGGGCTCCGTGGTTCTAGTCCTGGCGAGGGCATTTTTCATTTCTTCTGCGTTAAAAAAATACCTAATGTCTTTACAGTCTTATCCAAGAATTTCATGGAAGAAAGGTTATCAGAGCCTCAAAACGATTGGACAAAGTTATATCACATACATTTATGTAACTTTGAAAAAAGAAAAAAAATATAATGACCGCTATAGGTCCACGATGACATAATGTCATTATTATAAACACAAATTATTTAGTTAATCCCGTGAAAAGGTTAGATAAAAAGTAAATTAAAGCTATGGGCACTAAGGTAGACATTTTAAGTCAAACGAGAACCCAGTTAACACCGGATAGTTAATTGAATTTTTCAATTATAATTGTTATGCAGTGTTCATGTAAACCTTCCATATTCATTAAAATAGGTAAAAAAAGTCAGTTTCTGATAATTAAAAAGAGCTCATTGCGCTGTGTGTATTATAGAACAAAAACGATGGATAGGAAGGAAGACACTTAAACGGTGGATACGAGGAAACAGTTCTTATATTGGACAGTCACAGCCTTCTACACCTTTTGATATCATCAACCGGACTTCCAGATCCGATTTTGATTTTTATCACCTAGCTATTTTTTGAGATAAAAGAAGAACGAACTCTGAAATCTCTTGCTTTAGTCGTTAAGCCTCGAATGCCTCCTCTCTGGTGAAGAATTCAACCACTACGTTTGCTTTTAAACTTGATGGTGTCGCCTTTCTTAAAATGGTAAGCAGAAGAGTACAAGCAAGGATTCCAACATTTGGCGAATCTAACTTCTCTAAACCTCAGTAACCAACAAAGCAAGTCCTTTAACATGGAGGTCAACAAGCTACGTTTGAGAACGTGGCACGTATCCTTTTTCCAACGGCCATAGTATGATAGTATACAGCAAATATTAATTAAACATATTCCTTTTCTAGCATCGCAAATTGCCCAGATAGTGAGGATACCACTACCGTATAGAGACAAACAAAAGTTCAGCGCTCACTGTTTCCCCTAAAATTGGTAACGAAATAGCTTTGAAGGGAAAGTTCATATACCAGCAATTTTGGAGCAACAGACCACTAATATAACACATATTTTTTCATTTACGTAAACTTTGCTTGGTTATAAAATGTGTAATATCAGAATAGTCAAGAAACTAAAAATCTAAACTTTAATGCAAAAGGTGGAAAAAACGAAGTTAGAAAAATTGAATAAAAACACTGGATAAAGTGTATGTAGATATTTACGGATATAGTGGAAAACGGAACAATCAAAATGAATAACAACTCTTAAAAAAAGCTAACAATGCAAAATTATGAGTAATTCTAAATAATGCCTGCGAGAAAAAAAAAATACCAAAAACAAGCTTAAAGTATAAAGGAATTAAATTACACCAGAAATATACAAATATTAAACTACAGCAAATAGTAGTAGTAGTAAATAGTAGTAGTAAATTAGTAGAAGTAATCAGTAGTAGTAGTAGTAATAGTAAATAGTAGTAGTAATAGTTGTATAGTAGTAGTAGTAGTAGTAGTAAATAGTAGTAGTAATAGTAATATAATAGTAGTAGTAGTAAATAGTAGTAATAATAGTAGCATAGTAGTAGTACTAAATAGTAGTACTAATAGTAATATAGTAGTAGTAGTAGTAGTAATAAATACTAGTAGCAAACAGTAGTAGTAATAGTAAATATTAATACTAATAGTAGTAGTAGTAGCAAACATTAGTAGTAATAGTAAATAGTAGTACTAATAGTAGTAGTAGTAGTAAACCCTAGTAGCACATAGTAGTAGTAGTAATAGTAGCAATTGCACCATAAATATACAAATATTAAAATAATAAATTGCCGAACAAATAATAAATGTAATAAATAAGTGTAAACAAGTACGCTGATTCAAAATCAGGAAAAATAGGGCCCACGAACGTCAGAGCGGTAAAGTCGCTGAACACTAGTAGTTCCGTCCGGGGTTCGAATCTCGGCGGACGGGCTGGCGGCATGGGCGTTTTGGTAGCTTACCCCGTTTGCGATGGGTATAAGAGCCAGTTTTCCTAAGAAAGTCATCCACGAAGGTATCGGTCGTCTTAGACAGGTAGCCTTAAAGCGCTTTGCCATAATCAAGCAAAACAAAACAAACCAGTAAAAATACATTGAATAAAACAAATGTACTCAAATATTTATACAAAATTATGACATTGCGACTTTACTTCCTGTGTCTCTAGCCTAGTGTAATTTTTACATCCCAATTTTGAACTAGAATTGTAGAGACATTAAGTTACTTTGGAAGCAGAAGAATGAGCAACGCCTTCGCCGAGAATCGTACCACGGACCTCTCGGTTACGCGTCGAGCGTGCTGACCCTACACCACGTAGGCATGCGAAGATGGTGGAAGAAATACCTTATAGAATGACCAAAGAATTGATTCCTAGAGAATCACATGTTTTTTTTTCTTTGTACTAGGCTCTCGAAAGTGCTTACAAAGAAACGCATTCTAAGCACTTTTTAGCATGAACGCTATAATTTCAGATATGTAGACTTTACCAATGATTCCAATTCGCCCCCTTTATCGTGGAGGCAGAAATTGCTGACTGTTTAGCAATCAGGACATCAAACCGTTATTATGATGTGTCGTAATTTCATAAAGTATTTTCAAAATGTTTTAAAATGCTACTCCATAAGCGTAGATACCAGCCTATTATTAAACTAGCAACATAATATCCGTATGTAGATTAATTCCTGTACAGATAATTGAACGGTAAGCAACAGCTAAATCAAACTGTGAAATTTGACACAGAACTACAAAATGCTGACAGTAAAGCAAACATTTCAATGTAAATTGAATAGCGCAAGGATATTTAACTCACGCATGAAATAACAGAATGGGTGTGTGTGTGTAGCAAACTGTCTGCTATACATGTAATTTGTTATTACACAACGCCATTCCTCTGACCCTCATATTCTGAAATGTGTTTACACTTGAATTGTGTTTGCACTTTGAACCACCACCTGATACGTAAAGAGGTTGTTGAACTTGAGCGATGCTGTTTGTTATAGATGAAACTACGTATATCTTTCCAATAATCCGTCACTGTTAATTTGACGTGAGAGTAACGCGGATCGTAATTTGCATTCAGTAGCAGGAAAGATACACATGAACTGGATGTAATGCAATAATATTAGAATAATATTAGAGGCTTTATCTTCAGATAGATGTATAGCTATTAAGGAATTTTAAACGACGAAAAGTGTAGAAGGAGTATATTCTCTGTCGTTTCCGTTTATTATATAATTCACCTTGAAAGAGAACTGCAAAAGATGCTATTACTTTTAATCTTTTCATATATGTGTTCTAGCATATCTTAAAGTCTCTCTTCCTAATTCAACTCTCTGATGCTTTTGGAATTCCCTAGGATTTTCTTTAAGCCTCCGCATTATAAGGATTTTCTAAGGTAATGAGTTTCGATATGTCGTATGGGAATTCTGGGAAATGAGAACCTTCATTTATTTAAAGCAATTTAAATACTCTAGCTCGAAGAGATCACAGTGGAAGTAATTCTCGAAAAGACTCATTTTCGCTATCTGATTATATTTAAATTAAAGTTTTTAAAAGTATTAGTTATTCTCTTGCAATTCGTTTCTTCTTTTGGTTTAAAAATTATTTAAATTGTATTTCCCATTTTTCTAAATACGCTTTATCATTTACAGTGAAACTGTGATCAAACAGAAACCTATAATAAGACATATCGAAAACATTTATAACTACTGATTAACAGAAAGCAAGAGAATATGCATAATATTTTATGATAATTTTCAGAAATTTATTTACGGTTCTTGTTCATTAAACACTTATTTATCGAATTTGCATCTACATCTATACTTCGTATAGAATTCATATAAATTGTGTGGCATATTTATTGACCTCTTAGTTCTGAATCTAAGTAATTTTTTTAAACCTCCAAAAGAGGATAGTATTGTTCCCATGATATTTAAATTTTCAAACACATTTGATGCAGCTTAACTTTACAAAGAATTACAAAAAAAAATTGCAATTCCAGGAAGCACTGGCATAATGAATGAAGGAAGGAAAGAAAATAGAATAACGCAAAGAAAGCTCACTGAAAGTGACTTGGAATGGCTAAGTGTAAAAATCTGCTTTTATCATTACATGAAGCATCAGAATCAAATTTATGTACGTAAATTTTAGAGTCATTATGTTTTTTTAAGCATGAGATCTGAAAACTGAGCAATGCCCTCACCGGAATTCGAACCTGGACATCTCAAATACTCGCCGAGTGTGCTACCATTACACCATGAAGACATGCTGGGAGGAGGGAAACAATACCTTATAAATTCTTTTAAACCATGTAATATCCTTAAGATACAATACCACGCCGAGCAAATATTAATTTAGAAGTCAAACATCAAATATCAGCGCTATATTTTCAAATTTCCAGAGGACTAGTTTCGATGGTTTTACCGAACCACCATCCTCATTCTGATCACACGTAACACGTCCAACTTCAGTACTGCGGTTTACAGCAAACTTCATCGGTTTGCCTTCCACCACACTTGAAATCATGTCATCCGACTAAACAAAAGTAAGCACATTTTATTCATATGTTTTCCACGTTCTTCAAGTTTGCTAATCCAAATTATCCCTCGATGAAGAATTAAATTGTTTAAAAGCAATAGCTATTGACAGGGGCTTTTCATCCAACATTATTAATCAAGCAGTTAAAAAATTCTCATCTCAGCAAACCAAAAGACAGACTCTTGTTTTATGAGATTATAAAAATTCTGTTGTCATTCTCTTCTTTCCATCAATTAGCTATAAATTAGCTACAAAACTTTCGGGTCGTTTATTCTCCCATCAATAAAATTCTGAGTTAGACTCAAGGACTCAAGGACCCCATTTCGGATATGAATTCCTGGGGTATTTACAGGATTCCTTGCCAGTGTGGTTTAATTTACATTGGACAAACTAAGAGAGTATTAAAATTTCGAGTTAAGGAACATGAGGCATATGTCAGAAAAAAGGAAACACAGAAGTCTTCTGTTACCCAACATTGTTGGTCCGAAAATCACACTTCCAATTTTTCTACTGCCAAAATTATTCAAAAAACATCTTCCATTGGTGAACTGGATTTTTTAGAGACATTTCACATAAAAAAATTTTCTATACTAGTTAACGACCCTAATTCTAATCCATCTTTGCCTTCAGCCTTTAAAGAAATTATGTTTTAACTCTGGTTTCATCAACAGATGGCGCCAGTAGCTTGTCTGCTGTTCAGGCTTTCTTATTTTACCTAATCATAATTAACTTTATCTCGCTCATCTGCGCTTTTAAAGCGCAAACACTGCTTTGAACTGACGTTACGTTTTCGCAACAATTTAAAAAATGCATATGTATACCCAAAAATATAAAATAATAACCTTAGTTTTTGACCCCCTTAATCCTTTGGCCTAAATCCTGTTGGTGAAGAATCATCATTCACCACCTTTTTGTTAGGGCGCCACTGTAAAGCCATTAAGTTATTTTGATGTTGGAGACGTGACAAAAAAAGCAATGTCCTCACTGGGACTCCAACCTGGACCTCTCAAATACGAACTCAGTGTACTACCGTTACACCACAAAGGCATGTAGAAAGGAGTAAAAAATATCTTATAGCTCGGGTACTAATCAACAGTATAACTAGCATAAGTTTTAATATTTACATATATGCTAGCACTCTTAATGATTCAAGTAGACTTTTCGTACAGCTTGCCAGAAAATAAATTTAATACATTTATACATGAAACAATTCCTATCCAGTATTAACTGGTACCATTAAGCAAGTAATGCAATTAATTTTGTTTCTATTCTTTGCGTTCCGAACATCTCATTTGTTTCGTTCTTCCCATTAATATTATAATTTCATCCATATCCTGTCCATCTCTTTGAATTCTGTTGTAAGATTTCTAATATTAATAAGTTTTTTATGTATACTGGTTATCATAAATTAAGGAAAAATCACAAAAATCACGATTACTGAAAAAGTTACATGTAGAATTTTATGAAATTTTACCCACAATATACAACACATAGTAAGGTATCAAATGACATAAAAAGAAATTACCAGACAATTATGGTAGTATAGAAATTAGCACATGTATAAAATGAACAAATCGAAGGTGTCAGTTTGCTATAGGAAAAGTACCTTCAAAATGGAATATGATCGCCTCTAGAAGCAATACAGCACATACAGCGATGTGTGATGCTTTCAGTTATGCGGTCTATCAGTTCCATAGGAAGCGAGAGCCATTGCTCTTGCAAAGGAGTTGAAAGCGCCGCAAGGGTCTGAGGGGGCTGATTGAGAGCAGCTAGACGTCTCTCTAAAGCATCTCAAACGTGCCCGATAGGATTCAAGTCCGGAGATAGAGCTGGCCACTCCATGCGTATAATTGTTTCCTGTTGAAGATAATCATCTTCGATGCGAGCCCTGTGTGGTCTTGCGTTGTCGTCCTGTAGCAGGAAAGCATCAACTATTGCTCCGGCATGTGGGAGAACATAAGCATCAAGGATGTCATCTCTATAAACCTGAGCATTCTCGGTTTCTCTTGGAAAGACATGGAGGTCTGTGCATCCACCCAAAGAGATGTCACCCCAGAACACAGACACTGCCTCTTCCGTATGCATCTCTTTCACTGATGTTTCACGGATGATAACGGGTTCCAGGTTCTTTCCATATCAAATAATGCCTACTATCGCTTTCTAGACTAAACCTGGATTCATCCGTAAAGAGGACAGCCCCCATTCATAAGACATCCAGTGGACATGTTGTCGTGCCCACTTGAAACGGTCCCTCATATGGCGTTTCAGCTGCACGCAAATGGCTGGTCGCCTCCAATACAGACCAGATTCAAAAGCCTTCTACGTACAGTTGGTGTTGACACAACCGTGCGGTGGCTGCAGCAAGGGACGGTCTAAGAAGAGTCGAGCAGCGGCTCTGAATCTGCGTGCACATAATGTCAAATATCGGCCATCGGCGCTCGTCATAGCAGCTGACCGTCCTTGGCTGAACCACCTAGATGCCGAATCTATGCTTTGAAATTGCCTCCAAAATCTATGAACCACAGAAAACTCATATTTAGCCATCTGGCTATTTCTGTTGATTTTGTCCTGCCTCTAGTTTCCCAACGGCTCTCCATCGTAGTGCTGCAGGGAAACAATGCCTGGTGGTCATTGTTACGAATTGCTATCTTAGATTTCTGATGTCACTATCACAGTAAAATAAAGCAAGCGTGGGCTTGCTCTTAAACATGGACTTTTAGGCTCCTCGCAGATGATGTATTTCGAGTGCAGCCCCATTAATTTGCATATTGCAGGTTTATTCAGCTACTCTTACTGGACAACATATTCCACTTTTACACAGTTTGGCTTATTTGTGAGAGAGTTATAGCTATTTTTGTGATTTTTCCCTAATTTATGATAACCAGTGTATTCAAATGATTTTTGATCAAGACATGTATTCACTACAATGGCAGATAATATGAACATAAAGAGGTAAATCATTAAGAGTTAGAACTTGATAGTAAACTCAATAAAAGTAACATTTGCAAGTAGTAACCTTATAAGGTGTTTTTCCCATCTTCTAGCATGCCATCCCGGTGTAATGCTCAGCACACTCGGTGCATATTCGAGCGGTCCGAGGTCCGAGTCTTGGCGAGGGCATTTCTCATTTTTCACGTCTCTCAACATCGAAACTTCTAATTTCTCTACAGTGGCGCCGAACTAAAAATAGGTGATGGATAGCACATTTTCTTCTTTGCATGCCTTCGGAGTGTAGTGGTCAGCGTGCTCGGCGAGTATTCGAGAGTCCGTGGTTCGAGTCCTGGCGAGGGAATTGCTCATTTTTCATCTCTCCTGCTTTCAAAAAATACCTAATATCTCTACAACGAACTAAAAACTGAAAAGCCCGAACTAAAAAGGTGGTAGCTGATGATTCTCCACCACCAGGATTTGACGATTGGGTCCCCTAATCCTCAATTGCCCTTTAAAAGGGGGAGTATATAAGGTATTTCTTCCACATTCTAAAGTATGCCTGCGTGGTGTAATGGTCAGTACAATAGGCCGTACTCTAGAGGTCCGAGGTTCGAGTGCCGACGTGGACATTACTCATTTTTCTAGTCTCCTGCTTCAAGATGATCCTAATGACTCCACAACATTGAAGCTGTGAAATTTTTTATCAGCGGCTCTCTGGTGTTTCTATATTTCTGCTAGCGAATGCAACAACAAGGGTGAATACCGTACATCCATTGGAGTTCATACGTAACATGCATTGCGGTTTTCATTTTATAGCTGTACATAAACAGGTATTTTGCTACCTAGAGACATATAAATGCCGCATATCTTCTCTTAATAGAGCACAGGGAATTAGACTTGTTAGTATCTTCTCATATGTTATGATAATCGCGCTTAAAATTCTTGTCCCCCCCATGTTGGTAATTTATGTTGATAACTACGTCTCTATCCTATGTTCCATAATTACGTGAAATACATTCTTTAGTTTAGTAAGAATACAAATGTGTACGTACATTTCTGATGAGTGTGAAATCAATGCAAGAGGACCTCGCTTCATCAAATATGGATTCTAGACACATATTCAGAAACTTTCTCGATGGGGAACAAAGAATTTTGTGAAAGTCCTGTTAAAAGTTTAGGTGCAAAACTCTACAAATATGCAATCCAACATTCATTTATGTGACAAATGTATAGTCCAAACATTTTATTAAAAAGTTTCTTTTACTTTTGTAATTTAAATATTCAAACATCAGTACTTTAACATAAAATTCAATGGAGATAATCGAAAGTCGAATGTACTGAATTTAAACTAAATTCAGTGCCTATTACTGAACAGAATTCAATATGTTTCCATCAAAATTTAGGGCAAAAACCAACAAGCCAATGTTCTTCCGAGTATTCGCCTTTCGTATATTCTTCTTTTTGCTATTTAATGGTTTCGCGGTTTTACAAGAATCTCATATTTCAATAAATTTTGGACATAAAGTTATTGAGAGTATTGTATTTCTTTTACAGCGGATAGTTTTACTAACAAAAATATACAGCGGATATAAAAATCTAGCGGATAAAATATACAGCGGATATTTTACTAACTGAAAACTTTATTCTGCAAAGATAATATAAAAAATTATAACTTATATTTAAAAATTTCCACCGCCAGTGATTTCATAGATTATCAACTTCACTTTGAGAAATTTATTATTGGCAGTGTATATTAAATATTATTATTTAGGAATTACGTTTTGAATACAAAATTTCGTGTACTACATGGCCCTGCAGAGCACACACTCTAATATATGAAATCCTGAATACGATTTTTAAAGTTAATTACAGAAGTTTCCATGAGCTGAACTGCTACTGAATTTTTATCTAATAATGCCATAGACCAGTTATAATAATAATGAATGAATTTTTATTTAATACGGAAATAATAAGAAGAAAACGAGACTTTTTTTTTCAATACTCTTCTTAAAACTGAATTTTGCGCGTTATGTAATAAAAGAGGGATTTTAATTAGCTAAATCGTTTTTCAACATCTCTGAAAATTTTGCACGTTAATGCATGAAACAATTTTTTAAGCTTTTGCCAATTTTATTAAGTGGACGCTTTGCTGTACGAGAAATATTTGTTTGGAAAATCCTTTCGCTGTAATGTAGAAACAGATTCCATAAAATTGTCAGTTTTTTTTCGAAACACATTACGAATGGAAGTATATAGTGTACTACCGTTACACCGTTACCGTTACACATAGTTAGAAGGGGGAGATGCCTACAGCTGATGTAAAATTCCCGTTCTGCGAATACTTTTCCAGAATTTGTCTCTCTGGAGAGACGGAAGGACTTGAGTGGGAGTGCGGAAGTGATGTAAGAACCTCAAAAAAAAATTCGGGAGGACTAGTGAGCCGAGGAAAGAGAGAGAGGTGAACAAGGATGACCCAAAAGAAGCTGGTATGCGTCTGTGGGATGAGAGCTTGACACAAGAAAATATATTCTCGTGCCCTCTAAATAGCAATGGATGGAATGTTTTTTTGCATTTAATATGCATATTAATACCGTAGTATAGCTTGTAAGATCTGTCCGTTCTTTCTCACACAAACTAAACTAGATCCTTCTAATGAACCTGGGACATTATCGCATAGGCGTGAAATGATACCAGCACAGAAGACGGGTGAAAATAAAAGGCACATTCTTCCATACTCTGAAATAGCACCAACTATTTGCGATGGAACTTAAAAGTGATTATACAAATCAGTTCAAGATTAAGAAGAATAGTGCTGGATTATCACGTTAAAGTATGGCTAACGTAGCTTGACTCACAAACCAGGCGTGACGATATTTGAAATGGCCAAAGGGGGTAACGGTAAGGTCAGAAATGAAACGTGCACTGCGAAAACACGCTCTGACTTAACTCAGAGATTCACCTTTTTAAATACTCACTTCACTTAACTTTAAATTTACATCCTGGTAAGGAAATGCGAGGGGAAATGAGAAATTCAAGAAAGGTATCAAACTTGAAGTAATTTGTCATGCAAAATAAGAGAAACCCTGTCAGGACCACTATTTTCCTTCTAGCTGATCTTGCAAACATTACTGAAATCCTGAATAAGAACAGGGAGCTTACTCAAAGCTATGTTCGTGTGTACGTGGAAAAGACAACCCTAATAAGAAGGGGTTAACTTTACCCTTTAATTCTCACAGAGTACAGGTGCTTCCGCACTTCCGGATACAAAGACCAATACTTTTGGTCTAAAACACAGAAAATAAGAAAATAAACTAACTTAACTAAATAAGGTGTTTTACAGAGAATAGTAACGCGAAGATCGGCCCTTTACGTATATAGTGAGCAGATTGCAAAGACTAAACTACATCTTCAAATATCAGCGAGAACTAAGTTCTGGCCTTAAAGGCAGAAAACGAAAATCACACGCGAGGTAAAGGCCGCGAGAAATCTTTATTTCTCTTATTTCTTGGCTAAACGCCATGTCATAAATACTTCTACAGTTGCATACACTAAATCTATTCGTGCTTATTCTGGCCGGAAATGGAAAATAAGAGAATGCAGTAAAGGTTTAAAATAAAATAAACGTTAGTAAACTTAAAATCCTTACAACCCTACAAGCTGAAAGTTCCCAGTGCGACGAACATATACACAGTCCAGTCACATTAATGTGACCACCACGTACTTTCCATGTCAGAGTTAAATAACCAATCACAGAAGGCAGGTGGCAGCACAGTGCAGTTGAGCGTATATAAAGGGTGTGTGAGGGCTTCGGAAAACATTTCAATCGTTGGCGGTAATGCAGAAACGAAGCGATTTATCCGACTTCCAAAAGGGCATGATCATTGGCTTTCGGGCCAAGGGTGGAAGCATTTCCGAAACGGCTGAGTTTGTGAACTGTTCGCGTGCCGCCGTGGTAAAAGTGTACCGTGCATGGCAAAATGGGACTGTCCAAAATCAGCGACGTGGCAAATGTGGTGCACCACGGGCCATAGATGACAGAGGCGAACGACGGTTGCGGAGATGCGTTCGGGCAGATAGACGGGCTACCGTTGAGCAACTGACCACCAAAATGAACCAAGGGGCTACCAAAAGTGTCTCCCAAAGTACTATTCAGCGAACATTGCTGCGTCTGGGCCTCCGAAGCAGACGCCTGGTTCGTGCACCTATGCTGACTGCTGTTCATCGACGGCGAAGGCTAGAATTTGCACGCCAGTACAGCAGCTGGACGTCCACTGAGTGGCGACAGGTTGCGTTTTCGGATGAATCGCGTTTTATGCTCCATCGGACAGATGGACGTTGGCGTATAAGGCGTGAAACCTCTGAAAGGAACCACCCTGCAACCATTGCCGGAACGGTCCAAGCTGGAGGCGGGAGCATTATGGTCTGGGGAATGTTTTCCTGGCATTCTCTAGGTTCACTGATCATTGTGGAAGGCACAATGGATCAATACAAGTACGCATCTGTCCTTGCGGACCATGTTCACCCCTACATGCGCATTGTTTTTCCTCAGGATGATGGCATCTTCCAGCAGGACAATGCGAGGTGCCATACAGCTGCCAGTGTACGTGCGTGGTTCGAAGAGCACCAGGATGAGTTTACCGTCCTCCCCTGGCCAGCAAACTCACCTGACTTAAACCCAATCGAGCATCTGTGAGACCATCTCGATCGAGTTGTTCGCGTCATGGATCCTCAACCGCGTAATCTAGCGCAGCTGGCCACGGCATTAGAGTCGGCATGGCTCAACATCCCAGAGAACACCTTCAGGGACCTATGTGACTCTCTTCCTGCACGTCTCGCAGCAGTCCGCTCTGCGAAAGGTGGTTATTCTGGCTTTTGACAGATGGTCACATTAATGTGACTGGACTGTGTATCTACAAGAACATACATCAGGTTATGAGTCACTTATTCGAAAACACTGTGAAAATTTGGAAAAATAGATTAGAATTAAAATTATAAATTAGAAAATTGCATTAAGCATAATACTCTTCTTGTGAATTTATAAACGCGGTGTTAAATCTTCTTGTAGTACTGATGGGAATGGTAAAGAGATAAATCTTTCAGAACTACAGTATATTGCAAAATTATATTATTGATGGCATTTGTATTAAGATCTTCTATCCATATTTGATGTCTTAGCGCCAAAGAAAATATCGGAAAAGATAAAGCGCATACCCAAAAGGCTCAACCATAGTTATTCAATAGAGGTCCGTTCACTTCGCTAGAGCACGCTCAGATTGCCAGTACTACTCCTCGCTAATTGGATAAAACACCTTTTGCTCCATAGAGGTAGTCAGAGAATCTAATATTCTACCATTAGTTCCGATGAAGTGCCAATGCCGAGAGCTTTCTATTTTAGTTTTAATCGAAGCTCGAGCTTCCATTATTTTGATTGCTTAAGCGCTTGCGGTAATTGCGTGGTGTGGTTTATAATCTGAGGAGTTGCGTGTGAAAGTGGTCCCTTGCCTAAGATTCTGAATTAATATCTCAAATGCTCTCGCTGGTTTGCTTTCCTTAATTTTCTTCAAGAATAAAGGTGTTTGTAAAGAAAAGGTTAACGTTTATGCTCCTTTCTTTCACTGAACTTTATCAAATGATGCGAAATCGAAATAGGCATAGTTGTAATTCAGATTTTTCACACATATTATTCCAATAATTTGGATATATTTTATTTTTAGGAGCTTATTAATAGATGCCAGTACTAGCCTTTCATAAAGATAAGTAATCTAAATGCAGTACGTGGGCAGAATTATTTCTTCCTTGTGCAGAAAGCCTCGTCAAGTTGTCTATTGAAATGCATTGAACATTTCAGCCTGAGTCAAAGCTACTATTAATTTTTTGCTGCTTTTAAAGTCTCCAAGCAAGTAGTTTTGTGCTTGGATTTGGTATGCTGATCTTAGTTTTACATATACGCTTTTGTAAATTTTTCATTTTTTTGTGTCATCTATATGTTGCAAAGCTTATTAATAAACAACGCAACGTACTTAAAATTTATTAATAATATTCATTTTAATATCTGAAATTCTATGATACTATGCGTATACTTACAGCGGAAATTTGTATTTCATATTTATTGCTTTTACATGACTTTTCTTCCAAAAAATGCTGACAGGGAAAGTTTAGGTTCTACAGTAGTTTTATTTTTATGTATTTGATTAAGCTACATAAAAAAATTCATAAAAATAGTCTCCCACTATTTCTTATTTTACATATGTATAATGCAATAATACCGTCCAGATGGTCCACGTTATCCATATATTTGCTGCAATTCATATATTTGATATCGATATATATTTGTTTTAATTTAGGTTTCTTTACGGATACAGATTTGCTTTCTTTTCTTGCGTATCTCTTAAACAATGAAAGTGGAGGGATTTTATCAAAGTTAGTTGCTATACCTATGATGGAATTGTCGTTCCATCGAATTACTGCGATGCTATTTCTTTACCAAATGCGGTGTCATGTGTCATGTGTTCTTCTTTTCCCGTTTCGTTTAAAAGTATTATAGGATAAATTTCTTATCTATACTCAATTATTTTAGCAGCATGTAATTTCAACTTATTCAATTCCGACAACGTGTATGACGTAGAAAGGTTGTTGAACTCTGCCTAATGATTTATAAGAACTTCCGCACTTAAAATATGCATTGCAACAATTCCAGATAGTCCAAGATCAGTCAATATTTTTGAATGCTTTTCTCAATATACATCAAACTGGTATTATGGAGACATTAGAATTTTTGATGCTAACAGACGTGAAAAATGAGAAATGCCCTCGCCGGGACTCGAACCACGGACCTCTCGAATACGCGCTGAGTGCGCTGACCACTACACCACGAAGGCATACCTTAGGCGGGAGAAATACATTATATACTTCCCCTTTTAAAGGGCAACTGGGGATTATTAGACCCGATTGCCAAATTCTTGTGGTGGAGAAACATCATCCACCACCGTTTTTAGTTCGAGCGCCACTGTAGAGTTATTAGCTTACTTTCGATGTCAGGAAGCTGAAGACAAGAGCAATGCCTTCGCCGGGACTCCAACCGCAGACTTCTCGAATACGCGCCGAGTGTGATGACAACTACACCTCGAAGGCGTGCTAAGAAAGCGGGAGAAATACTTTATAATATAAGCACTCTTCATAAAAGAGCAAAGCATCAAACTTTGTACTTGAAACCAACG
This sequence comes from Stegodyphus mimosarum, assembly GCA_000611955.2. Classification (NCBI taxonomy): domain Eukaryota; kingdom Metazoa; phylum Arthropoda; class Arachnida; order Araneae; family Eresidae; genus Stegodyphus; species Stegodyphus mimosarum. Next base: position 1,059,413 of record KK114610.1, on the reverse strand, counting down.
GCTTTTCTTTGAGAAACATTTTGCGTGAATGTCTGCCAAAATAAAGCCTGGCTTTGTCGACAAGCATCACTGCATATAAAGCAGAATTACTTTTCCATGCAATTTCTTTATTTTAGATAATTCGGAATTATTTTCTCACTCTTAGGTTAAAAAAAATCTTTATCTCACCTGATACAAATGGCAAATTATCACCTAACACATTATCGTCCACGATTTTCGTATCACTCACAATACCTGGCCGTTGGGGATTTACTGTTTAAACCATTTTTTCTCATATATCACCTGATGAAAACCTTCATTTCATATATCACCTGATGAAATATTCTAAAACATCGTATTAATCCAACTTTTTCATAAATTATGATGTTCATTCAACGTTAAAAACCCATTGTTTCGGGTATTCGTTTTTTTTGGAACAGTTGTTTTGTGGAATCTGTAAAACAAAATACCACTGTCTATGAAAATCTGAGCATATTTATAAAGACACTGCTTTGAACTGAGGTTACGATTTCGTAACAAATTTAAAAATGCATATTTATACCCAAAATATAAAATAATAGTTTTTGACCCCCTTGTACAGATTAATTTTTCTAAAAGATTTGCGTGCCTTCATAAAATTTATTGTTCGATTGTGCCTTTTTTGAGATCTATTGAAAATTAAAAAAAAAAAAAACTCTGCAAAAATGTATACTAAGTCGATTATTTATATTTATTTTTTTTATTGTGAGAGAAACAATGTCTTTTTTTAATCAGAACCAATGAAGTTTTATTTACAATAATTTAAAAAATATATTAAAGGAAAAAGCACAGTATAGAAGACAAAAAAATAAATATTTCGACTAATGTTGCGAAAAAGCAGAGTGTTAAATATGAAAGTTAAAATATTATTTTGATAACACAAGCCATTGATGTGACGAGGTATTGTTTTAACATTTAATGCTTACTTTTTACATGAAAACCAACAAGACAAATAACTTGTGTAATGTATATTCTTGAAAATAACTTTACAGGTTGTTTTTTTTTTCTGTTTCAAGGTGTAACGGCAAAAAATGCCGTTCTAGCTATTTTAAATTTTCTACATAAATAAAAATACTTTTTTTTTTAAATTTTCTTCTAGCTTTTTTTTTACTTTTTACTGTAATGAAATTTCGTGCAATTTTAGTCATTTAAATAAAGGACGTTTTCGTTTAAGGTTCGAATAAATTTTAATTTGTCTTGATATATTTAAGAAACGTTCGTGGCTGTGATTGCTTTTGAGTCAGAGGATCATTTTCCTTTTCTCCTCCCCCCTTTTATGAAGAACAGAACTTTCATTTGAAATAAATTTTAAACGCATATTCCTCATACATCTTTTACTTCCTTGTACAAAGTAAAAGAATTATTTTAATCGCAAAAAATTTCGGGTATCATATTTCAACGAAAATTCTCATTTTGACCTCCCTGGAATCGATGTGAATGATGTTTTTGCGTGACATTTGTATATATGAACAGAATGAAAGTCTCATTTTCACAAAACTGATTAAAGAATGGATTTAAAATGGATTTAGAAGACATTTTTTTTCGTAACCTCTGTACGTATACACGTAAACGTATGTATATATATACGTATACGTATACACGTATATGTATGTATGCTTGTGAGTATACGTATATGTATACGTATACGTATACATACGTATGTCTGTACGTACAGACATATGTATCTCACATAATTCAAAAAAGAGTAACCTCAGAACTTCGAAATTTTGTATATGGAACTGCTATAACATATAGTTGTGCACCTTCTTTCTTGGTTGCAATCGCAGCAATTAAAAGTATATATATATATACCCTGGTGCATATATATATACAGACTCTGTTACTTGGCTAGGTAAGCTCAATTTTTTTGTTATTCTTATACGTTGGTAAATTGTGCATTTTGGAATTTAAATGTGATTGGATTATGTTTTTCCTAAGGGTTTTATGTCTTTAATTAATCTGCGTGCAATAGTTGTAGAACTATCAAAGTTGTTTAAGTGCGACTAAGCCTAACGGAGCAGTTATTTGTTCACATTTGAAACTCAGCGGCATAGTTAATTAAGTGAGATTCTGCACTTTCAATGTCTTTTTGCGGAGTGGGAAAAAAAGCAAACTTTCTGTTTTGTGCACCGAAAAATCTACCTTCCTGCCCGGTGGCCGGAATGCTTCTTGCTGCGTAGCAATTCTAATTTTAATTGTAAAAATGTTTTTTAAACTGTTTTAGGTGTTTTTGGTGTTTTATGTTTTTCTATATTTTTCAGTTTTTAATAAAGATGTATTGAGGTTTTATGTATTTTTGCCTTGCCGCGAAGTGGGTCTGAATTAATTAAATGAGAAATATATCTGTAATGAAGTTCAAGGAAATAATCTTAATTGAAATGCAGCAAAAATGTGTATAATTTAACAGGCAGTACAAGAAAGTCACATAGTGTCCACATCTGATTTTGTTTACTTTCTAAAGGCGCAAATATTTTCATTGGAAGTTTTCTGAATTTAAGATACCATTACTAATTTCGCATTTAAATTTAGAAAATTCATAGTTTAAAGAACATCTTTTACTTACAGATATATCCTCAGAAATAAAATAAAGATAATTCGCCTCCTGAAGCACGTTAGCATATGTGATTTAAAGCGTGCCTTCAATAGTTATAAAAAAAATTGGTTTTAAAATCTGTTGCTTATGAACAATTAAAAAAAATCTTTGGAAACACGGAATTTATACAATAATTTTGGAACACACGACACATTTTATTACTTTCATTGAAACCATTTTAAAAATAGGTAAAGATACATTATAAATTCTAGAATATTTAACATTAAACAATGTCCTACAAATCTAAAATGTAGATTTTATACGTTAAAGTAAAAAATCTGTTTGAAGCTCAGTAGAAAGTAATTTCTCTAAATTGAAACAAATAATAACATTTCAATTAAATGATAAAAGTAAACTTCTATTCATCTAATCCCCTAAGATGAATCATTTGCTAAAAGTCTTAACGTTTAATTGCAATTGATTTAATAAAAACTTCTGTTCACATGTGATAATTCGGAGTAAATGATTTAATCAGTAAGTGGCTCAGCTAATGAAAAATCGATATTATTCTGTAAGGTTTAGAAATAATGCTGCTATTTTTTAATAAAATTACGATAAATAAACTTAATTCCAGTTACTCCAAAGTTTTTGAGCAAATATTTTTGTTAGCTCATTGAAAGTAATGAGCATAATATTAGCATAATTTAATCACGAACCTGCCAGATTTATGAAAATTGGGCACCGAATTTATTAATTCTCTTAATTAAATCATTGTATTAAGAAACAAACGAGCAAAAGCGTTTAATTTTAAATGGTATTTTATTTCTGTCGAGTTTATTCTCTAAATAATTATATCCTGTTTAACGCAAGTATAAAAATGAGTGTCTTATTGTAGAAGTGAAACAAAAACATCAGACTAATAGTTGTAAATGCTGCCGGACTAGTTTGCATGGTTTAACTGTGGAACCTTCTTCTTCAGCTGCCTAAGTGCGATCTCTTATTTTTAGATAGTAAAGTGTCTTATTTTTATTTTTTCAATGGTGCATTAATCTATATATTTCAGTTTAATATCTTATATTTATACCAGATATCAGAAGAAATATCATAATTTGGATTGCGTATTAATTGAATGCGAAATATATCTCTAATGAAATTCGAGGAATAAATTTAAATGAAAGGCACGGAAAATTGCGTATAATTTAATATTCCCTATAAGGAAGTCATGTGGAGATTTTTTCATTTAATATTTGGTTATAGCATTTAATGTTTTAAGTGACATACCAAATAATAATTATGTCATTTTTATAGATGCAGGATAAAATAAAATTCATAAAGCAGTATTTTACTTCACGGCTCTTAATCTGTTCTGTACAGAAAATTAGAATTGCTTAGTACAGAAAAAAATTCAATTTAAACTGAAAATTAGCCATTTGCCTAAACAACATTTTTCATTAGGTAGCACATAATATTTATACGGAGCTAATTCACGTTGAAAAAAAAAAAAAAAAAAAAAAAAAAAAACTTTCATCAGTGATGTTGTGAGGAAAAATTAAATGAATAGCAATAAATATATAAAAATAAGAAATTATCTGAACCGTAAAAAACAACTAACAAATGTTTTGTTATTGAAGAGAAATCAAATTACATTTTAAAAATAAGCAGCAGATTTCTAATGGGCTGACACGTGTCGAGTTTCTCCTAACAATACAGATCTTTAAATCGAATTAAGTCGCTCTTAGAGACACGGGATGATAATATGACAGCCAATTCAAATATAAATGCAAGTAAATTAACGTTGTTTTATTCGACTGTAAGCACCATCTTTTATTACTTTATTCAGTATATGAGTTGAATTTTTAGCTAAAAAATGATTACATTTGTTAAGTCTTTAATAAAGCTAATAATACAATTTACTTCATTTGCAATACAGCCGTTATTATAAATTAGGAAATACTTAAATTTAACTACTCGAAAACAAATAGTTATTTCTTCTTCGTGAGCATTTTCAACTGTTACTAAACAAAAGGCAGAATTCGCATTTAAAAATATGATTTAAATGAACGCATTAAATTTATAAATTCATTCAATGACAATTTTAATTTTCACGCTGAGACAGATTTCACAGTTTTTTCGCTCTATTGTCGAGAAATTAACTTTGAAAGAAAATATATATAATTGGCAAAATTCAGTCACCGTTTAACATTCAGTTAAAGTGATAAAAGTGACGCATTTCAATAGTTTTAATGTTAATATTAAACAAAACTAAAATTTGTTTAGTCATAGAAACTTGAATTGGAATGCATGCATTGGACCTGTTAAGATACTCAAAGTTAATTGCTTGGAGAACGTTTTCCAAAATAATTTACTGGTTTTTGGTTTTTAATAATGTTTTTTACATGTCTCGCTAGAGCTACAAAGATACATTTTCTTTAAGTTGTGATCTTACCTTAAAAATGACATTTTTATAACCATTAATTTCTATTGTAAGATGCATAAAGGCTGTATTTGGCACTAGAATTAATAATTAAATTCGTTATATAATTATCCACTTTATAATTAATCCACTTTTTCATACTATACAGGGTGTTTTCTTATCAGGTTAATATAATTCCCTACCAGGTATAATTATTTCTTATTGTTATAAACTAAAAGAAGATTAAACTTTATTGGTTTAAAAAAATTGTTGCGTGCGTAACTTACTCGTAATAGACTGAATGCACACAAAACCGATGATAACCTGATAAATTTATTTTACCAAAAGGAACATTTCTGAGTTCTGGAACTTTCTGCAGAAAATTCTCGCACATCTTTTCACAGTATCATAGAGTACAGCCAGTAATTTCACTTCAAACTACTAAGACCGCTAAACACAACGCAGTGCAAAGCGTATCTAAAGAGCGAACTTAATCCGTTGGTAACTCAGTATTCCGAACTTACGCTGAACTAAGCAACAATAACTACTTCAAATTGATGCTCTCCCTGGTCTGATTTACTTTCTGGTCTGATTTGTCTCTCCCTGGTCTGATTTCCCCTAGCTGCCGAGAAATCTGCAATACTTCTTGAAATTACTGGAAGACATATGACAGCCGGATACTGTTACAGTTGTATATATAGCCAATATATATTATACAGGGAATATTATTATACACTGGCTGGACCCAAATGTAGCAAATGGTTGCTAAGCTTGTCGACTTTTGGCGATTTTTTGCTGAATTCGACGACAGAAATTAGTTGTCAAAACCACTGTCAGCTTGGCAATACCTAGCCAGTTTAACAATAGTCATTTACTCAATTTTAAATTATAAGGTATTTCTACCGCCTTCTTAACAAGCCTTCGTGGTGCAATGGTCAGCCCACTTGGCGCGTATTTGAGAGGTCCGAGGTTCGAGTCCCGGAAAGGGCATTGCTCATTCTTCCCATCTTATACTACAAAAATATTCTAATAATTCTTCAGTGGCGCCCGAACTAAGAAAGGGGGTAGATCATGATTCCTCACCACCAGGATTTGGCTATTGTGTACCCTAATCCCCAGCCGCTATTTAAAAGGGGGAGTATATAAGGTATTTTCTCCCTCCTTTCGGCATGCCTTCGTTTGGAAACGGCCACTCTCAGCGCGTATTACAGAGGTCCGAGTGCTGTCGAAGGCATTACACATTTTTCATGTTTCATGCTTCAAAATAACTTAATGTCTCTACATTGGCCCCCGAACTAAAAACGTTGGTATATGATGATTTCCACCACCAGTATTTGACGATTACGTTCCCTAATTCCCAGTCGCTCTTTAAAAGGGAGAGCATATAATGCATCAAAGGAGTATATAAGAAACATTACATCACCTTCGTTGTGTAACGGTCAGCACACTCGCCACGTATTCGAGAGGTCCGAGGTTCGAGTCCCAGCGAAGGCATTGCTCATTTTTCATGGCTCCTGCTTCAAAAGAGTTCTAATGACTCTACAAAATAGACTTGCCCGTGCTTTCCGACAAAGCATTGCCTCCTTAGATTTCCTATTTTCATGTTACATTAAACAAAAAAATAAATAAATTTCACATATAATTTCACTAAAACTATTTATGTATGTACAAAATTCATAAGAATATGATTACAATATATGCTTGATCGTTCTGTTTAAATGAAAGAGACCAATTCACCTTTTCATATAAACTAAAGCTTCAGAAAATAGATTGATTACACTTTCGAAAGTGATTTTTCATTCCGTTACTTTTAATATGTGCATAATTTTTCTATACACACTCTCCTTCAGCATTACTTGTTTTTTCCGTAGTTTAACTAAGTTATATATAAGAAAGCCCACTGCAGTAGAACGGTTGTAATTTTAGTGACGATGTTTTATTTATTTCATTCAGCATACCGTAGATTGTTATTGCGCGGTTTCATTTTCAGCAACATCTGTTTTTCTTTTCTTCTTTAAGTAGGTATTGAAAACGAAAGTTCACAAGATGCTAAATGTGGCAGGTAGGTAGGTATTCTTTAATAAGAGATGGGTATTCTTTTATAAGAGAATCTGTTATCTCTTCAAATCAGGATTCTTCGGGTTCCATGGGTGGTTTGGTTGAAGTCTTTATCAGTTTTAATTTCTAATTGCTGAGCTAATAATATGTCACAATAGTCTCACACAATGCCAATAAGGTGCCCCATTGCCTTTTTGGCGTATAGGACATAGATGGGTGACCATCTATGCATTTTCCTCTTTTTAGAATAAAATATTACCAAAATGGTTTTTTTTTCTACTCATTTAGCATTCTCGAATTACTCAAGTATAAAGCCTGTGGTTTCGGCTGAGGATATTAATTATGAATGAAATTCGTGTCTCTGCTGATGGTCATAAATTTAAACCCAAACCGCTACTCTTACTAAGCAATTTGGGCTTCCTAGAGGTTTTCAAGTGGAATATGGTTTTCTCTCAAAATGCTTACAAGAAGGATATCATTCATAATGCAATGTCTGGGACAGGTATATAAATGCAATGGATAAATTCTTGAATTCACATAAAAGTCTTTTCTGTACTTTTCAATACTATCTTGGACTAATCTGGTTTCATTTGGATCAACCGAATGTTATCATAGTTTGTGATAACCAGTAGATGTTTTGTACAAATTTATGTTTCATTTAAAAATACTTCTATTATTTTATATCACTGTTTAGATTTCTATGATCTTTGAGTACTTTGTATATTTCTAGTATGCGCAGTGATGAATGCATTAAGCTCAGAATATAATTTAAGAAACTTAGCTTTCAAGTATTTCCTGATAGCTAACTTAGCATCATTAGTATATTAAATTTGGCAGACAGTTAACTAAACCACAAAAAGTAAACAAATTACAACAATGTTAAACCTTGCTTAAAATAGCATGAAACCTGGAAAAGCTAAAGTACTGTTTTCTAATAACAGATATTACACATGGGGTTTAAGCTCAAAATGCTTTTGTTAACAGTGTCACTCTGTCAACTTAGTTAATTTATTGAGGTAATTAACGTTTAAAGCCGAGTCTACAATACTTTAAAAAAATTGTCTAAATTATATAGCGATTTAACTGAGCCGGACGCTAAAAAGGTATCATCATTTAATTGGTATAAAATAAATTAATTTAAATGGAATTACATGTACATAAATGCTAAAAGAGGTTTTCTTACGACATTTTATTACAAAATGCCTTTTTTTCTACACGACTCTGCTTCGTATTGGAAACAATTCAAGTTATCCTAAGAATTCACATTTTCTTTAATAAATTGTAGGGTCATTATGTATCTTTGGAGTAGGAGAAGAGAAAAGTGTGCAAGGATCTCGCCGGGACTCGATCCCTGGACCTCTCGAATACGCGCCGAATGTGCTGACCATTACACCATGAAGGCAGGCTAAGAAGGCGGAAGAAATACCTTATATACTCCCCTTTTTAAAGGGCGACAGGGTATTAGGGTACCCAATAGCCAAGTCGTGGTGGTGGAGAATCATCGTTCACCACCTTTTTCAGTTCGGTCTCCACTTTAGAGTCATTAGGTATTTTTGGAGCATAAGAAGAGAAAAATATGCAATGCCTTCGCCTTGACTTGTAGTCTGGACCTCTCGAATACGCGCTAAATGTGCTCACCATTGCACCACGAAGGCATACTAAGAAGGCGGTAGAAATACCTTATAAAATGAATAGTTTTTTTTTATTACGTCAAAGCCCTCGAGGACTATCTGCTAAAGGAAAGGGATGCCTTCGTGGAGGACGTTGTAAGGGAAACTGTCTCGTGCACATGTTACTCATTAAAAGATCCACGAAAGCGCCCATGCAGATAGGCCGTTTGCTGGGATTCAAACATCAGATTGAACTACCAGTGGTCAGCGACTTTACCTCTCCTCTGGTGGCGGGTTGTAATGAATAAATAGACATGGACCTTCATTACGAAGGGATGAAATTGTAATGATGTTCAATGCATGCAAAATAAGAGCTATAGAATTTTATTCCATTTGATAAGAGGGGGAAAATTAAAAGATGACATAAAGAATAAAAAGTTATGTTTGAAAAAAATCATACATTATTTTCTGTTTCTTAAGCATTATTCGTAAGCATAGGAAATTGCTTAAATACCTAAAACTTCAGCTCTACGATTAAGTTGTAACATTTACCGAATCGTTTTAACGTACACACTGTAATTAATGCAAAGCAAATATCCTAATGTTCAAGCAACAAAATATATCTTTATAATCTTTTAGAATTTGTTGACAGCATATTACCATGCAATATTATTTTATAAATCGCTTTAATTTCTATCTGAGTTGAAAAATAATATTACAAAGTTTCACAAATAATCATTTTGTTCCAGATAGCGTTCACAACAAACTGTTTATATCATTTTCAGGTTAAAAGGATTGCAACATTGTTTATCTTAAACTAAGGTCTATCTAGTAATTAGCGAAATAATTTTGCTGCAGAAGAAATTCTACGTTCTTTTAAAATATACATAGCAGCGGTGCGAAAGCATTTAAAGAAGTTACCAAATATGTTCTAAGTTGGACCGTGTATAACGAAATAATTTAATAGCATTAATGGAAAGTAAATAGTGTCTGAAGACTCACAAGCGTCTTTAAAAGTATGCCGCACTTGTTGCAAGCATGCATCTTTAATTAGCAATTACGTTATGCATTCTAAAGAACAAACAAGCGTTTGAATGCAATTTTGTGTAATGCAGCTTGTTCGGATACTTCAGTAAAGTGATTTAGCGTGCTCATTAAATATAAAAGAATTTGAATTGCTTATTTCAAAGGGTTTTCAGCGAATAGACTTCACCGAGTCGATTTCTATGTCTAAACGTACGGTCTTACTGCATTTGTATTCTAAATAATGATGTCTGAGCAGGTATAAGAGAAGTCAATGAATAAATTATGGTGTATTTATATTTTAACATTTTGAAGTTAAGTTTCCTTTTAATGAATCTTGAGAAATGAAAACTTCGGTATAATCGAAATACATCAAAATTGCTTTCAGAATATTTTCCTCTAAAATACCAAATTTAACATAAACTTAACTACTAGTTCCTTATATTTTCGTATAATCCTAGAGGAATATTGTACTGTATAATTTACTAGTAATTTACTGATGTTCGTCAGTATATAAATTTAATCATAAAACTGATTTATCAGTTAGAAAATTAGAATTTTTTCAATTCAGTTACCCTGCAAGGTATATTCTTTGTCTTTACGCCGTGACTTCCTGGTGTAATTGGAGAGCACGACCAGGTAGCAATTGGAAGGCCCATAGTTCGGTTTTTGCCCCAGCACAGCACGTAGTGAATACCTGCCTAAGGGAAGGGCACCTTTATGGAGGACATTTTATAAGAAACCGGTTTATATTTAGGCCTGAAGGGGGAGTGGCTAGCGCTTTACGCAGCAGCACCGCAGGTTCGGGGTTTAAGCCCCGGGATGAGCAAGATTGATTCAGCCTTTCATCGTTTGATGCGTCGATAAAATGAATACCAAGTTCGCTTGGGGACTAAACACCAGGAGTCTCAGACAAGCTGACACTTGTCCAAGGCATATGAAAGCAAAAGGAAAGGAAAATAGGTTGCCATAAATTAAGAAGGAAATTCTGGAGGAATTCGCAAAATGAAATACTTGACGCAAACTTAAAACAAAGTGCACCAAGATACATTCTTAAATTTCTACGGAAAATTCTCACTAAAAATTACAAAATTTTATATCTAGGCATAATTTGAGTCGTAGAATAGAAGTATGGAAAAATTTTAGTATGTCATTTCAGAAAAAATCCGATTTTAGGCCAAAATATCTATATCAGAACAATGCCATACATAAAGTTAATATATATATATATATGTAATAATAATATTCCATAGTCAAAAGTACATATAAAACCCTAAATTAAATTTCGTCTTTTATTTTTGTTTATTCCTCAATCACAATTCTAAATGCATGTTCTTTTCATTTTAATAGCGGCGATCTCTTATTCGAAAGTACGTGGAATTAAATCCACAGCCCCGTAGTCAAATTGATTTTCCCTCTTTTTCTACACGTACAGTTATTGAATGTTCTGGAAATATTTAAAACGAACTGGATTGGCTGACGAGGCTGACGTCATTTCTTGGAAGCTCCGCCTTTCCAGTAATTATAAAAGAACTCGCAAAGGAACATCGGGCGGTCTATTTCATTAATGTAATGATGGAATAAACATCAATTCAAAAAGCTATTAATTGTTCTTCGAAGATGTAAATTTTAACACAGCTGTTTTTCAAGAAAAATAATAAATGGATTCTTTTTGTTATCATCGTTTGTTACTTTGAGCTACGACTACATCACATCATCATGGCACATCACATATATATATATATATATAAGTCGCTCTTTCGAGACATGTGAAACGCAATTTGAATTTCGAAATCGGATCAGTGGAAAGAGGGATATAGAACTGTCCCATTTTTTTGTATACATAATATACAGACTCCTGTATACATGATATATAAAAATGGCAAAACCTTGTCCGAGAAGCGTACCAATTAAGAGGTTGCTCGAGAGCGGGAGAGAGACAAGATGCTAAAAATGAGGAAGGTGCATGACCAACCTCAGAGTAATAATAAACTCCCTCTTTTTAAAGGGCGACTGGAGATCATTCACCACCTTTTACTTCGGGCACCACTGTGCAGTCATTAAGTTAATTTGATGCTGGAGACGTGAAAAAATGAGCAATACCCTAGTCGGGACACGAGCCTGGAACTCTCGCATACGCGCCGATTGTGCTAACCGTTACACCAGGAAGGCATTAAAAAAAGAGAGAAAATACCGTATAGTGAGTTCCAGGGATAAGTATAGTAGATGCGGGCTTAAACTGAAATTGTGAGCTACTAGTAGCTGTTATGGTTAGATATACTTATGCACTTTATGTATACGGAATTTACCTTGCAGTTTGGTTGTAATTTAAGCAACATAAATATTCTTCTAAGTATGCGATATTCAACTTTCATTTCCTTCTGCAAATTGTGCCTTTAAAAAATCCTACCAGATTTTAGAACAAAAATTTAGGGAAAATTGAAGCCTTACTTTCGAGTAAATACTGTAATTTATCTTATTTATCTCAAATTTCAAAACAATTCTGTTTATTATTGCCAGTAGTAAACATGAGGATGCAAGGGAAAATGCTACTGTTTTAAGATTTCGATTTTGCGAAGTTTCTTGCTTCATAACTGGGAAACAATTTATTGGATTCATATGAATTCTGTCTGTCGTATTCATGTTTTCATAACTTATACTGTATGTCCTTTTGCATATTTTCTGATATCTGAACTGGAGCTTTCATTCAAAAACGACCTAAAAAACAAAAACAAATTTTCATTGACTGAATATTCATAAATATGCAGTGACTGAAATTTTCATATGTATTACAAGACGAAAATTTTTCATATATATTCAATACAAAAATTTGCAATATATGAGACAGAAGACGAAAATAAAAAGTTACAAGCTAGAAACTCCCAACAGAAACGAACGACCTCGAAGAGAACAAGTAATATGCATAAAAAAAAGTATTTGAAAACGGTAGCCATATTTCTTGAAAACTAACTTAAACCTGAAATTCCAATTGTAGTGTTTCTCAAAATGACGTACAGAAAACTTTTAAATAAAATTTCAGGAGTATAGAAGAATGTGCTTTCTTAATTTTTATTATCATACTCTTACCTAATTTTATTTTTATAGAAGTAAAATTAGAGAAAACATGCGGATTCTGTGTAAACCCATTTCCAACCAGTAACATAAGCGTTGTATTTCCAGAGATTAATATAAACATTTCACAGTTTTAAGCGAAGAATTCGTAGACAAATGTGTAATTAACACATTGGAAAAGCATTCTTTCACTCAACACTCGAATCTTTGATCGCTTAATTGCGCTATAAAGTATTTCTTCCACCTTCTTCGCATACTTTGGTACTGTTGTGGTCAGCACGCAAAATGCGTATTCCAGAGCTCCGTGGATCGAGTCCCGGCGAAGGCGTTCATTTTTCTCATCTTCTGCTCCCAATTAAATCGTAATCACTCTGCAAGTAGCGCCCGAACTAAAAAAAGGTGGTGGATGATGATTCTCCACCACTGAGATTTGACGGTCGGGTCCCCTAATCGCCCTTTAAAAGGGATAGTATATAAGGTACTTTTACCGCCTTCTTAGCATGCGTTCGTAGTGTAGTGGTCAGCACACAGGGCAGGGTGTTCCAGAGGTCTATGGTTCGAGTCCAGGCGAAGACGTTGCTCATTTTTCACATCTTCTGCTCCCAAATAAATCCTAATGACTCTACAGCACTTTTTTTGTTTTTAGTACTTTTCTAAAACGTTAAAGAGTTTTTTTAGATTGATTAGTAACATACATTGAAAAGTGATGGAATCTGTAAATTCTTTCTCGAATATTTCTGTAAATTTTGCTTGTTTCCTTAGTTACTAAAGCATAAATAAACGTTCATTAATTTTATATCATATTTTTTCCTTTCTATCCGCGTGCCTTCGTGGTGTAACTGGAAACATAGAGACGCGTGTTCGAGAGGTCCAGGGTTCACGTCCCGGCGAGAGCGCTGCATATTTTTCAAGTCTCCTGCTATAAAAAAATCTAATGACTTAACAATTTGAGATTTCGATCTCCCGCCTTTAGTTATTTATGACCGAATTTTAAATCCCGGATTTGTCTTTGTAACCATTTAATTTGATAATGGAAATGTTTACTTTAAAAATGATTGAATTATGCTGTCTTTATCTTCCGGTTAAGAATTTTATGCCTTTACTTTACCTGAATTTTATAGTTGTAGAATTATCAACAATTTAAAAGTTGTTTAAGTGCGGCTGAGCCTAATTTTTTCGCCATAGTAGCCATATTTGTTTAGATTTGAAACTTAGCAGAATAGTGAATTTGTTGCCAATCTAGAGAAACCAAGATCTCAACAACAAAGATTACGCCGTCCTTTATTATTGCGAATTAACTCATGCTTAATCTATTCTGGAGTTTATTCAAGGAAATAAGTGTTTAAGATTTACTTTGTAATTCTGAATACAGATATCTTGAGTTTTTATGTATTTTTGTCTTGTCGCGAAGTGAAAACTGAGTTAATTGAATGAGAAATACTGAATCGTCTGTGAGAAACAGTTTCTGTTTTTTGTTTGTTTAGTTTCTTTTATATCCATTTTAGATTTATCATGGAATTTGAATAGAACATGTGGTAACGATTAGATAGTTCTTCGGATGATATACATAATGTTTGTGTATTCTGAATTATAAAAATGAATGGAATGTAAGCTATTAAGTGAACCTAGCGCTAGAGGTAAACAAATATAGTGAATTTCAAAGAGTGCGTTTATTCTTTTGTGGTTTATACGTTCTCGCCGAAGTAGATTCAATTCAATCTAATAAATTTCAATGAAATGCAAAATATGTATAATTTAGTATTTCGCACAAGGGAGTCATGCGGTTTTTGCAACAGATTTTTTAATCTTTGTGAAAAAGCTCCTATGCGTTACAAGATGCATTACCAAGCACTATGAGTGGAAGATATGAAGAAGCAACAATTAGTGGGACACGGTTCTGACCAAAACAGGAGCTTCATTATAACCACTAATATTTAAGTACACACTGGTGCATACTCTAAACACAGAGAGCTTCGGTTATTGAAGTTATGGTGTTGCAATTGATCACAAGAAGATAAGAAATTCATATGCGTTCTCTCCTCATAAATCGATGAGCTGTGAGAAGATACGCTTTGATTGCACGCGCGATAACTTGTTCAAGTAACGCCTCCGCCTGATATATCAAAAATCATAATTTTTCCCGGGCGGTATCGTGGGTTTGTAGCGAACTTCCCTGTGTCTCTTATCAAGGCCTCTCGAAATTAGGGGGCCAAAGAAATAATGATACTTTGGATCCTCTGATATCACCTTCAAATCTAAATTAGAGGATATAAAATACAACCAAAAAATTTCAAGCGCGTGACTAATTCAGTTTGCAAACTGTTTCAGGCAAAACAAAACCACAGAATGCTCTTAAACTCTCCACTAGAAGGACTCTTGTCACTGGCAAGACCCTTGGAAACTGAGGACAGCAGAAACAAATAGTCTTACAAATCTTAGAAATAATTTGCTTCTAGCGTTAAAAGTTAATAGTTAATTGATATTATTGTATTGTTAACCAAGCATTCCGTACATATGTAATAAATATTTTTTTCAGTTCTATGTGTAGTATGTAACACTCTACCTAACAAAACGCAACCAACACCAGTTAAGGCGTGGACTCGCTTCATTAGCGGCCGTCATCATCCAGTCATAACCCGGAAATGCACATGTCAGCCAGATTGAGTCTGATGAATAAGCTGATGGATGTGATTTGTAGATTTAGGTTTTGCAGCATCAGAAGAATCCATATTAGGCATGAATGCTGGTTTCACACGGTCAGTTAAAATTGGCACCATTTCTACGAGAACGGATAGTTTTAATACTTTTACACGACGTTTAAGCACTTTGAAAGAACCGTCGAATGGTGCTTGTATGAGCCGTCTTACTGCACCACATCGTACAAACACATGTGCAGCCGTTTCCAAATCTAAGTGAATAAACACTGCTTTTGTTGAATGTGATCCATTTGGTTTGGTTTAAAGTGCTACACGCAACTTCTTAGTTGTTCAATGTATTCGACAGAATTAGCATCATCATCACCGATGACCATCGACAGAATGAGTGAGTATTTAATGTGTGGACAAAGATCCCCCAGTGGTTTAATTGTAGTTCCTTACACAAGTTCAGAAATGCAACCATTACTTTCTTGGAGACCCCTTCTCAGAGTAAATAACACAGCTCATAAAAATTTTAATTTAATGACGCATTAATGTAGATTTTAGAGGATGGTGAAATTCTACAATTAATTCCATAATGCTTTGTGGATGATAAGCAGTTGTGAGCATTTGCTCTAACTGCCTTAAATAAACAACACTATAATTCACGTTCTTGATCGCTTGTGATTGTTGCTAACACCAAACCGAGAGATCTAATTCGCATAATAAGCCTCTGCTGTTGTTGTAACTTGAATATCGATGATGAGGTTAACTTCCGTCTATGTAGATCCTAGTAACAGTTGGTAAACAATATAGGAATTCATCTGAAGGTGGAAGTGGGCCGATGAGATCTAGATGAATATGTTGAAATCTCCTAAAAGATGAATATGTTAAAATCTTCTAAATGTTTGTGGAGGAGTTAAGGTGGGTTTGCGTATTTTAGCTCTTTGCCATGGAATACACTGTCTAGCCCTGAGTTTTACGTATCATCATGATGATGCTGGAGAAGGAGTGTGGATAACATGAAAAGTTCATCATATTAGTCTTCTGTTATATCTTCGAAACGAATTCGAATTTTCTTTCATTTTCTCCATCACTATTATTCTGATCCATGAATAAATAAGCACCTTCCGTTCCATCTAGATTGTTACTATACTAATCTTTTAAATTGCTTTTGAATTACGTCGGTTTTAATTTCATTCTGTGATGCTATTATTCACTCACGCATTATTTCGAGACTGGCAGCATTATTTGGCCTCCTTTTTCTCTCTTGCCTTCGATGTTCACTTCAAAAGTACGGCTTCAAATGAGAGAAAATATCTAACTCCTAATTCTGCAAATTCATTCGGGTCGGAAATACTTTGTTACTTCAAATAATATTCCCAAGACCAAAATTTGAACTTCATAAGTAATAAATTTCAAATAATCCTATAAACGCAACAAAGAATTTAATAAATGTTAAAACTAAAACTTTTCAAACAAGCAATACCTCAATTCAAAACATCAATAAAATTTAAGGAAAAACGAACATAATAGAAGAGGAATTCAATCAACTTCAATGCCACTTCGACAGGAGGAGGAATACTGAAATCAATTGAAATCTCTCCCCCATAAAAATTCTTCTTTTTCTGTATCCAGAATTAGCCGATGAACCATTTCAATGTACTTTAATTACAATAGTTCACCCGATGATTCAGGGCCTCCCCAAAACAAGGGAAAAACAAAGTAAATTCTAATTAGAATCTTGTACCTTAAATAAAGTGATTTTTTTATTTTTTAATTCTGTAATGCAGAATATACGATATCTATATATATACAGGGTTGCTATATTAGGAACCATCTGCTTTTGACCTAAGTAGAACTCGTTCTACTAGATCTGTTTCATTGAAACTTGGTATATAGGACATATCGACCGTGGAGAAAAGAAATGTCCCGTAAAAATTAATAATTGATATATCGACCGACAGATGGCGCTCTTCATGCAGTATCCAAAGGACATTATGTAACTTTGGAGACATCTAAAAAGCCAGTAGTCAAGAACGTAAAATCAGGGCTCACGATACCTTCACAGAAGGAAAGTCGAACTTTATTAATCAAACTGTTTTATCAAAACGGCATTTAGGTTTCACAGTGCTCCTGTGAGAATATCGCAGTGCAGTAGGTTTGAAAGTGTAATGCATCCTATGTCGAGGTAAGAGTTTGAAAAAGATATTTAGAAGAGACTGGGGAATTATGTGTGCTGCAGGAAGAGGACTAAAACTGATTTCAGATGAAACTGTCGAAAAAGTCACTCTTGCTATAGTCAAAAGAGCTTCCGTTTGCCAATATTCTTCGGCAGTGCTCGAGCGGTTTCATGTGATTAGCCTCTTTCTTATTGAACAATACGAAAGGTTTTCTGATGCATTGTAAAGTGATAATCATACAACATCCAAGTTCTGCAAAAGCTGCATCCTATAGCTCCGGACAAATGCACTGATTTTACCAAACTTCTTCAGGCCAGAATAGTTCGAAAATATCGTTGACAATTCATTGCCTTGGAACATTTTGTGATCCGACTTTTCGTCTTTTTGCCCTATAAGGAGCAGTTAATACTTAAAATAACTGCATAGGCGTATTGTTAAGTCCTAATAATGTGCATGAAGGGCATCTGCATCTGGATTATGTTATTATATGGTATGCGTGCATTGCTGATTTCATTCTTGGTTCCTTTTTCTTTAACAAACGCACTTCTAAAGGTCCTCAAAGAAGTTTCTTCACTGTTGCATATTACTGCGAACATTTTCAGCAAAATATAATTCCTACCATACAAGAGCGGAAATGGTTAGAGATTATCTTCATGCAAGAATGTTCACAACTTGCGTGGTGGGACCAGTAAAGGCACTATTCTGTGCCCACTTCATGATCGGGTAATTTCGAGAAGTTTTCTGACTGCTTGGCCTCCTTGTTCTTTGAACTCCTGTGACTTCAGTGTGTGGATATTCTTGAGCGATCGTGTCTATGGAGAAAGCATACCCACTATGCATGAAATAAAAAACAGGCATAAAAACGATGTTGCTGCAACTAGTCCAGAAACCCTTCACGCTACCGTTGAGTAGACTATAACACATTTTGAGTGTGTGATTGATGCAAATGAAACGCACATAGGCCAAATGAGGAATTTAAATAAAATTTTGTGTTTTACATTAAACACAAAATTTCTTTATGTGAGAGGTGAGATGCACCAGGTGAGATACTTTAGTTATAAACACCAAATCTTGCTATTTGTATTACTGTAGAAACATCATAGTCAGAGGAAGTCTCCTGTTATCTGATCTTGGTGACAAATGAATTTGGTCTGATTCTTCTCTGAGGATTTATTTTATCTTAGTCAAATTCTCTAAATAAGTACATGTACTCGCCCTTTCTACTGACAAATAAGTAACCTAGGTTAAATCTTAATATTTATCATGCAGGAAACCTGCTATCCTAGGGATGTAAAGTAAAGACATTCATAACCTGTTGGTGTTGAGCAGTCTTATGAACTCGACAGTTTCTTTGATCTGTAAGTAGTCTACGATCAGAATGCTCTTTAACAAAATTTATTTCTCAGGTCATGTGTGCAGTTTTTCTCAAAATGCGTGTACTCCTGAAATCTCCTGAAAAATAATGCAGATGTGTGTAATATTCCTTCATGTTTACCGCTCTAGTATGGCAACTGTAATTTCTAAAGGCAGGGAGATTACTTAATATGAGTAACGTTTTTCATACGGAACAATTAAGACAGTTATATATATGACTATATAGACAGTTCAGATAGTATACGTACGTATAATTATTAGAATGAAAAGGAAAAACCGGAACTAGAATGACAGATTAAAATTTCTTCCGTATGATAGCCCTAACCAATTCTCTCTCACTGAAAAACGTAACCCAGAATGGGTACAGTAAAATCAAACTTCAAATTCACATACAGAACTGAAGATAACACAAAAAGAACAATAAACGATAGTAAAAATAATGTATCAATCCTCTGTGTTTAACGTTTCAAGGGAAATGTGTTTTGAAGCTTTAAACCCAGTCGATTAATAAGTTCCGAATACATGTTTCGCTCCTTTGACTCATTTGAGAATGAAAAACGAAATACTCGAATCAAATTTCCACTTTAAAACAACAGTTTAGTGCCTCGCAAATGTTCAAACCTTTTCCCTGCATACATTTATAACCCCAGGACCTACAAAAATAATATACAAACGTAGAAACACATTTGGAAAATAAGAGAAGCAAAACATTTTATGGCAAAAAACCTGAAAAAACAAAATGCTAAATCTGTGTAATAAAGGCTAGAAGAATTATTTACAATCACATACATCAAGGGGAAATCCTGAGCAATGCAAGCAACATTTTATAAAACGTAGATTTTAATAAAAATGAATTATAAAGAATCAATACAAAAAACTGCGGAAAAGAAACGAATTTTCATTTAAAAAACTGCGAAAAATTAATGAAGAATTTAATTAAAAAAATTCGTACAAAATCTCCGAAAATTCTCAAAACAAAAGCTGCCAAGAACAAATGAAATAACATTAAGAAGCTGAAATTCATTTAGAAAATACTTAAATTTCTGTTCAGAACAGCCCAAATTTAAGGAAACGACCAAATTAAATTAAAAATCAACCATGGAAAGGAAAAAAAGAGAAAAGTTCAAACATACCTATCATCATGTATCCACTTACATAGTAATGGAAGGGAAAATGTTCGTCTAATAGGGTTGCGGGAAATTAAACCAGACTTTGCAGTGGAATTTACCAAAAACGGAAAGCAAGGAGAAAAAGTTTGAAGGTGGTAAAAAAATACGAGTTTCCACACTTTCTGAGAGTGTTTCAATTGGCGACAAAATGGTAATGACTGGTTGGGGGGATGAATTTGAACTTGTGAAAGGAAGGCAACTGGACAACCATTATGGCGTCGTCTTCCGCTTATATATGCTCTTAAGAAAGTCATCGAAGATGGCGATACCTCAAAGCCTTTAAAGTTTTAAATATTGGTTGAAACGTTTTAGGAAAAAGAAACAAGTGGTTAAAAATGTCGAAATTCTTTACGCAGTCCAGCTATAATGCGTCTACGAAAAAATGAAATAAGAGCCTTTTTTAGAATCACAGGAAAGATAGAATTTATCAGTAATACATACATTTTTCCTACTAATACACTAATAAATGTATATATATATATATATTGTGTGTGTGTGTGTATGTATTTATATATGCATGTATCTACAATTCCAATGCTAATGCACTCCAAATATGAACTTCCTTGGGTTCTTATTAATCAGTTTAACATTACTTGCGTAGTAAAAATTAGAATTAGACGTTATTCTGAATTCTCCAGAGACTGATGCTTTGGTCGTCTTCAAAAATTAAAAGATGTAATTAAAGCTTTGAAAGGTACAAATTGAGAATTGTACAATACCACCAGTTTTAAAAGTTTTATAGAAAAAGATTAATGAAATTAACATAAAATGATTACTCTTATAATTTTAAAATAGTAATACAAATTTTTCCGAAATTATTTCTAAATTTTATCTAGCATTAATTCTCTATAGAAAATAAATGGCTTTTTGACTTCAACAAAGAAGATACTGGACGATCGCATTCCTCTTTATGTGTTGCAATTACAATTTTCTAATGGAAACGAGAAAATGAAACGGAATTCTCGAAGTTATTCTTTTAGAAATTCGCTTCAGCTGTCAACAAAAAAGTAAAAAAAACACGAAAAATTTTTCAAATAAACTTATTAATAGAATTTTAACGAAAGGTTGCTGAATCACGTATTCCATGTAGAATAAAAGAGCCTTCTTTTTCACATTTCTAACAAAATTTTTCAAACAGGAAATATTTACAGAAGAAAGGATTTTAAATTAATTGAAAGAAATACTTGTTAACACATCTCGTAAAGCGCTTTGAGATCATAAAAGCAAATCTTAAAAGCAAAATACAAAAATTATAAATCAAATTAAAAAAGACGGTTTAGAATAGTGAACGCTTTCAAAAGCGTAAATGCTAAGCATTTTTAATTCTAACAGAGTACTTTCAGCTAATGAATAAAATAAAAGTTATCGGTGATATATTAATACCATTCAAATTTTTTACTTTGCATGCTGACTTGAATGCTTTATGGAGCTGGATATTAAACAGAAATAACTTGTTTATTAAATATCATTCCATATACTTAAATTTGCGCCAATGTGTAAAGAGAAGTGCCATTTTTTTTAATTGAAACATTACGTATCACTATGCTATACATTAATTTCATTACTTCTAATTTAGTACAAAAGTACTTCTAATTCTGACTACAAATAAAACAATGCTACTTGGTTCTAATTACATTTCACAGCAGCTTTACGACAAAGAACAGAAGCCTTCTTCTTGCAGCAGAAGAAGACAATAGTGCTTGATCTTTGAAAGGGCTTTTGTAAAATAAAATTGTGCATTTGCTTTAGGAATATAAAGCCTATTTTTAATCTTTTACTAACTTGAGGGAAGGCGATAGAAATTTATTTCATTACAAATTATACCAGAATAATTTTAATCAATGTCCATTTCATTCAATAGACAGTAAGCATGCGCTAGAGGCAGATACTCTTCAAATCTGTGTGTATTGTTTCTCTACTTTTGAATATGGACATTTCCAACATAATAAGAGGTCGGCAGTTCTTATTAAGAGGACACGTTTCTTGTTAGTTTACCAGATAGGTTATAGACAGTCTGCAGACAGCTACTCTAAGGATGAAAAATTTCTGTCCACTGATTCGTTCGTTAAGCTTGGAGAAAAAATCAACCTCGAAAAGCTTTCTGTTTCCGATATGCAGGATGTTTCAGAGCTATTGTTCAGAAATATGCATGGAGGTTGGAACACGATAACAAGTAATAATGTATAGCAACATAAGATTGAAGGGCTATTGCGACGCGTAAGAGGGCACAGAACATCACGAGGAAATCTGGCCAGGATGAAGCGACAGAAAATGGTTTTGCGTCTACATGAGATAAAGGACCTCCTTAGTGGCACACATCTTTGTTGCAAGTGTTCTGTTGCAGATACATCAGGTATTCTTACGAACGTTTGTCTATCAATGCGTCATCTTTGCGAAGCGTATATTGCATCGATAGGCCACAACATTGAACACCTGCTTTAAGAGTTTCATTTCAAATAATACTGTTATGTATGCCATTCCTTGTATAAGAAATCCTCATTATTTGGGTCCAGTCTTGCATTTTAATGTCTCTGTGGCAGTGCATCGCGTCGGTTTCCAATATGCGACCCTGTGCCCCTGTTATCGCGTTTTGTACCACATGCACATTTCTGAAGAATAGGTTAGAAACATCATGTACAACTCTTCGGGAAGTATATTTATTCTTTTACATCGGATGTGTCACTACTTTCGACGCATACGATAATCTGTCATCGTGAGAGACCATGTCTATATACTTAATACTCTCAGTGAAACGAAAACTCATCTTTCTGTTTTTCACTTTATTATTTTAAATTCCTTTTCCAAGTACACTGACTTTTTTAGTAATCATGTCATCTACTAAATTGAAAAATGCTAAGCTGTTGCACGATGAGAACAAAACATTTACGGAATATATAAGATCCGTTATCTGATTAACCTCTTGATGCACGAAATGGCAATAACATTTTATTTTTAAATAGCAATAAATGTTTTATTTTATTTATAAATAGCAATAACATAAATAAGTAACGGGATTGTCATAGACATCGAAATCACATTAATCGAAATTACGAAGTTCGAATGTACTTACCTGAAATTTTATGTATTTATATTTAGTAGCTTTTAAAAATAGGGATAAAGAAAACAGCTCATTTTTTAAATATCAATAAGTGGAAAAAAGAAGTTATTCTGTAAACCGCTTAAAATTAAGCGGTTTACAGATAACGGATCTTATATATTACGTAAATATTTTGTTCTCATCGTGCAACAGCTTAGCATTTACTATGCAAACTTATAAAAAAAGCCAATTTCATAAAACTACATTTTAATAGAATGTGTTTCGTAATAGACACTACACTAACCTGGACATCCAGAGAATAATTTTTGCATGATTATTCTATTATTTATCTTTTGCAGGCATTGTAGGTAAAAATGCCTGGGAGATGTGTAATATGTCGAACGTCATGTTTTTTGTCATCTCCTTAACTTTTAACATGCAATATTCAGGGTCCCAAAAGTTAATTTTTCCTTTAATATTATTAGGTGATGTCAGTTTGTCAGTTGTAAAGGTTAATTTTTTGTAACGTATTTGCTTATAGCTATTACATTCAAAGTAACTGATTTCTCTTTATTTGTTACCGGTTTGACTTATTTTGGATCTGTTGATTTCACATTTAATTGTCATTTTCAGTGTGAATGATACATTGTTAAAAGTTGTAAGTTATCATTTAATTTTTGCTTTATTGAGTCACTAGTGTGATTGGAGTTTTATATTTCTCGTTAAGTTCCAGGTGTTGTGTATTCCGTAGTATAGGAACTAATCTGCGTGTTGTTATAACATTCAGAATTATTAGGTCGATAAGTTCTAATACACCTAAGGGAGCCCAGCAGCAAATTAGTGCTTCTGATTGATTGAATGAGGATCTCTGAAATGTGATAGGAAGCAAATTGCCTGCAGGAATTGTAATACTGCAACATAACGATTTACTAACATTGGCATCATAATGGTTTAATGGACTTCTCTCAGAATAGAGGGAAGGTCTACCGCCAATGTACCTTGCTGGCATTAGAAGTAAGAGTAGACAATTAACATTACTTAGTAATAAAATTCAAGCTTTATAATCTAGTTTTGGGCACTATGAAGTTCATTAACTTCGTTGTAATACGAGGTGAACATAAAAAACTTCCCGACATATGAAACCATAGCAGCCTATCTGCCCAACCAATTGAAAAGAAATTTCAGATATTGTTATTTAAAGGTATATATTAGAGATAGTGATGATTTAAAACAATGGAACTCTAAGTGCTACATTGTAAAATTTCGAAATTTTTCAAATGGCGACACCTACGTATTTTCTGCGCAAATTTATCAGCACATTGTAAAACCATAAATGGCGTTGGACCGATAGCCGTATGACAAAATTGCTGGCGTAAAACATTTGCAAAGAAGAGCATCATAAAGGACCAATAAGGACCAACACATGAGAGGAGATGGTAAAAAGCATTTGTTGGAATTACCATCTTTCAATTTATGCGACATTTTAAGATAGAGTCCTCTGCTGTAAATTTTCAATTTGGGGCCACCTCGATCCTCCGACCTCAATCTGATGGATTTCTGGTTCCGAGGTTATCTGAAATCTAAATGTGCACATCAAATCCTCGAGATCTTTCAGAACTGAAAGGTGACATAAAACGTGAAGTTATACAGATACCTCCTGAGATGTTATAGATTCCTTTTAAGATGTTACATATTCCTCCTGTGATGTTACGTTCATTATCGTTGCCAACAATCTCCACACGCTATCGTCTGCGAGGGTGGACATGTTGAATACTTGTCATTCCAATAAACCTTTTTTCCTCTCCTTTGTTGTGTTCTCAATAGTTCTTTACAATGTTCTTCTTTGTAAATGTTTTACGCCGGCAAATTTCGTCCTACGTGTGTCGTTCCAAAGCTGTTTATGGTTCTGCTATGAGCTGATTCATTTTATGCTGCAAAAACGTGAGTCCTGCCTTTGGAAAGTTCTCAAATATTTTCACGGTAACCCTAACCTTAAGAGCTCTGTTGTTTTAAATCCTAACAACCTTGAGCGCACATTTTCAAATAACAATATCTGAATAT
This sequence comes from Stegodyphus mimosarum, assembly GCA_000611955.2. Lineage (NCBI taxonomy): Eukaryota > Metazoa > Arthropoda > Arachnida > Araneae > Eresidae > Stegodyphus > Stegodyphus mimosarum. Next base: position 1,034,226 of record KK114610.1, on the reverse strand, counting down.
TCAGTTCGACTGCTTGAGCCGATAGGCCGTTAGGGGTTTATATATCGGGTTGTTGTTGTTGTTGTCGTGTCCATGACCACATGGAAGAATGTTTGCTAGAGCCTACTCCGAAGAGAGGTTGGACTTTTATTTTCCACCCCAATTTTGAGGGAGAGCACCCCGGGGGGGAATCCAGGGGTCTCCCACCCCTCTCTTCTCCCACCAATCCACACGAGAGGACTTTCGGCTCGCCGCATATTTAAAGGCCGCCATGCCGCACCGACACTATACATTTACAAACATCCATGCTTTCTTCGGGATTCGAACCAGAGCCCTTCGGCACAGCAGTCAACGACGCTAACCACTATACCAGTTGGGCGGCTATATATAGGGTATATCGGGGAAGGGATTTTATGACCACCCTGTATATTCAGTCGAAATGATTTCACTGTTATGGCTCTTTATATTTTTATAGTTTCTAAAAATACTTCTAATTTTTTTAAGTTTTTTTAAAAAGTAGGATTTGTTTACTCTTTCACAAAGCAAGAAATAACCAAAGTGGATTTATTAAATAATTAAAAAAATTCTGTCCCTTTTTCTCGCGTGAAACCTGGCAAAAGCCTAATTAGTCGTGTGTTTTTGTACGCATCAAGCTGCTCTTTATCAAGTGTGAGATGAATGGCGGATAGATAACTAATTTTACAGAATAAAAGCCCTTTTATTCAACTCCAGAAGGAGTTTATAGATGGCCATTCCTGGCGCTTATAAACTTAGCCAATACTTTTAGCTGCAACTCATTAGAAATATAAAATTAAAACTATGTTTAATCAGCCAAAGATGTACAGAAGTAATTAACTCTAGTTTTCGCTTAGCCCTACCACCGACGTACACAAACTGGCAATTAATATACACGGCCGGTAAAATAGCAAGCTTAAATCAGCAAAACAACTTGGCCGAACGCTAGAATACGCTTATGTCTGAAATAATTCAGACATCAGCTTAAATAATATCTTTCTACTCTGCTTTGAATAACAAGCGAAACTGAAGTATCATTCTGGCAGGAAATGGAAATGAGAGAAGATAGAAAATGTAAGTAACTGAAGCAAAACTGGCTAGGTTAAAACTAAATGCTTCTTTACAAGTTTTTTAACTAACATCTGTGATATTTCAGCCAACTTTCCCAATGGACTGCTCTACAGGGGATGGGAGACTCGCCTTTTGTACATAACATACAATTTATGGTTAAAATAGAAAGAAATGAAATGTTAGAAAGTATGATTATTTTTAGCTGTTATTGTTTACTATTTGTTGTTCATCAACCCCTTACTGAGATTCTATTAAATGCGGCTTTTATACAGAATTAGATACAGAAGACTGCTACTTACTGCCCAATAGTTTGAAAATAAGGCAAAAATCATTGACAGTTTGACTACCCAGTTATGCAGGAAAACTGTGCATTTCTAAGACATCATTTATAAGGTAATTTTTATTAAGAAGATAAAGTATTGTGCTGAACTGCTGTCCAAATATTTTATTGATGTAAGGGAGAAATAAAAAAAATAATTAGAGAAAGGAAAAAAAGGTGTGCTTATAAAATATAGAACTCGCAGGAATCAAAATTATGAGACTGGTCTTTTAACGGGTTTTGGAAGAAATGGGATTCGATTTCAAATTATTAAACACAGAGAGATTTTCTGTAAGTGAAAGGTTAATTTTATTAACAATTGTAGTAAGTTATTTTCTCCCTCCCTTCTGCATGCCTTCATGGTGTAACGGTAGCATACTCAACGCGTATTCGTCAGATCCACGTTCGAGTTCCCGCGAAAGCATTGCCCATTTTTCATATTTCTTGCTTCAAAATAATCTGATGAATCTAGAGAGGCGTCCAAACTAAAAGTTTGTGTATGATGATTCTTTACCAACAGGATTTGGCGATTGGGTGTTTTAATCCTCAGTCGCTTTTTAAAGCGGGGAGTATATAAGGTATTTTCCCCTTCCTTTCTGCATGCCTTCGTCGAGTAACGGTAGCACAATCGGCTCGTATTCGAGAGGTTCAGGTTCGAGTTCCGGCGAGGGCATTGCTCATTTTTTACCTACTCCTACATCAAAAATACCTAATGTCTCTACAATGTCACAAACGTAACCCTAAGTTTATAGGATCCTAAATGTGTAATAACATTTCAAAGTCCTTCCCTGTTATAGGACAAGCTAGTTATTGTCTCACCTGAAAATGTACGACGAATATGAAGGTTTTAAATAAACCCTTTTGTTCAAGCGTTACATGAACAGAACGCACAAATTGAGCGTGCAATCAAAACTCCGGAATTTACAGGTATTAAATTAACGTTAAGTTGAATTTACAATTTTAACTACAAAACTACCGCTTGACTAAGCGGGTCATGCTTTACTAGTGCTTTCTAAAACCTGCTAACAAATGACTAATGCCATGATATTATCTAGCAAAGATAGGCGACAGAATGTAAAGCTGACAACATCGCTGCCAAAAATTCTCTATCTAAAACATTAAAACCCTCTCCTTTTAAGTACTCTTACCTAATTTGCATCCTGGTCAAGGTTTAAAAAACGAAGGTGTGGTACATATCCAAATCATAAAAAATGACTAATTAAGATAAAATACCTGTTGAGGTAAAAGTGCGCTTAAGTAAAATCCTGTTTAGTGTTTCGTCAAAATTAGAAGAAGTAGAATATTTTTCGTGTTCTACTGTCAACAATTCTGGGGATAATCCTTACAGTCTGATACGAGGAATTCATTGGACAGTCATACGAAAGAAATTTCGTGCAACTATTAATGGGTTATCACATATAGAAACATCCGAGGCTATAAGAAATGTTTCCAATAAATGTATTTGTCTTAGCTCTAGTTTCAAGAGGCTCGGGTTCTAACTGAAGCAGTTGCGCTCGATGATGGTTTGCGCGTAGTTATCCGAAGAATTTTACGAGGCTGTAGAAAATGTTTTAACTACAAATGTGTCTGGCTGAGGGCTTTGACAAATAGCAATCTTGGAGTAGGTCCACCAACCTGATCTCCTAGAGGCACATATTCCAAGAAATGTTTTTTTTGACGTATAGTTGAAGATAGCTAGAAGATCTCATGGCACTTGTACTTGTTCTAACATAGTAGTTGACTCGATGTAGTGTAGTTTGAGAGGGTTAAACCTAGCATTTCGTATTAGGTTCTCCGAATTCAGTGACGTTACGACGCAGTAAAAATTAAAATCTCTGTGCCACATTTTGCAAAGTATTTGTTTCATCTTCTGGCCACAAATTCATTAGTTTCTGGAGTAATAAGGCATCCGCATTTGAGCTATGCTGCAGAAAATTAATTCTACATATATTCTAGGATTTTTTTTATTTACATGCACGGTAGTTCTAGTTTTATGTAAGAATTTTTCTCATGTGATCATATCTATTGTTTGTATCATTCTGAGAAAAAGATTTCTACTATGAATGAAAAAGCAAGGAACGACATTAGAAACATACATTGTATCGTAATTGTGATGCAAAATTTGTACCAACAACGAGAGATTTACATGATTTCGTACTTTACATTAATTCGGTTTGATCTAGCTTTGGACGCTGCTCTAATTTTTGTAACAAATACATTTATAAAAATTAGAAAAGATCTCGATAAAGCCATGTTTCAATGAGTTACCCTGTGGTTAACACGCTTCCATTTAATAATTCTCCTATCTGATCGAGTTAATCTCTCTTAAGTTAATTAGCTCCCACGTTAATTTATTTATGCAGTTGAGGAAAATGTTAAAAGCACATTTTGTCAGCTGTGCAAAAGGACACTATACACATGTGATAACAACAGACGTCCGACAACGTCCTCTTCACGTCCGACTGCAACAGACCTTCCAGTTAAGTAACCTGAGATCCACACCATGGGTAGACTGATAACAGAGGTGGTTGCTGATACGTAAGATCATCCAACGAATTCGTTATGCATAGCATTTTTTCTAAGTTCCTAAACCATTTCTTTTCTTTAATTGCTTTCGTAGTAAGCTAATGTGAAACACAGTAACGAATTATACCTTTCTGTAGTATAACTGTTCTCTAAACGAATAAGGATATCATATACTGGTAGATATACTCATAATATGTAATGACGTGTTCTGAAACTAAAGGGCTGTAGCGAATAACATACAGTATTGACAAGACTCGATTGCGACCATAATATTTGCTCACTTACGTGCAGCGTAATCAAATGAAATATTTTTGTCTCCTATCATATAGCTATAATTACACTTACAATTGCTTGATTATAATAAATTATTATTCACTTACAAGAGGGCAAGCTCGCCATGTAAGCGTACCTCGGCCAAAGCAATATTTATAAGTTCTGTGTACACCTGAAAAGCAAGTGCATAAAACATTTCAGTATTATTATTATAAGGTATTTCTCCCGGTTTCTTATCATGCCTTCGTGGTGTAGTGGGCAGTATGCTGAGAGCGTATTCCAGAGTTCCGTGGTTCGAGTCCCGGCGAGGGCATTTCTCATTTTTCATCTCTTCTGCTTCCAAAAATCCTAATGTCTGTACAGTACGAATGAAGTCAGTTCATTCTTTCCTTGCAACAAACAATTCCAATAAAGAATAAATGGCAATCAACAAAGAATATTTTTACTGCCTAACCAGGAACAAAAACACTTTAGGACACGTCAGGTTAATACATATAACGTCATGATTTTAAATTCGTGTAATATAACAAACTTTTCTTAATATCAATTAAAGAATTAAAATGGCAATAACATACCCTTTGAGTTTTCTTAAACTGAAATAAAAATGTTGCCAACAGCAGCTAAAATATTTATTAGTTAACATTTATAGATTAAGCAGTTTCTCTTTAAAATTATCAATTTTGCATTGAATATTGACATAATAATTTTGTTACAATTGTTGTTATTATTGCAGTTAAAATTAGCAAGCTTAATATTTATTTCTACATTTCCTTTATCCACATTAACATGCCCTTTTTATGTATATTTTAGCAGGTGAATTACAAATAAATAAATAAATAAAATAAAATAAAAATAAACTGAAAGCGTTTACGTAGCTTTCCCCAAACAAACAGAAACATAAGAAATGTAACTTTACGCTATTTATATTCAGATAAACGACAAAGAAAAAACAGATATACTTTCTTCCTATATAATTTCTGTTTTTTTCTTTTGCTAAGTCTGAAAAATCACAGTTCCCTTGAGTGTTTGTTAAATCCTCTTAGGGCTGAAAAAATCCCTTTGACTAAATTAGCTCCTCTTGGGTGTCGTTTGCAGAAACTCAAATGAGTTTACCCATCAGCAGCTGGAAAAAATCTGTCCAGAAATTGTGCATTTCTGATATTCTTCTTTCAGGGATTTGCTAGGATTTCTGCATTTGAAAGTTTCACCCTTGGGTGAAATTTATGAAAATGCAGCCCATTACTTGTAGGTCGTAAATGGACAAGATTCCATTTAGCTACTGAATTCTTTCATTTAAAATAATTATATTTCAGAGATTAAGAGTGTTTGGGGTATTAAATAATGTGAAAGAATTTTCGTTCTGCGCTAAGAGAGGAGATTATTGTTTAATGTTAATTTAATCTAGTTGTACTTTGTGTTGAATATCTTTTACTTTTTGTAAGAATAGCAGAAGTAATTTATAACAACTATAAATGTGTTATAATAAAATTGAGCACAAATATCGTTCCGAACATTCTTTTTTGTAATATATTAATTTTAGTTCATTTTAAAAAATAAATTTAGAACAAATTATAAACTAATAGTAATAAAAGAAAAAAGTTTTGATTCCGTTTGTATTATTTATTTTTAATACGCCTATTTGAGTAACATGCTTCTATTTCACTGTACAATATAATTTTTGCCTGCTTGAAGATAGATCCTGCCATTGATTTTTGATGTGCATAGTAATTGATTATTTACTCAGCATTTTTGAATTTCTTATTTGATTAATATTTTTGAAGTGAATATTCATTTTTGTAAAAGCTATCTATATGTATAAAGAATAAAGTCTGTTTGTTTTTCCTCTAATAACTCAGCCATTACTATAGCTATCTTCACCAAACATTCTACAATTTTTTGATGAATCCTGGAAAAGGTCGACGTTCACGTGTTTTAAAAAAGAAGTAGCTAAAATCTGAGAGATTAATTAAAATTCCGGGAAAAACGATAATTTTTCGGCTATTCCTATCTTCGTACGACTTTAATTAACCGAAATATTAATTAAAAACTCTGCAAGAGCTAATTTTCGCAATCTTTTTTCCAAGTGGCAACTGTGTCACGCGTTGGAGATAAAAAGGCTTAATTTAGAAAAAGTGTTGCTACTGCTCGCTTTCAAATTGTAGAAATTGTTAACCAAAAATTTATAAATTTTAAACAAAATTTAAAAATAAAATCTATATATATAAAGAATAATATTATAATCCTGTTTGTGTGTTCGCGTTATTGATTTGTAATCAATTATGATCAATTTTTTGCCCTATTTATTTGACTAAAATTGACTATATGTGAAATACTGGATGGAACTTGAGTTTTTACGACCATTTGGTTAAAAAGACGAAAATCATTAAAAACTGCGTGCCCTTGTTACTGATATAATGAGAGAGAATTTGTTTATTTTTCTATCGAAATTTTTATGTGGGTTTCGTATCGCATCAGACTGAAAAATGTATGACTATGAATCGTATTTTTTGCATCGTATTTAGAGAAGGATTACAGCGATATCGTTCTCTTTGTTTTTAGATGCATTACTCTCAATATAACTTAGCTGCCATTGTGTACTTCCGCTAGTAAATACATATTTTAAAATTTTAAATCCAATCTCTAGTGTTTCTTTTCATGTATATACGGAATGGCATCGTTCACAACAATCAGATGGCACTGCAAGCTGTGTGAAAGAACTATTATTTCTTTTCTGGTGATAGAAGACAGAAGATATCTCCATTAAGACGATGACGCGATTAAGATTAAACGGTAACGGTAACTTTTCTATATCTGTAAATAATCAATTACTGTACTCCACCTGTCTGTGGAGGTGGCTAATGACACATTCAATTTCTCTTTAAGTTTTTTTCTTCTTTTTGCTGTTTCTCTTTAAGTTCAAATTCTTTGGAACTTGCAATAAAACTATCACACGCAATAGTGATGTTTTCAGCAGACTGGTTGAATCGAAAGCATGAAGATTTAATATCTATTGTCAAGTCTGTGTTCTCAAATTTACTTATTAATTTGTTAACTGATATTGGTTTATGATACTTTCGGCCTAAAAATTGTACGTACCTTCTAATAAACCGGGCTTAACTTTCACATTCTTACAAAGAGTTTTCTAATCAAAACTCACTGTTCCTCCGAACATTTACCTGCTCTAAGTATTTAAAAATACTTTCGATTTTCAAAAATATAAAGTATTTTGGAGCATGTTAAATCCGGCGCTTTTTTTGGCACACCCTATAAATCTGAAGTCCCTCCAGTTTCGCAAAACCTTACGGCTTTTCTTTTGATACTGTAACTTTAGTATGTAGCAGTACGTACATACAAACACACGCATACGTTCCCGCGTACAAATGTCTCTGATTAGGCATTATGTTAGTGTAATATACGATTGTACTGTAACCTTCCTGGACGATAACAATTGGTCTCATGGTTAACGCAGCACTCCCAGATAGATTAAAACAAAAATACAGTTATAAAATATCGAATCAAAATTCCTTGTTACGTTGTCATTCATAAGGTTCATCAAATCCTTTGCAAATCTAAACTCTTTCCTGCGGCAATAGAATTCCTTTATTTTATTATGATTTTCCCTAACATGTGCATTAATACTCACTCTTGTCCAGCATTGCCTTCAGCATTACACAAATTACAAAAACTATTATTTTGCAAATGAAATCTTCTCAGTTACGCCGGAAAGCGTCCGTGTCCAGTAATTATTTGACTGTAATCAAAATAATATATCATCATATTTTTAGAAATTTCAGAGGTGAATAACGAGTTTTTCCTTTTTTCCGAAATGTTCCATTGCTCTGTTCAGCAGTTACAATAGGAAATCCTTGATTTTACTAACAACAATTCTTTTTGATGCCTGAATATCGAAAGCATCCCCGGCATTACCCATAGCAACCACTTTGGCCAGCATGTTGGCCCCCTCATTGCGTATAACCCCAGTATGGGCTTTCACCCAGTTCATTTTCGCTGCAGGTGTTTTCTCAACTTTTACAAGGAGATCGTTTATACATGAGATCAAAATATTAGTGTTATCAACATCTGCTAGTACTTCCAGACCAAATAATGAGTCTGTATATATATTAATACATGTTTTTACAGTCAGGTTTTAATTAATACATTTGAGAGTATATATGATAGGAGCCAATGTGGCTTGAAAAACCAAATTATAAGGTTCAAGTCTAATTTTGCCATAGTTTATTTATGTACCAGACAAGTAAACAACACATGCTGCACCAATTGTATTGCTATAACCTGAACCGTCAGTAAATATATCCAATTCTTCTATGCAAACATTTAGTCTCTCACTGCTTATCTTAATGCAGTATGTATACTGTTAATATTAAAGTCCGAAAAGCATATATTATACTATTGTGTAGCGAATTCAATTATTTAAGTTATGACTTAAGAATTAATTTTAATATTATTCTATGTTTATGCTACACAAAGTGTATTTTATTTAATATGCTTCATTTATAGTTGTTTTTGTTTAACTTTAATTAGGGGTTTTGGTAGTTAAGACTGATACGTTTTTTCCACCCATTGCTCATAAACGCGTTGAAACACACAATGGAATTGGGTGCTTTTCTGCGTAATAAACTTGATTTTATGTTACTTAAGTTGACCCATTCTTAATTTATATAACTGAAAGCAGAAAAATTAGCTTTTTAATTTAAGATCACTTTCACGATTCTAGCCTTAACAGATTTTAAGATACAGTCACTTATTTAACTGAATTTTCCATTTTGCTTTGTAAGGAGAATAATGGGGAAGGAATTGAAAAAGATGCACTTTTTAGCTGAATTCTAGGGATTGGCCTACATGTTAAGGAGATTCCAGTGGGGTTTCGGTGAGTCGAGTTTAGGTTAACCAGTTGGCCTTGCACGTGTTCCCAAATTCTTGGTATTTGTTTGGCGAGATTTGAATTTGTGTTTAGTTCAACACCTCGGAAAAAAGAGAAATTTTACAGGAGTGTAAGCGGGGTTTGTAGTACTGGATTTTCACCTCTTTTAGTGGGACTTGGCGTTTTATGGGCTTCCGCTTTTAACAAAAAGCTGTTGCAGATGTTGTTCGCCCTCTTTTGCCGCCTGTCTCCGTTATGCTGTAGGCTCTCGCTTGGTAGCGAATTTTGTTCGCGTCAACTCGGCGATGAATAATTTTAACCTAGGTTCTCGTGGCCGATGTCTGAGAACTGAATAATTATGCTTCCGTATTTTCTTTTAGATTCAGCAGAATTCTCCAAAAATTGGTACCAAGATTCATTGGGCGCAGATGGCCCATCCATTACAAGTCAAAATTATGAAACCTAATTCCAGAAAAATTGCGGATTCAATTCGTTCTCCCGGTTTCTGGCTGTAGGAGAAATGTCTCAGCTGCTGTACTTCCTTTGCCTTTCCATTACCCGTTTTGAAGAAAGGCTACCATCATGAGGAGAGTTCCAGCTTATTCCCTTGCTATCCGGTCGCTGTTCACCTTGACTACCTAGCCGGATTTTTCTCGTCATCTTTCCACATCAGCTGATGGGTGCAAACGTACCTGAGAATTCAACGTGGCTTTAAAGTGTTCGTGGCTGTACAGTTTACAGGCAAATTTCTACCAAGTGTCTGGATGTTAAGAAGATGCTCATAAGAAAAGTTTTATTTTTTTTCTGGTATCCGATTAGCTCTTAACCTAAATTTGAAAAAAAAAAGGTTTTGCGACATTTATCAGTTCATTGTTAGCTACTTCAGTTAAAGAATTATTAAAAACAAAACAGAAAAAGTGAAATTTTGGCTTCATTTTAAAATGTCTGTAGTCTAAGGAAATTTAAATTTTGTTTATTTGATGAGTTTACTTCTACGCAGAGTTAAAGATAAATTGTAAACGGAAATAGAATTACTACTGTGTTAATATTCTTATATTTCCTTGAAGGGGTGGTATTGTGGAAATTCTGTTAATTGAATCTGAATGTTAGAAGATCTTGTTTTTACTGTGCAATAATAAGATATAAATTTAAGGCTTGTTAGGAATAGTAGTACTCTTATTTTTACAGTGCAATAATAAGGTGAAGAAAATAACTAAATTTGTTATGTGTTTTACAAAATTTTACTTAAACGAAGTAGTTATGCTGTAACTTAATATGTAGTTACTGAAATGAAAAAAAAATGTTTTATTTTGGAATTACTGAATTGTTAAAAAACAATATAAATGTTCTCTGTTAAGTGTTCTAATTTTTTTCTCCCCGTGGGGGTTAATTTAAATTTATTATCATATTGAAATTGACATATTTTTATTATCATATTGAAAACGACATATTTGATTTAATTAAAAAATAAATACTAATGGTATTCTTACATATGATATTGATTCTTGTGTTCTTGGTATGTTAAGCTACACTTTAAAACACATGATTTGCATGAGTTCACGAGCATCAAGGTCCATGGGTTGTTTAGGATCTTACACAAAGCAAATTATTTTTGTATAGTTTAATCAGTAGGCAAAATTGTTAACTTTGTTCTGTTACGTTCATCCCAAAAGGACACAACAATACGCAGTAAAACCTCTGTAAGTGGCAAATAAAAATTCTGTGAAGGTAATTTAAATATATAGTAATAAAAAGTAAAACACCCAGATGAGCGGCATACCGGCCAATATGCTGCCGTCGAGATTGTTTTGAGGCATCTGGTTAGATGTAGCAGCCAGGGTCATCACATTATATGTAATTCATATCTGATTCGCTGCAGATCCGGGGTCCTGGAACCCCAAGCCCCAAGAATGGGAGTAATAACTGTTTTGTAAATTAATTTAATAATGTTAATTTTTAGTGTTAATGAATCAGTTGAGGAATTCCTTGCATCAGAATATAGTTCGTTCTTTTATAAATATTATGAAAATGCTCTTAAAATTCAATTTATATTATACAAAAGCACCAAGATTAGGGATTAGGTGTCTTGCATACATTGGCATTGTATATACATGGTTATTAAGAGTATTAATTTCTCTCTATAACTCTTTAATAAAGTACATTAGCGTAACCTTGTATAATGACTTCGTGTAATTGATACTGAAGTTTCTTATTCAGGCCTTGGTAACTAAAAACGGATCACTTTATGCATCAACTAGAAAAAAAAATTGTTTGCTTTGGTGATGATAAATGATTCTGTGCAGCGTAAAATCGTGGTTGCTGTAATACTTTTAGCTGATTTTATTAAGTATTAATTGCTTATATTCTCTGAAAAATAGGCGCGTAAATTTATAAAATGCTTAGCATTTATTTAGCTTACGACGTCGGTAATGATTATTTTATCACTTAAATGGTAATGATTATTTTATCACTTAAAAGTTTTACGTTGTGATAAATACATTAAATACATTTTTCAGAACCCTCGAAAATATTAGCATTGAAGGAGTTTTCATAAAATAAAATACCTTATTTGAAGAAAATCTCTGTTTGAAACTGCAAATTGAGGATTAATGTTTAAAAAGATAAAGTTCATATCACATTGTTCTTAGCTCCTATTCATTTATGAGATAATTATACTGGAAATTTTGAACCAGACAAACTGTCATTAAACAGAAAAAGGCCGGAATTACAACTATGTCCCGACAAGATGAAAAAGCAGTCTGGTTATATTTAAGAATGAGAACATGTTTTTCTGAATCCATTTAGAAATATTGATTAGCACCATTCTATTCCTTTAACTATTCCTCAATGAATAGCAATTATGTATTTCAAAAATTCTAAAGTGGTACCAGGAGAAACATTTTGTTCTGAATTTTATTATATAATTTCTCTCTTAAATGAGTATTAAGAGACTAAATCTAATGTACATTCCCTGTCAGGAATATAAAGTAAAAATTTGCAATGCTATTTACTTGGTTGTATTTTCGTTAAGCTTTATTATAGGTAAAAAAGGCTTCCTTTAAAGCATTGCATGGTTTTTAATGAATACTGCAATAACAGTAAAATTGAAGGCATCAAGGATAAGTATGGAAACTTCATTTTCTGTTAACTTCATTTTTCGAGCTTTTTCCTTGCTTCTGCAGAATTTTTGTTTCAGATATATTTTATACGATCAATATGATTAAACTTATATTATTTAAATAAAGTAGGATCTCATTTATCAGAACTTAGAGTATAAGGTACTTGTACAGCCTTCTTAGCGGTGTAGTGGTCAGCACGCTCGGCGCGTATTCGAGAGGTCCGTGGTTTACTCATTTTTCATTTCTCCTGCTTTAAAAAAATCCTAATGTCTCTAAACTGGCGCCCGAACTAAAAAAGATGGTGGATGATGATTCACCACCATCAAGATTTGGCGATTGGGGACGCTAATCCCCAGTCGCTCTTTAAAAGCGGAAGTGTGTAAAGTTTTTATCCTGCCTTCTTCGCATGCTTTCGTGGTGTAGTGGTCAGCATACTCGACGCGTATTCGAGAGATCCGTGGTTCGAGTCCCTGTGAGGTCATTGCTCAATTTTCATCTAAAATTCAAAATTTTTCATCTAAAAATTATAATGTCTCTACGAGAGTAGACACTATTCCAATTGCTCGTGTTACTTCTCGTTCTTTCTAAGACAAATTAATACAGCTCAGAAATTTTTACTTCGTTTCATGACTTAATTATCATAAAATATAATATTACACATAAAATTAATAGGTACTATTATTAATTTAGTTGAATGCGGATGTTGCATAGATTGGCCAAAAATCTGTAGTGGTTATGCAGCTTGGAACATTTGCTGAAAAATGATTAAGAAATTAATTACTGCTTTTACTTTCACTTAAATACTTAACTTCTTGATTCAATTTCCTTACCCACGGGAAATTCCCATTTTAAACAAAAAAAAGGGGGGGCACGATGTTATACCATATTTGTCTAGCCCGATATGGGCTTTTGTTCTCGAAATGTAATTTTTCGTAGTTTTACTTTAAACTGCGTATCACTTTTCAAATTGCTCACACCGCATTATTTTTAAAGAAATTAAATAATGAAGAATCTGCACCAACCTCTCCAGAGAACTTTCGGATCCAGAGCTGTAGCTTTGGTTTTCAGATCCTGGGAGCAATTGAAAATTTCGTGCCTCCTTCTGTTGTTTCGCAAGAATGGAAAACATTTCATTTTACAAATTCACAACAGGAATTTCGCGGCCCGTGGATGCTAGGAAAGGGGATAGATGTCAACCCTGCCTATCTCTAGCTACTCCCTTGTTCAGCTAACCCAATATTTAGAATGTGCCCATGTTGCACTGACACTATACATTTACAAACATCCATGCCTTTTTCGGGATTCGAGCCCGGGCCCTTCGGTACGGCAGTCAGCGTTGCTAACCGCTATACAGTTGGGCGGCAGAAATTATCTTAAAATGTGTTTAAATTTTTAATATTCAATATATTATATTTTAAATTAATATTATTTTTATTGTTGCTCATGCCCAGTTGTCTGACGTAGTCAGTCCAAGCCCACGAAATTCCTCGTGGCGAGGAGCGCTAGATTGCGCCTGTCATTGGTAACAGCCTTGAGCACCTAACAGGTAACAATGCGATTTGGCTCAGTTCAGCTCCCAATTTTGATGGAGAGCTCGGGGGGGGGAACGATCCAAGGTCTCCCACTCCTCTCCCCTTCCACCAAACCACACGAGAAGACTTTCGGCTCGCCACATATTTAAAGTACCGCCATGCCGCACCGACACTATACATTTACAAATATCCATGCCTTTTTCGGGATTCGAACCGGGCCCTTCGGCACGGCAGTCAGCGACGCTAAGCATTATACCGGTTGAGCGGCAATATTACGTTTCAAATTATGAATTACCGTATAGAAAATATAATTACTTTTTTTCTACATATGTATATATTTCTACATATGTATATACATTGCAGAAAATCAAAATTACATATATTTAAAATTTTTGTAAGTCTCTTAACTTGTGTTAAGTCCGCTGCCGAATTAAAAGAAGAAGATTAACAGAGCTGCAATTTTTGACAATGTGTAATTTTTTTTAGCCTCAAAGAGACTATTGAATCACATAAACGGCGTATCGTTTTTCAAACTCCTGTCACCAAATATTAGAGCCCTGCATTAAAGAAATTAAATAGTGAAAAATCTGCATGGATGTATGAATGATTTTCGAAATGTGGAAAAGCGACGGTTCCTAGAGCCATCAAATTTTTTAAAATCATAATCCTCCACCCGAAGATATGCACCTGGAAACCCGAAATTTGAATTTCGAATTTGTTTTATTATTGAATTTATATTTTGCAAAACTTTAATGACTTTTTGTTTAACAAACTCGACGATTAAAAAAATGATTATAAAAGAGAGGAAAAAAAGTAAAAATTTAAGCTAACACTTAACACTATAACGGAAATTCTAAACATATACTGCTACGTTGCTTTTTATTTTTTTTGTGATTTTGCTGTTAATATGTGTATGAGCGCGAAGTAAACGATGTTTAATAAGTTTGCTAGGAAGACAAAGCAGGGTAACAGGAATGAGTGTAAGAGCAGATTAGTAGACTGCGAGCTCAGCAAGAGCGTAAAGAACCGTAACAAACATTTTGGGGGAACTTTAAAATCTGAAACTATTCAGATTTCCTTTTTAAACAATGATCTTGTCTTAACAAAAAGTACTTGTCTTGTAGTGTACATTATAATTACAGCCCCATATTTTTCGTTGTAGACCAAAAGATTTAGTTTCATTTATTGAACACTTTCAAGGAAACCTATTGATGCATTTATAATTCTTAGTTTACAATTTTTGCATACTGGCAAAACAGATCAGCTTCTTTTTCTGGGAAAATGTTCTTCTCCCACCGGAATTTGAAAGAAATAATTATTGCAAGTTTGTACGCAAGTAATCCTGTGAAATAAATGAATAATTTTGTCTTCTAGAAAACACTTTCTTTATCAAATAAGTCCCCACAGGCAATATTTTAGGAGGAAATAATACTGTAGTAATTATTATCTGCCATTTTACTTAATCATTTTTAACAGCTCATTTGAAATATATGATTTCATGCTCATAAACATTTCGCCTGCTTTCTTAGCATGCTTTCGAGGTGTAATGACCTAATATCTCTACAATGGCGCCCGAAATAAAAAGTATGGTGGAAGATGATTCTCCACCATCAGGATTTGGCGACTGGTCTCCTAATCTCCAGTCACCCTTTAAAAGGGGAGTATATACAGTATTTCTCTCGCCTTCTTAGCATTGTAGTGTGATGGCCAGCACAATCGGCGCGCATTCGAGAGGCCCGAAGTTCGAGTCCCGGGTAGGGCATTGCTCATTTTTCCCATCTCTTGCTTTCAAAAAATACCTAATGTCTCTACAGAGGCGCCCGAACTAAAAATGGTGGTGGATGATGATTCTCTACCACCAGGATTTGGCGATTGTGTCCCCTAATTTCCAGTCGCCCTTTAAAAGGAGGAGTATATAAGGTATTTCTTCTGCCTTCTTAGCGTGCCTTCGTGGTGTAATGGCCAGCACAAACGGGCGTATTCGAGAGGTGCAAGGCACGAGTCCCAACGAGGACACTGCACATTTTTCACATCTCCTGCTTTAAAAAAATACCTGATGCCTGAACACTATAATATTATTCCTCAACTATTAGGCGTATCGTTATTGTCTATTTTAAAATTGCTTAAGGTTTTAGCTTCTGATTTTTTTATTCTACATATTTCAAATAGCTAAATAAGTTTTTAGGTTTTTGTAACTTAATTAAAAAGTCATTCAAAGTGCAGGATCAAATCTAAAGCTTTCAGATTTTAACAGTTATTCTTATTTGTTTTATGATGTAAAATTTTTTGTGTGTATTTTTGACAATAAAATTGCCTTACTTTTTTAAAATGCCTTATCTTTTGTTTGGACTAGAACATGGTAAAAAAAGGCAAAAAACATTCACTTACTTTATAGTAAAGAAATGCATGATATACAAAAAATAAAAAACAGACTAAATTACCCGACAGAAATCGCTCATGCGAATATTCCAAATAATATTAATAATTATTATTAATATTACTTCGAATATCCGCTCGAGCTTTGATATCATTTACATGGATATTCGTGATCCGTTGTATTAATTAAGTACTAGTTCAGCCAATTCGTTTAAATGTTTTAACTAAAAACTATCTCCTACAAAATTGTTATCAACCTTAGTTGAATAATTTGCGTACATAATTTTCAAAAATTTAGAAACCAGAAAATTCTGCAGTGATTAAAAATATCTTCTGCTACCCGATAACTTCCGATAATAATATGAAATGTCATTTCAAGATGTACGATAGAAAATTAATAATACCGTAACCAATTTATTTCAGATTAAATTCTTTCAAAACAAAGTACAATCAATGACTCCCATAGGATGGAATTTGCATTTAGAAGGTTGTGTGTCTTGCATTTTCCGCCGCAAATGTACTTGACACTACGCATAATTAATCTAGAAAAGTTTTCTTTCATTGTTTTTTTTTTCTTTGAAATTAAAATTCTTTTGGCGAAAAATTTATTAATGCGTTTTAAATTGATATTGAAGATGAATTTAGAGGTTGAGAAAACAGAAGTTCTTATGTACTCAATTACTTATTTTCAACTATTTTTATCAGGGGAAGAATAATAATCAGCTAAATTCTACTCAGTCAGGGAAATCGTATTTATTATTTCCAAAAATAATGCTTAGAGGGTAGACAGACAGCCAGGAATTAATCTTTGAATTTATAAGTTCCGCAGCTCCACGGAATACAGTTAAGAATCGAGAACAAAAAGGAAATACTATAACAATAATAAAAATAAATAAGCAGTAATGGAAATTAAATAAAACGTAAAGAAATAAATAAAAGAATAATTAACAAAATAAAACTGCTGATTAATTGATAATAATGTACTAAAATATATGCATTCTAAAAATAAACGAAATAATGAAACAAGAACGAAGAAGTGTAAATTAAAAACAATTAGATATATCACCGATGATGAAAGAAATGCTTTGCATCAAAAATATTCTTCCTGGTCGATGAAGTTGCTTCTTTACTTAACTTGCGATACATTTGAAACGTTCTTGAGCGAAACTGTACACCCTATAAACATTCCATTTTTTGAAACACATGACTCTTAGATATCGCTATAAGGCATTTTCTCCCTCTTTCCAGCCTGCCTTGGTGGTGTAACGGTTAGCACACTCGGCGCGTATTCGAGAGGTCCCGGAGAGTGCGTTGCGCATTTTCATGACTCCTCTTTCCAAATAACCTAATATTTTACACTGGCGCCTGAACTAAAAACGGTGGTGGATGATGATTCTTCACCACCAGTATTTGACGAGTGACTCCCCTAATCCCCAGTCACTTTAAAAGGGAGAGTATATAAGACATTTTCTCCCATCTTCCAGCATGCCTTCATGGCCTGACGGCTAGCATACTCAGCGCGTATTCGAAAGGTCCAGGTTCAAGTAATGGTGAGGCCATTGCACATTTTTCATGTCTCCTCTTTCAAAATGACCTAAAGACATATGTCGTATGCCTTTCTCAAACTGCAAACTGGTCAAGCTTTTCTGAGTACTTTCATAGCTTCCCAAAGAAAATGAGACATGCATTTAAAATAACTAGCATCAATTTAAATCTTACTAAAAATATCAATGATAGAATATTTATTCTTTAAAAACCTTGTGTTTGGCATAGATTCTAGTCAAGACTCTATTGCTTCAGAGGGCAAACAGGTACAGGACCCTCTTTACCAGCAGCAAAAATATCTGCAGCGACCTTTGATACTAGCGTGTTTATACTGCGATTCTACCACATTAAAGCGGTACTTCCTAGTAGCCTGAGCGAATCTATTTGAAATAAATCCTACAATAGAAGGACTTCAATAGTCTGCAACGACTGAAGAGCCTTGCTTGTATTTATACCAAAAAGAAGTAAAGCTAACGAGAAGGAAGTGCCATCTGTCGACAGAAATATTCATGAACTCTGAAAAATTAAGTTAGTAGGATTTTTAAAGAGTAAGGAAGGATTGGATTGGAATTAAAGTCATTAAATAAAGAAGGTAAATCTTTGTGAAATTAAAAATCTTTATGAAAATTCAATTCATCCAAGAAGCTTTTGGGATAATTTTTGCTGAACCAAAGTCTAAATTATAATTCAATTTCCAACTATACTATTTCGAACAACTGATAACCTATCGAAGACTTGTTAATTTCGCTATTTCGGACATCAGATTCGTATTCCTTGATGAGAACCTTTAATTTTTTTTAGTTTAGCCAAAACTACGCTAACAAGATATACTATAAATTGTCCAATAATTAAAGTCAGAAATGGAATGCTCATAAACGGAACCACGGATTTTGCTTATAGGTGAGTAAATGCCTTATGGGGAATTCGTGTAATTTTGCAACCGACAGAAGACTGAAATGGAAGCAAGGCAAGGTTATTAATATTATTTTGCACTGTCTTCTTTGGTGGCAACATGAATAATTTCTTAAAGGCTTTATCAAATACACGTATACACACATTGATGGACATGCAAACATACATGCATTGAATCCATAGTATATCTTTTTCATCATATTTTTTTGACAAACATGCATTACAGGGAATAAATTTCAAAATGAGATGTCCAAAAAATGCAGCTCTTCCTTCCAATGGCGGGCAGTTGCCTTTTCAGCTTTGGCCACAGCTAAGGCTTGAAACGTTAGCCTTTTATTGTGCAAGCGCCTAATAGGCGGTCACAGTTGCCTTCTCTGAAGGGACGGACAGTAATACAAATTAAAACCTTGAGAACTGAAGGTGGAGGAAGGTTTCATGTAAACAGCCATCTGTTACACGCATACTTTCTCCTGCATTCGAACCTGGGCCCTTTGATACCGCAGTAGGCTCCATTAACTACTATACCATCTCACCGGCGCTCAAAAATTTAGTTGGGAAACCCAAATTGGACAGAGCATTTTTCAACTTTTTTTTTTCATTATCGAATATTTTGCTCGAATATCATCTTTTTTTCAGTACTATTTTAACTGTAAATTTTAAATATAGATGCAATGATATTCATGAAACAATGTTTTCATAAAATGCTGCGTTTATATTTTGCTAAGAAGAAATTATCATATTAAAACACAATGCAATTTTTATATGCATTAGCGGTTACATTGAGGTCTTTAATAAATATTAAACTGTATAGGAAACCCTTATCACAGTTGTTGAGCTCTGGCAAAAGATAAGAAAAGATTAATATCTATTGATGTCAAGTCTTGACATCCAGTAAGCGGATTTCCTGGGTGTATATATTTTGTAAATTAACATATTATTTTAGGCAAAATTCATATAATTTAATTTTGCTATATCAAATTTCATCAGCTTCCCTTATGCTGTTAGTAGTTTATTACATCGTGAGCAAGAAATGAATATGTTATTATTATGATAAATATGTTATTAGGTAATAAATATGATATTATGTTAACTCAAATTATCCGTGGGCCACATGCATGACCGGAAAACAGCTGACAGACCATAATTTTTTTAACAGAATTAAATTTTTTTATTAACAAAGCAAGAAGTATTTAAAAAAATTATAAATTTCACTTGCTAAATGTTTTTCAAATATAAATAAACAATAATATCGCAAATGAAACCTATTCAAACTTATATTTATTTTCGATCTGAAACCTAAATTTTGCTGTCTGTAAAACCTTTTGTTGATTACACTTTGCAGTACAAATATACTGAGAGTTAAATAACCACTTTTCAGACTGAGAGTCATTTAAATCAGTTCTAATATGTCTAATTAATCATTAGATATTTTACTTCAATTTCAACTGAAAGAAATTTTAAAAATACTTGATGCATAAATAAAAATGCATATGCTTACATGCAAATAAATATTAACTTCTTTTATATCTTACTTAGAACTCAATAACTAATAACTTTTTGATTTTGATAAAAGGAGAGAAATTGGAGAAAATACTTGGAAAGAAATTACCAGAAATTATCTTCATCACAGATTGTTGTTGCTCATCCGTCAATAGGTGTGTTATTAATTTTCTGCTGTGAAGAAAAATAATACATAAAATAAATGTATTACCTAATAAAGCGATTATTCTTAATGCGAAAATTCGTAACTGAGTTATAATGTTTTGACAAGTATGAATAACACTTAATTAAATCCGTATCTTTAAATCTTTGAAGATGATTTACTATACCACAATTTATATTAGTTAATTCTATTAACAGATTTTTCTGATGCTTTATTCAAGTTAGATTTTAATGGTAATGAAAATTATGTAAATTCAGACATTAGACAATTAAAATCTTGAATTCTGTGTAACGCAATTCTTTGCAACAAATTCATAATTGAAATGTCTTCGTGAGCACCATAAAGTTACTTCATTGATCGCCCACTTAAGACCATTTACGTAAGTGTCTTATGATTTATATAGTTCTGTTTTATTCATTATAAATGATGTACTTAGTATTAGGAAATTACATTTGATTAAGTAAATTTTATTAATTTTGAACAATTTATATATTGTTATATTTTGTTTAGTAAAAATCGAATGCAACAAAATAAATTTTAAAAGGGATGTTTAATCTTATTGTTTTAGTTTAATAACACATGAAAGGCATTTGTTTAATTCCTAGTTGACAGTAATATGTCACTGAAGTTTTATAAATTTGCCAAATATATAGAAAAGTTAAAATGTAAGCAAAATGTTATAGCGACTGTTTAAGGACACAGTTTTCTTTAGGCAAGATTAAGAAATTGAGCGTAGTTTCCTATAAGAAATATAAAAGAGAATGAATTCATACAAGAAATAATGTAAAATAACAGAATAACAATAAATGCAATTGATAATGAATCAATACATAATTATAAAATCAGCAAATGTGAATATTTTATTTTATTTTATTTTAAATTTATTTAAAATCAAAACAATTAACAATTTAAACATCATAATCTTAAAGGGCAAAATGTGGAAGAGGAGGACATAAGATACTTTCGCTCTCCCTTCTCTGTCCCGGAGAAAGCATTCTCATTTTTTACATCTCCTGCTTCAAAAAAGCTTAATAAATCTACAGTGTCGCCCGAACTAAAAGGTGATGGATGATGATCTTCACTACTAAGATTTGATGATTGGGTTTCTGATCCTCAGTCGCCCTTTAAAAGGGGGAGATACAAGTTATTTTCTCCCTCCTTCTACCATGCTTTCATGGTGTAACAGTTAGCACATTCGGCGCGTATTCGAGAGGCCCAGGTTCGAGTCCCGATTGCTCATTTTTCACGTGTCCTGCTTCAAAATAGCCCAATGACTCTGCAAGGAAAGCAAAAAGCAGTCATTTGCATACATTTCTCTTCTTAACGGGGCAATGTTAGGCATAAAGTAAAAATTACATGAAGATTGGAAATCTAGTATTTTTTAAAATAACTCATAGGTGATTTCTGGTATTCCAAAATTCACTTTCTGCTTAGACGAAAAGGTCAATCTGTCAGTTTTTACTTCTTTATAACACGTTCTCCAAGAACTAAAAAAATAAAAATAAAAATTAATAAGTTCTCTAAGGTTTCTCACATATTCGCCAAGAAGTTTTAATTCTTTCTAATATGTTCTGCAAAAATTTTATATTCTTTCTAATTTATATTCCAAGGTTACTAATACTCCAAGAAGCTTTAATTTTTTTAATATGCTCTAAGACGTGTATTCGTGGATATGGATTTCTTATAGTTATCCAAGAAGTTTTAATTTTTTCTAACGGGCTTTAGAAGGTTTCTAATGTATTCTCCAAGAATTTTTTAATTCTTTCTAATATGTCCTCCAAGATTTCACGAACCTATGACTGAACATTTTTTGTCCGAAGTTTCATGATATCTAAGATAAACCAAGTGGGAGTTCAATGATTATATCATTAAAGCATATAATAATATGATAACTAAGAACAAAAGAAAGTTGGCATGACTATAGTTTCGAAGTTTAAGATTAAACAGAACCTCCATCTTCAGTTGTAGAAATGAAAATGAGGATCAAGAAACGTGTCCTTCCTTGAGAATAGAAGAGAAAAATTCAGAAATGTTCAGGCTATAATTGCAGAAAATTTATTTTATTCCGGTTGCTTAATTTCTTTTGTTACTTTAACATTCGAATCATTGCACATATTGCTTATAAAACATTGACTTATTATAAGGTTTACTAAACAAATCAACAAGTGAGAGAATATTCCGCAGGGAATAGGGATACCTCAACAGCCGAACTGAACGGAAACTGCTATCTGTAGAGGAATGTGTGATGCTTCCGTGAGTTAGATATAATTAGCAAAGCAAAGCGAAATGCGAAACGGCTTCCTGCCTATAATCTACGAACTAAAATTGCTTTTTTCTCCCTTCTAATACAGCGATTAAAAGCAGAATAAAACAAAAAACCAAATAAAAAGGAAATTTTTCCATGGGGAAAACACGGGGGCAAATAAGCGTGCAAGCGGTAACAAAGGAGTCTTTTACCGTTTTGCTGCTGCCAGTTTACTGATTTAATTCATTACTAACGCATACCAAGGCGCAAGAGATAAGATGCAAAAAGGCCAACTTTCCTTAATGAAGTGAAGTGATAACGATAAAAAATCCGTTTTGGGGTGGAAAGGGAAGAAAAGCATGGGGTCGTTTGCTCTTTTAAACTACCGTTATCTCGTACTCTGTATTTTCTTTGGTCTGCGAGATTCAAATGACGAAAACTCTTCTCTCTTTTTCTTTTTTCTCTTTTTTTTCAAATTAGAGGAGGAAATTGAAAAGCGCTCTGACCGCAAAAGGATTTATTCCTTATTCCGGTCCTGGTATCGGAGGGAAAAGTTCCCGGTCGGAGTTGGGGAAATTCCTATCTTAGTCCGTTCTTCGCCCTCACAATGAGCGCTAATTAAGAGATTTATCAAAGTCTAAGGCTCGAGGGTCGTCTCCATATTGCGTTATACGAAGCATAATATTTCACATATCCAGCCTAGGAAGGCCTTGGTATGGAAAAGCTATAGATTTTGTTTTAAAAATTAAAGCTACATAGCTAGCATTAGGGATGAGTAGTTAAAATCTTTTGCGTTGGAGGTTTAGTTGTCTACACTAAATTTCATTATATGCTACCCTATATTATAATATTTCAGC
The DNA here is from genome assembly GCA_000611955.2 of Stegodyphus mimosarum. Lineage (NCBI taxonomy): Eukaryota > Metazoa > Arthropoda > Arachnida > Araneae > Eresidae > Stegodyphus > Stegodyphus mimosarum. Next base: position 1,010,912 of record KK114610.1, on the reverse strand, counting down.
AAATACTGCACTTGAAAACACATGCACAGTATAAAGTGTTACATAGCTTTCTGCACCACCATACACATACGGAAAACTTAAATGAAAAGCTATGCAAATTCTTTACTTCACATAATTAACGTTAGTTAATAAAAACTGTCAAAGTACTTTTTCTGTTGAGCCACAATCTTCAGGTGCTGTCCTGCACAAGGAATCCATTCTGAGCCCATTTTTGTTTTGGAATAACACTTGTGTCGAAGTTGATCCACCATATGTGTGGACGTATCTTTGAGACGAATGCAAAAGAAGCTAGAAATATCTGTGAAAGATTGAGAGTCAGGTATGTAGGAGTATCGGTCGTTCACGAAGAATTGTGTTTCGGTTATTTAATGTCGAGCAATGATTTGTACATGACAAACTAGTGATGGAGCATGACCAACTAGTGATGGATGACAAAGTAGGGATGGAGTAGTAATGATAAAATAGTGATGGAGCATAAAATCTGAGAGCAATGATTTTATGCTCCTACACTACTTTGTCTAAGCACATCCAAGTGAGGAATTTGTTCAGAATGCCTTCACTCCAAAACAACATTGCCGCGAAAAGTATTCTGGCGTTCTTTAGAATTCGAAATTAAATCCTGCTAAGTGTACAGTCAGTATTTATAAGTGATGTTGACAGATTATAATGGTTGTTAACTCATCTGACATAGGACATTTCATACATTAAGCAAAGACTGCATAAATGATCAAATTCATTGCTCAGAACAATAGCTATCAAATGGGGGTTATCCTCGAGAATGCCTAAAGATTTGATATTTCGTAGTTGCAGAAAGAGTCGCAATACAAGTGGCTTCTATGAGGAGCTCACATATGAATATGCATATGACAAATCCACTTAGATCGATGCAACACCATTTTTGTTAAGCTTCTGTCCCTCACTAATGCCCTGAATGTGCTGGTTGGGCTGTCCCTACTACACCTCGTGATACAAAGAGAATATGAAATAGTTCAGACACAGAGATTAAAATGCAGTACAACACTGTGAAACCGCCTCGATTACTACAGAAATCATGAGTCAAACGTCGCATTAACACCCTGACTTCCAGCGGAATCTGTGCTTAACAATATATAGCGATTTAGCGTCCAGTCTCCAAGCCATCCAAGGCCAATTATGCAAAGTGCAAATAGTAAAAGCGATTCAGAGAGCCTGCTCGAGAACATGAGATTGAACTTCGATGGGCTCCTGTTCATATTGGCAGTAGTAGCATGAGGCGGGCACCTTCTGCTCCAAACTAGGCTTTTCTGGAAAGTTAGTAAGATGGTACAGCACCTGGATCAGCTGTTGGTAAATATCTGGTGTACCCCCCTACACTTACCTATACCTATTGAAGTTTTCGGTACTGAAAGAGACCATGAAATAGCAAGACAGGGAACTACAGACTCAAAAACTAGAAGTTTCTTCATGAAAGCTCCAAGCTCGCATACGAAGACAGCAACAAATTGTCAACTGATTGGACAGTGGCGTAATAGGTGAAATGAAGACTTAACAGGGAGAAGAACATTCAAATACATTTCCTAGAGTCAGTGTGAAGCTCAGAAGTGGTTAGAGCAGATTTAATTCATCGCAGACTATGGGCTCTTAAACCGCTTCGGTCTTCGTGACAGTGATCAGTCTATATTGGGGACTCTGATCACTAAATCTCCGATTGCCCGGAAACAGCGAGATTTCCTCCTTTCGGAAATCAACTAATGAATACTGCGAAGTTTTGGGCAACAAACACTTTTAATGTTCTATATGCCGTTGAGCGTATTAAGGAAAACACCAGCATTTCATTCTTCATTTTGAACCCGCCACCCGAATTTCCGGTATTTGAATAGAACTATTATTATTCCCACACTGGAACGCATGGCTTTGTTTTATCAGTATCAAAATACTTAACAGCATATATTTCTATTTCTATTGCTATTCTATTCACATATTTCTGTTGCTATAAGCAGCACATATTTCTCCAACGTGTACATACTTATTGCATTCACATTAGTACTTATATTTAATATTAATATATCTCAGTATATGTGTAACTGTAGAAATTTCTTCTTCTATAAAAGCTTGATTAATTTACTTTTTCTAGTGATTCTTGTGTAAATACATGTATTTATTTACAAATGTATCCCGTCTGTAACAGTAACTTAGTGCCTATGTGTTTGTACTAAGAGTATCTATATAAACATATTTATTTGAACTAGCTAATGTATTTGAACAATGTCTGTACATTTACATCTAAATATTTATAATGTTTGTTACGAAATTCATAGCTGTATATTTCTATAAGCAATGCTCTCCTCAACATATTGAAGACAAGTTTACGCACGTTTAAGAGCATGTTTATACAAACGATTTTATACATGGTGTACAAATTTGTAGAGTCTGTGACAGAAATTCTTTAACATGAAAAATTTCTCATTTGAATGATTGATCTGTTTGCACTCGATGATAATGCTTCCCTCTCCAAAATATTATTCCCTTTATAGTTCACATTCCAATTTTAATACTATTGTTCGTTTTCCTTCAAAGAGAGACTTCGGGAAGCATGAACTATATCGATACGAAATAATTATAGTCGTCAACAGGACTTAAAAAGGCCGACAAGCATGTCTTTCTAAGCGGACCGGCTGTCCTGCCGGCTGACAAAAGAAAGGAACGTAACTGCAATAAACAATAAATACTAGTTCACTAATGCGTTAGAAGACGCAAAGATGCAAAGTTTCTAGTTATTAGTTGCGTAAAATTAAATCAAAAACTTCCTATTTTACCCATTGCAAGTTTTGTTTGAAAATGTAGACAGTTCTGTTAATAGAGAATATTGTATTGATAATAGTATTTGGATTATTATTTCATACGAACAAAATAAAAACACAGAAATAATGGAATTCCTTACTAGCAATATTCAGCAAAATATATTTCTGAGCAGGTTAATAATAATATAATATTATATATTTATTTAATTTTCTTTTGATAAAGTACCAAACGAAGTTGATATTGCCTCAAAAAATTCCCTGTACTTCATCAAATAAAATTGTTAGGTTAAAGAAGCGTTACCTCAGATTCTCATCCTTTGAAAGGCAACATCCAATATTGCGGCGGCATTTTAAATCCTATAAAAAACACCTGATAAAATGTAATGTCATCAATAAAATTAACGCAATATATTTTATTACAAAGGTTATAAACTGTTTGAATTAAATGGATTATATAAATTAGTATTTGAATGTATTCAATATGCAGGGCTAGCATAAATAATTCATACATTTTGAAAAGGCTATATTTTCAAAAGTATTACACATGCACGCATGAAAAACATATGAAAAGAGCCACAAACTCGCCAGGTTGCTTCACTGTTTCACAGAGTGTTAATTACTGCTAACATAATTAACGCACCAAGTTTCCCGGATACGTGGAACGTTGCTTCAGTGTCTTGGTGACGAAATCTCGTCCTTCTATGCTTCCTGCATGTTGTGGCAAAAGTCTAATCGACGGACGTAATCCTCCAGTTTTAATTGATGCAGGGGATATGCATGGTAAGGTTTGAAATGCAACCTTTGACGCAAAATCTTCCACACAGTTTGTTGTGGTATTCCGAACATTTTATCAATTGACAGGACGATCACCTGGACAAAAATGTTGCAAAATGTATGGAATGAGCTCGATAATCGTCGGGACATGTGTCGCGTCACCAAAGAGGCAAATACTGTATACTTGTAGAGGGTGTATAAACTTAATAAGTTTTGGGTACTTTTCATATATTGGTACGAACTTTGTATTAATTTAGATATATTGAATAAAATTATAATTAAAATTGTTTTATTTCCCAGTGCAACGTAGCACGAGACATATTTTAAGAGAAAGCTTCCCAGAAAAGTAAAAATACCAGAGCACGTGCATTTAACATTTGCTAAATAGATTCTCGTAATTTATGTTTAAATTGAATAAATGTAATTGACTAATATGTTAGCTGTAACCGTAATTCTACTCTTTTGCTTTCCAGAAATCTCGAGAGGCAGAAATTGCTAGAATCTCATGCAACCGATTCAAAGCTATAAAATGCCAGAGAGAGAAGATATTATGTCAGTTGCTTAGTTACTGTTAATGAGATTTTTTTTAGTTCCATGCATACTGAATTAGTTTTCTCTTTGAACTGCGCTATAGTGTAACGTTTTTAGCAGTTTAAAGTACAGCTACTGATTGTCTTGCATTATATTTTACGCATTTGCGTTCTACTGATTATTACTGCTTGATATTTTTAACAATTGTACGCATATCTCTGAAGAAATTTCCAGCGTTTTGTTATATTTCTTGTGATAAGAATACATTTTATTAACTTTTTATCGGATTCATGCATTCAATCTATTACGAACCCGTGCGCTTGCAACAATATCTTTCATGTGTGTATGCGAAATACTTTTGAAAATTTAGCCTTTTCAAGACGAATGAATGAATCATTTATGCTAGCCCTGCTTAATAAACGTGTAAAAAGAAACAAGATTATTACTTTTAAATAGCTCACTTACATAGTAAATGTAAAATTTCAATTGAAAAAATTAATTATTTTAATGTCATATCAACAACGTTTCTCCAGTCGAATATTAACACTGTTGAGAACTGGAAATTTGAGACAATGTTTGTCTGGACGTTTTCAATTCAAGGTTTAAATTGTAGTTGAAAACAGAATGTTTGTTGCCGAACCCCATCAATGACCATGTGATTAAGACCTCTGAATATTGACAGTTCTGCCTGGGCAATATTTGGGCAAACGAGCTGGTTGCATTGATTATTTTTGTGATTTTCTGTATATGTAACATGAAAAGAGCTAGATTTTAGTTTTCTTTAGAATCTTCTATGAAGGCATATTTCTCCAAGCAACTATCCCTTGTGTAGTTTGTGATAATTAAGTAATATTATCTAACTTTTTGCTGCCAATTCTCGTAGTTAATTTTCAAACAATGATTATAATTAGATGCTCCACAATTATTAAGTAACTCGAAGGTGTGCAGAATACTTACCAACAAAAGCTGATACTAACTCAATGTTAGTCGATCATCAGGTGTGTCTTTGCCCACTACTCATTTATTAATTTTAAAAATTCTTACAATATATGATATGTACACCATAATCCGTCAACATAATGTAATAAAAGTTTCCAGAGGGGGGGGGAAATTCCAGAAAATTCCTGAGGTAATTTCAATGTGAAGAACTAGTAACTGAAGTAAGTACATACAAAAGAAAGTGATAAAATAAAATAAAGAAAAAAACGTAAGAAGGTAAGCAAAAAATTGCACTGAAATTTTAAAATTATAAAAATTTCCAGATATTTCATAGATATCTAAATATTCCTAGATAAAATAATATGCAAAATAACACAATTAAATAAAATTAAAATTATTAATTCAATAATTAATGATAAAATACAATAAATAATCAAAATAATAAATTAATTTCTAAATAAAATAAGTAATTCAATCATTAATGATAAAATACAATAAGTAATCAGAATATTAATAATAAAAATAATTAGTTAAATAATTAATAATAGAGTAAATTAATTTCTAAGTTTAAGAAAATGGTCCTAATAATCCTGCAATACTACACCTCGCTACTTTGATAAAATTTTGAGGAAGCTAGTGAACTGAGTATCGAATTATCGCTGTGTTCAAGTACTTAGAACGTAGTTCGAGAAGGATTAAAATTCCTTTTTTTTTCACTCAAAGAAATAACAACATACGGCCTCTTCTTCGGCTTACAAGAAAGCCTCCACTCGGGCTTTTAAATCAGGATAAGATAAGGAGAAACTAATCTAATATTAACTAATACTAGACTTAGCCGTAGCTAGACACAAATATCGACGCCTTTAATTTAAACTAGCCGACGATAATCGAATGGTACGTACAATACGGGCCAGCGAAATACATCCAAGGACGAAGTAGCCAGAAGGCAAACAAGCTCCACTAAGGACTTCTAAGCACTCTCTTTCGCAGAAACTTGAACTTTCTTTGAATACTACTTCTAACTCATTTGTATTTATCCCGATTCTAAAACCTCATTCTGAATAGTAGGGAGTTGTAAGTGGGGAAACAAGAATTGAAAGAAAAGTGGTTCAAAATTAAAAATAACTACTATAAAATTAACATACATATTACAAACTTTATAGATTTTTATTCTTAGCTTGCTCATTGACAAATACAGAAAACAGTGCAAGTTCGAAGCATAATAAGCTCAGCTGGGTAAAAAAAGTAGCTCTTAGAACGGTTAAAATTTTTCTGTCAAAACAAATAAAATAAGAGCTGGGGTTAGAAAATATATAGGTGTTAGAAAATATATAAAGAGTTCTGCGAGATATTTTGTTGCATATTCTACAATTTCATTTTTATACTTATGGTCATGTAAGTAGATTCGAGCTTAGCTTTTTTGCTTTATAGAAAAGAAGTAGATTTAAGCACTAAGAAAAATTTAATAATTGAGGTTATGCATTAAGAAAAGTAATATTTTCTCTTTTAAAATATTTTCCTTTTTTAAAATTCATGTAGATATGACATTTAAGAATAAGTCATATTGCACTAATTAACACTTTTAGATATAGTAAGCCGATAATTTCAAACGTTATTTTATACGTGATATTTGTGTGACATGTGTCGAAGAGAGTCTATTTTACTTGGAAAATTATTTTTGGTAAGACATAAAGAGAATTAAATAAGATATTAATAAAATACTCTACACTATTTCATGTAATATATTGCAAACTATACTGCACTCCTATAAGAACATTTGATTCATGTTTCTGTCTCAGGCATCAAAATAAAGAGTTCTGATATTTTAGTTAGGATTTTATTTTCTGATTGCGGAGAGTATGACAGAGCGATCAGAGTATGGAAAAGGACACCATTGCTAGGATTCTAAGGAACATTGGCTCATAATGCGCACAGAGAAAACCACTAAAATTGAAACCAGGCCTGAAATTTGAAACCAGGCACAAATATTTAGCGATCTTATCCACCAGCCAACTGGTTGACTTTTTTTAATCGAAATTCTATTAGTTAAAATAGTGAACTATAATGGTGTGGCTCTCATTTGCTGTTCACTAACACTATAATCTAACCTGTATCCATGATGAGATTTTATCGCTGTTAGTATTAGTCTTCAGTCAGACGCCGATGGTTGGTTTATTTCCAACATTGCTCAGATTATACACAGCTGGTCTCCCAAATTGCAACACCGAGAAAGACAAGAGATATCACAACAAAATTTATTTAGTAGACGACATGTTGACCAAGTATCAAGTGTTTAAATTTATAGACTTCTGTGAGGTGTGCCTCCTTCCAGAATCAGTAGCCAGAGTAGCCGACATTGTTGGAGATCCCCGCTGCCACACGCCTCGGCATTGATTCAAAGAGACTTTGGATGTATTCTTGGGGTACAGCAGACCAAGCAGCTTTCACACGTTGCCAAAGTTGATCTGGTGAGGCCGCTTTGAATGTAATCTGGGCCAATCGTTCAGCAACTATGGACCCCATGTTTTCTACAGGCGAAAGATCCGGAGAGCGAGCTGGTCAGGGAAGTAATTCAATCTGGCGATTGACGAAGAACCCTTGGACAATGCATTCCACGTGTGGTCACGCATTATCCTGTTGAAATATGGCTGTGGGCAAGCCCTGAAGGTAAGGAAGGCCAACTGGCTCCAACACCTGCGAAATGTAGCGCTGGCGCTACTAGAGGAGTGCGGGAGTGATGTCCAATACCGTCCCATACCATAAAACCCGCTGCAGGACCAGTGTGGCGGTGCATAACGCAGCTGTTCAGCATCCTCTCTTCACGGTGTCTCCAGACTCGAATCCGACCATCGTGATGTTGCAGACAGAAGCGTGACTCGTCAGTAAAGACGATTTCCTTCCATTCTGCCGTCCATATACTTCTTTCATCGCACCATTGGCGGAGGAGACGTCTGCGGTTCTGCGTCAAGGGTAGACGAAGCAATGGATGTCTTTCGGACAGACCACTCTGCTGTAAACGGCGTCGAATCGTACGCACAGACACTGGATGATGCGTTACGGACTGAATGTGCTGTGCTATGATTCGTGATGTGACTGAGCAATCCGTCACCGCCATGCGCACAATGTTCCTGTCATCACGTGAAGTGGTGCACTGAGGTGGAAGCGATCGAATACGTCGGTCCGTCGTACCCTCCTGCATCTAACGGTCACATATCCGCATTAAAGTTGATTGGTTTCGTCCAACACGACTACCGATTTCCCTGAAAGATAATCCACACTCTCGGTAGGCCACTATCCTTCCTATGTTGAACTCGGATATTTGATCAAACGATGATCGCTGTTTATTACGAGGCATTATGTATCGTTTTTTTAAAAAAAACACAATAAAAATAATTGCCGAACTTGAAATCGTCGAAAACTCAAAGTCTTAAATAGTGCTTTGAAGTGCACCACATGCGCGCGTAATGTGAGTCTGCCCTGAAATTCTAATCATTTGCATATCTCACCTCCGCTAATGCATGTTTTAAATTTCATGTTATTTGCATGCTTCCTTCAGGGCGTTGCATTTACGGCTGCGAGCAGTGCATGATTATGGGAAAATTGGCAAAGGTTATCTGCCTGAGGAGGTTACAGTCGAAATCATCGTGGCAAAAACATCGCGGACCAAAGCATCGTGGGAGAAAAGAAAGCAAAGAGAAAACATCGCAGCTATAAAACATTTTGACACAGCACATCGTCTTCGAAAATTAAGCGTTTCAAAAACTTCGCAGATTAAAAACATCGTTACAGAAAACATCAGTTTAAAAAGTAAAGCAAAGCATAGCAAACGTGAGTTTTCAGGTTTTAAAAGCTGTTATTGTATATTCGCATAATGATTTTGGAGCGCAAGAAGGAAAGATGGATCTTTCTTCTGCTATATTTCATATTTTTGAATGAACTAACAGAATTTTGAACTAACACAATTTAACAGTAAGAAGGAAATTTAAATATTCAAAAATTGAAAATGAGTAGGAAATTAATGAAACTTCTAGCACTTATAAAAATTCTAAATTTACATAGTTAATTAAGAAATATCATTAATAAATTAATCTTTTTTTTATAAATTTTTATTGATAATTTTTCATGAAAAATACGGTCTAAAAATGTTTACCAAAAGGATGGTAAATAATTGCACGAGGTTAATTAGCTATGTAAATTTAAAATTCTATTAAGTGTTATAAGTTGCATTAATTTTATACTCAATTTCAATTTTTAAATGCTTAAATTTTCTGCTTTTTCAGCAAAAATCTATTAGTTCATTCAGAGATATGAAATGTAGAAGTGAAAATACCTCTGTTTCCTTCTTACGCTCCAAAATTATTATGCGGATATGAAATTAGAACTTTTAAAACATGAAAGCTCACGTGTGCGATGTTATCGTCATGCGATGATTTGTAGGTACTTTATTTTTTACCACGATGTTTTAGACGATGATGTTTTTAAACTGCAAAGTTTTTGAACCAGTTTATTTTCGACCTCGATATTTTGTACCACGATGTTTTAGATCTGCGATGTTTTTTTTTCGCTTTCTTTTCTCCCACGATGTTTTCGCTCTGCGTTGCTTTCTCCGCGACGTTTCCGTCCGCTATGTTTTCGCTGGACACCATCTGAGGGAAAGGATACCTTCGTGGAGAACGTTCTAAGGGAAACTAAATCCTGAAACTCGTATTCCAGTTTTACATGGAAGAAAACCACGAAAACATCCCGTGCATGCAGACTTCAGCCGTTCGCCACCTGAAATCGAATTCAGGTCGAACTTCAGGTCACTACTGCACGGCTTGATTTGCCTCTTGATTACCCTTTCTTACTAAGCGATATCTCAAGTTCCCTTGGCAGCCATACATGTATTCGTATGCAGATCAGGTTTTCTTGCTTATTCTTTCATTCTTTCTTTGCAACACCTGTTCTGAGTTTCCGAAACTCATCTACTTTTAAAAAAGATTTCGCAATTATGAGTAATGTACGTACGTCCTTCGCCATTCGTTTTACGGTTCGTTGGTCGCTTGACTTATCTCAAATCTCGAGACTTCTAGAGCTACGTAAAGTTAGTGCACATTTCAGTAATCTCTTCATAGCAAAATTCCTGGTCATTTATTTACTTATAATTTATTAATTAAAGGATCTACACTTTTAAATTATTGATTTTCTATTATATACCTTTAACATTTCATATATGAAATCATTCGAAAAACTTTTTTTTTTCTTTTTGGAGACTATAGGTGTTTCTCCCTTATTCATCAACGAAAGTAACTTCCTATTTTCTCTTCCAACTTTTATCGCATCTCTTTTTGTTTTGGTATAATAAACTTGCCTGATTTTTCACTCTACTTGATTTACTTTCCTGCAGAATAGTTTCGGAAAAGTTTTACTCGTTCGATATGTTTGGAAGATGACTTATCTATAAGCTTTTCTTACGCCTCTTATTATGAAGATGACGTTTTTGATATTTCGGTTTAATAGAGATGCATAAATCTTTTAAAACTGTAAAACAAATATTACAGGAAATCTATACTTTTTCTCGATTTCCCATCATGGGACATGCAATAATAAATATCTTATGTCTGGGAATATTTCTTGTCATCTCGTTTCTGATTCTCGAATCAATGAAAACTGGCAGAAATTCAGTATGAATTTACCATGCTCTGAATTCCATTAAAATTAAACTTGAGCGGTAACTGAAACAGTAGAATCAAACTTAAAACAAGAGATATTCACAAATAGTAGAATTACTCTACAGGGGTTATATAATCCTGTAGCCTACAGCGCGTAAATGAGTCTAGTGTCAGCAAGATAATAGCGATTAAGCCACGTCAACCAGCAGTAACTGCTAAACAGAAGTTTGCGTATAAGCACGTACGGCAATTTCCCGGACTCTCCTTTTCTCTACTGGAACATCAGTATTTAACTTATTCTTCCACTAGTAGAATTTGCATTTCTTGCGGGCGCTACTAAATTTAAATATTCTGGCACTGATAATTAGGGGAATGAAGGCTTATAGGAAAATATCTTAAAATTGAAATTAACTGGTTATTTAAAATGAATATATATCCCTACAATATAATTCCTGGCAAGCTTAGATATAATAGTAGATAAGCTTACATGTAATAGTAGGTAAGCTTAGATGATAATTAGTGAAATGAGCTTAGATGTGAAGTCTGAGTAAGAACAGATGCTTTTAGCGTGTTAGAAAGTTATTTAGTCATGTGACAAACGATATAAATGAATATCAAAATTAAATGCAGAAGATTTAATTTAAAATTTCGAAAGAAAATTATAACCACCCCCCAAAAATAAGGCAATAATAATTGCGGTAATATTCGTTTAAATAAATGAAATAACTATTTTTATTTGGTGTATTAATCATTAGCAAGATAATTGAAACTATGAGTTATTTCTAAGCCATACGTTAACCAAGCTTAATTTAAGTATTTTTTTTTTGTTTAAAATTCTCCCAATTATTTACTAAATTCCTTTTTCTTGAATATTTTATAATAAAAAATACTTAAAAAAGTGAATTACAGACAGATTTACAAACAGAGAGCGAAACTCCTTCGTTGCCAAATTTCAGCAACGACAATACTTATTTTGCTATGCGATCAAACAACAATTTTTTTATTTAGTATTAAAACTAACAACTATCATAATAATTAATTACTATAACTAGCACACTCAAATTAGTATAATGAGCACACTACTTATATAGTTCCTCCTTTAACATTTTTCGTTTTAGCCCAAAAGAGCTATTATTGTCAAAACACTATTTTTCGTTATTTCCCTTTTCATTTGCAGCTATTGCATTCTGAAAAACTTCATATAGTATCCTTTCATATTTAGTCTGTCCGTCATTAATTAACAAACTAAGATATTTAAAAACAATAGATACCTATTGACAGATCGAAACAATAGATGCCGATCGAAGGATTACCTCTTTTTAAAATATATTTTTAAGTACATTTTGCGCTTTCTTTTCAGGAATTAATCACAAATGCAAAGTTTGTCTCAACAAGTAAAGGTAGGAAAATTTTGTATCAGTAAAGGATTTTTGAATCATAAAGTTAGTCCCTTTCGGGGGCTTCACCGTCCCCTTTTATCAGAACTTGCAGTTTAACTTCCGTGCCACAGATATTCCATTATGTTCGAATCTCTTGGCGCATATAGTGCGGAGTACCTTCCCTGTTTCAGTCGTAACGTAATAAATGCTCTCCAGGCGGTACTATTATTTTCAACCTAATCTCTACCCCCCTGGCTTCATTCCAACTCAAAGTTTGTTTTATTTTGGTTTTTCGAGGACTTGCTCGCGAATAATATGGTGATAGATTTTTCCAACCAGGTTCTAATTTCCTAACCCCCATCTGAATTTTGTTTCAAGGATTTACCAAGTTTTGGAAAATAAGCTTAGATCTAAAACCAAAAATTTATTTCTGTTTGTTTAATTTGGCTCGGATAATTTCAACGATGATTAGAATTGTGAATTCCTTTTCTCAGCTTTTGTGGATATGCAGAACTTTCGAAATGCTTGAGGGATATTTAAATATTTTCTTTATTATTCTTGCATTCTAAATATGAACTCTTAGATAGACAAAACTTTTGCGGCAAAAATTAATCCTTCATTAAATTAGTTTTAAACATATCCAATAGTTTCAGAAATACAAGTTTAGCTCTGTTTTAATTATTTGGTATTTTGATTATCGCCCTCTACTAACTAGTAGCATTCATTTAATTAGTATATTTTACTGAGTCTCCTTCCTTCATGTTAGATGAATTTGTCTGGTAATGTTGCCTTGTGACAAGCGCACGTATAGTAATAGAACACTCATATGCGGCTTTTAATAAAATTTTTTAATGGCATAAATATGCGCGAAGTACATTATTATCGTCGTAATATGTAATACAATATTAAAGAAAATGCACTACATTTTACCACGATATTACAAAATTTAATTAATTGTTATAGTGATTTAATTTGAAATGAATATAAAATTTGGAATTAGCAGAAATTCAAAACAAAATTGTTTATTTAATTTATCTTTCTAACGAAAACAAATCAATAGCAACCACCAGAAAAAATAAAGTTCTGGAACGTTTCACAAAAATATTCGTACAACTATCCTCAGTATAAAATACCACAATGAGTAGTTACGGCTTCAAATTACTAAGAAAGTTAAATCAACACAATGCAAAATGTATGCAAGAAGCGAAGTCACACGAAGCTATCTCAGTACTACGAACTCAACTATGAGCTAAACCTGAGGACTGGTACTTTCTGAGGTCTTACGCAGTTTTCCCTATCCGCCTAGCGCTTTCCAGTAGCTAAGATTTCTCGAAATTGCTGGAAGGTATACACAGTTACAGTTACATATAGGCCGGATATCTGTATACTTGCATACATGGATCATACCAGTTACTGTTATACAAGGATCAGACCAAAATGTCGCCAGAAGGTCTCTAGACGTGGCGACTTTTGCAGATTTTTCCCCAAATTTATCAACAAAATCTAGTCGACAAACCGTGGCAAGCTTGGGCGCAATAGCCGTTTAGCCAATGCAAAATGGACCTGCCCTTATAATTTTTAAAATCTTTCCCGTGACGTTTCGTCTGTTGAGGCGTCTCCTATTACATTATACAAGAGATGCTAAGATTTGACATAAAATTCTGCTGAACTTATTTATATAAACAAATTTGCATCTTGGTTTGGAGTTTCAAGAAAACTGAAGTCACAGTGTAGGTAAAACAATTAAGTGTTTGGGTTAACTTACATTAAATTATAAAACGTGAAAGCTGATTCCTACAGTGGCAAATTTAAGACAGTTTATGAGCTACATAAGCGAAATGACAGCGATTACATCACTAAATTAATTAGTAAAAGCAGTTTGATTTTATTTGTCTGATTATGCACGCGAAGGCTATCTGCGTAAACGCAAGAATACCTTCAGATGGAGACTCTCTAAAAGAAGCTGGCTTGTACCTACTTTACGCATAGAAACTTCATGAAAACTCCCATGCAGCCAGCCCGTTACCCAAGATTTGAAACCCGTCGAATTGCAAGTGTTCAACCGGTTTTCCGCTTAGGTGATGGTGATAAAAGGAGAGGGGGGAATTAATGTTTCATAAAAAGCTAATATTTCAAATATAATAACAATCAAACTAACTCATGTGTAATAATTCCAGCTTCGCATATTCGAATTGAAACTAATTCAAGTAATTGAGAAGAAATAGTTATAATCTCAGAAGAATGCTGTAAGAATCGAGCTGTCTAACTTTTTGTCGCTGAAAAAAGAAAATGATTTTCTTAACATAAAAAAAAATTGATGAAATTTCTGATAAAGGTAAATTGTTGGCAGGATCTTAACTAACAGTTCGTCATTTCAGGCGAGCACACATTAATTTTGACATTAAAAAAATATTGTAGATACCTTAAGATCTTTTACTGAACATCACTGCAGTATGTTCCGAAATCTTAAATAATTTTGCATTCTAGACACAGTTGCAATGAGGACGCATCAAACTAGATGGACAGATTAAAAGCCACCAGCGTTAATCGGAAAATTCTTGAAAAACTGCTGAGGTTTTTCTCAGTCCTAATATAGTGCTAGAATTTTCAAGTTTACGACTATGCTTGATAACCTACAATGTGGGTGGCAGAAATGACTGAACGTCAGATTTTCTTATCCTTGAAATGGATTTCAGAACTAAACAGGGTATTTCTAAATGAATATCGGGGTTTTAACGTTTTGTGGTATTTATACGTAAAACATAAAATTATAATTAATACATGAAGTGAGAAAACAACTCAAAGAGTTATACCTACAAACTCACACAAGTGTTCAGTGTGAGCACCATTTGTGACACGGCGTACATCACTTCGATAGCCCAGTTCTTCCCAAATGTTGATTAGTGTTTGTGGTGTAAATGTTGCAACAGCTGCCTCAATCCTATTTCTTAGGTCTGGTACGTTAGCTGGTAGTGGATGCACATACACACGATCCTTTATGAACCCTCACAGGTAGAAATCATACCATCTCTCACTCGCTCAACTCTCTTTTCACTAATCCTCCGTCGTCCCGTACTCTTCCCTTTGCAAAGGCAGCCGGTATTTTCAAGCTGATAATGCCACCTACGGATGAAATTATCACTTGGAGGATCACATCTAAACTTAATTCAGAACTCATTTTACAGAGTAATTACAGATTCGGTCTGTGCTAATCGCAGAATATAAAAAAGTTTTCTGTTCACTAGTCGCCATTTTTGCTACTAGCGCTTTCTAGCGCATGCGCGTACCAACAAACAGAACTGTTTGAGTTGCTCTTTCATTTCGTGCATTAATAACGATGTTAAGTTTTACTTAATAACTACTACTAAACATTAACTAAAGCGTTAAAACGCCGACATTCATTTAGAAACACTGCATGTAACATTGTTAAATATATCAGTACCACCAAAGCAAAACTTTCATCAATACAGTAAAATAATCATCCTTTCGTTGCAGTTTACTTACAAATGTTCAACGATTATGAAATTTCAGTGCAATTCGTTTGCCTTTAAGCCTTATGGCGTTATCAGAAGTTGTATTGTAAGAGGCACTAAGCTGAGACATTGTTTGACGAAATAACTGCAAACATCAGTGATATTTGAGCAAATAACGATTCGCTTTTTCCATATATAAATAAAATAGCTACATTAACGAAATACTTTATATGAATTATTTTACTTTTCTAGTAGTGAATTTTAATTTTGAAACCCTTTTCTTTAAATTTTTGTTTTCCACCTACATCTCCCTGCCAGAATGAGATATCAGTATTGCGTTTTGTGTGAATGAAGTAGAACACGTATTTAATGGAAAGTTCAGTCACCTCCATAGAAGAGTTCAGAAGTTCTCAGTAGAGTGTATTCTGGCTTCGGACTATGTCTTTGCTTTAAGCCCATCTTACTACGTACGTTTTTAGTCTTACTTGAAAATGAAAGTTGGTACTCTCCGGTGAGGTTTAATTACGGGCCAACTCGGTTAGCTATCTTTGTACATCTTAAACTATAGTTTAGTTAGAATTAGTTAATTTTCTTATTTTCTATCTTATGGTAGAGCTCAAGTAGAGGCTTTTCTGTAAGCCCAGAGAGGCCGTCGGATTATTTCTTTGAATGAATAAAAGAGTATTTTAATCCTTCTTTGAACTTATATTTTATAGTAGTAAGACTAACAGTGAATAGTCGCTAGACACTTCCCTAATATTCTAGCATCCATGAACACATAAATTAACTAGAGCATTATAACTTTTAAGGCGTTCACGCGAAGTACATACATGGAATATAGTAATTAGCATAAATATAAGTTCATTAATTTATTTCAACAAACATTAATCCGTAAGTACTCTCCAAAAATGCTAAAGCAGCTAGACATGAATATTAAAAATCGCAAATGAATACAACTACACACATGATAAAATTCAAATCTAATTTGCTCCTAAGCGCCTGCTTTTAATTGCTGTTCAGAATTCAATACGCCATGAGCAAGTCAATTAGAATGTTGCCTTTGCAGAATGCTCAACTTTTATTGTATCAAGACGATTATGCATATAAGCAATTATACAGTGTAATAAAATTTTTACTTATATTCTCCTTCCGTATTATCGAGTCATCTCTTACAGTGATAGCTTTCAAATGCACAGATAACGACATATATATAAAATGAATCCACCATTTTCTGAAATCCGCATTTCCCAACCATAAACTCAAATCCACTATTCCCTTAGAAGCAGTAGATCGTTTGAAAGCATTTTCGTGTACTTGTGGCGCTTTCCTGATGTTTTATATGCGTATAATTGTGTTTCGAGCGGGCAAGAAGAGAAATGTAGGTTAGAGCGAATTTATTTTTGTCCCCTTTTTCTCTCTGTAGCTCTCAGAGAAATTATGATTCGTATGTAATGTATGAATGAATTTCCATTTCAGAATATTTGAATGAAATGAGAAAAATTCTGAGAAAAGTGTTGCTTGAAAGTTCATAAAACGGAAGTCATTCTTTTGATTGAAACTTCGGGTTGTAAAAGTCTGGAGAAAACATTGGAAATTCATTATATACTATATTCTAAGAGAAAAAGAAGAATTTCTTGAGGATTTTGAGGAGGATACTTCTAGAAAAAACCCTCAAGCTCTGTTATACATCAAAGAGAATTAGTTTTGAAAGCTTAATGAAATACTAATAAAAATTTTAAATATTTAAGGCAGCTAATCTAATTCTTCAGATGTGGAGATTTCAGAACTCGCAGGCTTCTTTCTGGAAGAAATTTTTAGTCCTTTTATTTATCTTTCACAGTTTGAAAATACATTTTAATGCATGAATTCGTTTTTATCGTATATATAAACCATATTTTTCCTTTCCTTAACATTATATGAATTTCTTCTGTCGTAGACAGTATTTTTATTTTCTAAATATGAAAATAAGGGAGCGAAGTTCCATTCTAAGTATGTTTAAAGAACATCGTTCTGAAAAGACTATCACAACTATTTGATTACGACATGAACAATTTAAATTCAAGTTTTTATATTTTCCAATGATTTCATCAATCAAATTCTATGTTTTTCTCGTAAAAACTTAGTTAATTCCTTACTCTGCCTTAATTGTTTTTGCTGAAATGAGGTATTAAATAACTGAATTTAGCCTATCAGCGGCCGAGTGATGCAGTCGCAGAATACAGATAGCTCGACTCATTTCATGTTTCCGTTAACAGCCTGGTTGCATGGAATGGCTCCCTGGTTTTCACCATGTTTAGTGTAAAAAGAACTACGTTCCTTTAGAATGGTCTTCACGAAGGTATGCCTTTCCCTAGACAGGTAGGCTGAGTGGCATTTGCCATATTCAAAATTATCCATTCTAAATAATTGAATTAGGCTAACAATACTGGAACTTTCAGATAATAGATTCGTTATTGTAAAGAATTTAAATTCACATTAGTTGTAAGGTAATGGTAGAAATTCTGCAAAATATTTTAAGCTAAACACATCAAATTATTCGCGTATTTAGGGTTTTGTGCTTCCTTACACGTTCAACTAACAAAAATTAAGCAATACTAATTTGTAAACTTTCTTGGTAACATTTACGCGCGGTAAAAACGATTATATTAATATTACTGGGCTATAAAACGAGCTGTGGTGGAGGCTTTTGTCGCTCTTGAAATGCAGGAAGAAAGAGAGGCCTAATCATTAATGAAGACAAAATAAAATTTATGATTGCATCTAATAAAGCTGTTGATTTACCTCCCTTGAAGATAAACAGTTGTATCTTTCAAACCGTAAAACAATTTCAATGTCTGAGCACATTGATCAAAATTTGCAATGACATAAAAATTGAAATAAAGAATAGCATATTTGTGGCTAACAAATGTTACTACAGCCTTAAAAAACAACTTAAATCCAAAATAATCAACTTAAAAACTAAATTAAATTTATATAAAACTTTAATATGTCCTGTTACGGAAGTGAATGTTGATACTCAACACAGACCTGATATCAACGTTTGAAAGAAAAATCCTAAGAAAAATCTTTGGACCGGTACAACAAAATAGCATGTGGAGGATTCTTTATAATCATGAACTATATGGAAAAGATTGGAAATATGGTGAAACTGATATCGTGAGAATCGTAAAGGCATCTCGTGTCAGATAGCTGGGCCGTGTGTTTGGATATGATGAGGCATTTCCAAACAAAAAGATAACCTCTTCGCGAATTGAGGGAGCAAAACAAAAAGGAAGACCTCGCGCTAGATAGACAGATGATGTCGAGCAAGATTTAAGGTTAATTGGAGTTACCCGATAGAAGGCTATTGCGCTGAATGGGGTCAGGTGGAGGAAACGAGCAAAATACAGCCTTGGCCTGTACCACGCTGTGCTGCTTAAGGAATAGAAAAACTTCTATAAAAGCTGAAAATATTATCAGGAGCAAAATTACTAACAGCGTTATCAGTATAAATTTGTAATATAACTTCCAACGAGTTTAGCACAGGTAAACGTGAGTTACAAAGTTTTGAATTTGAATGATTTTGAAGCCCAACGAATTCATCTTTTGATATTGTTCGGATATTCGGTTAATTGATCCACAATACCAATGTACCGTGAAAACAAATCGGTGGAAATCTTCTGGAAAGACGTTCTGAGTTGTTATTTTCTAGTTAGCTCCTTATATCGAACGTTCCACCTTCCATGGACAACGCAGTAACCTACTAAGAATGTTCAGACGCCAAGGCCAGCTACATCTCACCATAACTGCTTTGCCCTTGCTAACAGAAAGATTGTGTTGTTTGATATAATACTCAGTGTAGGAGGTACTGAAGACCTTACGTGGTCAACAGAAGTAAGTTCAGTTGTTATGATCAAAATCATTATTTCAAGTCTTAAAAAGCAAGACGTATTGCTCACAGTGATTGACTCTTCGACTTCGATCTTTTAGATACTTTTTAAATTTTGCTCCATAGAAATGTCCGTGGTAGCACTAAAGAGCTTATTTGCTCATCTGCTTTTGCAGCAGCTTGTAAAAAACTCGTTTAAGTTTAAAAGATTTCAGCGTTTAGACATAATGTTACACCTGTTGAAGTAATGGCAGCAGTGGTGTTAAAGCTAAACTGACAAAGTTAGATTGAGTTATATCTAAACTATGCTTAGACTTAAATTTTGTTTTCATTTAGTCTGAATTTCCAGTGTCTAATTTGTTTATTTTTTTTACCGTGATGCTCAAAGTTAGCTTTACGATAATATTAATGCTAAGGTGTTAAAGACGTACAGATATAAGAAAAAATTCTGTAAACTTCATATTATATTTAACATATAAGGAAATATTTAAAAAAATTCAAAAAATCTGAAAGGGTTCAAAGTTTAACGGTCGCGTCGCTTAAAAGAGCTCTTTTAATATTTAATTTAGATTCTCAATGGACATGATCAGTAAAGATGGTCCAGGTGGCATAGAGAAACATAATGTAGAATACTATATGAATATACACTTAGGCTAACATAGAAAAGTTATATATCTTCTACATAGCTGAAATGTGAAAAGAAATATATAACATAATTCTATATACTTATTTAATGTTTTTAATTAGATTCATTATGAACTACATGCACTTCTGTTTTAATCAATAAGATAAAAATAGAGAAATACATTCTTGAGAATTTTATCTATTGCTTTTAAATAGTTTAGTTTGATAACTAATAACAGAGAGATAAAATCTGAAAGCTAAATATTTTACATTTTGACGAACTGCAACAGACTCGAACGAAAAGTGAAATAACGTATTTACGCTATCCGACATTTAAAGTGAATCAAAGTAAAATTGTGTTTTTGCCATAATCTAATTCTTGGGCTTAAAAAAGGCATTGAACTTTTAGCTTTTATCTAGAAAAATACTATATTCAAACAAAAGGAAAATTTTGAACCCTATCTTTTTACTTACGTTTTAATAATTAGAAATTAAACAATCAATATATTGTTACGAATCTAAAATTTTAACAATTTTATCCTTTTAACTAACTTTTAAACTTTTTAATCTCTGACCTAATATGGTGCCAACTAAAATAAATAACTTACTACTACTAAAAATCAATACTACTAAAATTCTTTTAGTTAGAAGGGGAGGAAACCGACTGATTGATCTGACTCCAAAATAATATTAATATAACTTCTCCCAAAATCAATTAACTGACACAAAGCAAAGCAAATTCATCTTAATAAATCTAAACCTGAAAAGGAAGCAAGAATAAATCTTCTCTATTACACGGTAGAAAAGAAACTATCTTAACTGAAACATTTCTAAATTTTCACTTAATTTTCATATTCACTCAAGAGCACAAGTTTAGATTTATAAAACACCTCATACACACCAGCGAAGAAATATTCAAAAAAACAATCAATCAGTTCCATGACTAACAATCAAGCACTAGTTCTAACTTTCCTGGCACCTAAAATAAACATTCAAATATTCAATAAAAGTGGTTAGTGCATATTTGCTAAAAATAAAAGGGCGCGTTGTGAGTACCCTAAGATGCATAAACATTTTTCCATAACCCCAATAAAATCTCCATGTTTCTTAAAAGCCTTACGGCTTAAACAAATGAAGTGACTGAACACACCAACTACGTAACACAAAAAAAAACAAGTGCAAGTAATAACATAAAATCAAACTCATTTATTAATATCTTGGATATATTCATAGGAGAGCTGGTTACATAAAATAGCAATTAATATTCCACATTAAATTTCCTTCAAGAGTCATTTATCAAGATAAATTTTTTTAATTTAACATAATAACAATTAATTCGATTACACTAGAACATTAATTTAAATATTTAAACTGGAATTCACACAACTAATGCAGAAATTACAACTAACCTAAATTTCATATTTTATAACAATAAATTTAAATTCTTCTAAGACACAGAATTTTATCTATTATCGAAAGAATTTTCTTTCTACCAGTTACGCAAGTTTAAATTAAGACAAATACTATAAAGATACCAAAGAAAATATAAAGTAATTCACTAATTAAGTTGGTGGAAAAAAATCTAAATCCTTCAAAGTTAACTGAGTTCTCAGTCACTTCTTAAAATACATACATATATACATAAATGAATCATATCACTATTCCACCATGTAATTAAGCTAGATAGAGAATAGAGAGAGAGAGCCAAAATTAATTTAAGGATTTCCCGCACAGGTCTTTTCGGAAAGATACATCATCATTTTTTTATGTAATGACTGTTAACTCTGGTAGTCAGTCGCCCGTGAACTCTGGTAGTCTGTCACCCGTAAACAACGTAGAATAAGCACAACAAGTTTCCGGAATAACTATTCCACACTTCCGGAATAAGTATATTATTTTTTCTGGTGCCGGGAAAACATCCGGGAACTCGGGTAGTTAGTCTCCCGTAAACTCCGTAGAATGAGCATAACAAATTCCAGAAATAACCATTACACACTTCCGGAAAAGTACATCATTTCCCCTTGGCTCCTAAAGCAACGCAGAATTTCCTCAGCTAAGAACCGTGTGTGCCCGTCCGCGGACTGCAAGCTCGAGCCCGCCCGCCAAAGCGAAGCTCGGCCGCAGGGCAAACGCCCTTTCTATCTCTGAAATATTTCTCTCTCTAATAGTATCAAAACTCAACTCCCAAAACTGATTTCTAAACTCGTGCAAGAACCGAGGAAAACTAAGTTTCTCATCCCATTAAACATTACTGGTCAAACCTAACACATAAGATTAAATTCTTGCCAACCCGGGACTTTCACCGTAATTTAACCGAACAAATTCAAACTCCTCAAACGAATCAAAATAGAGTCATTGTCTACAGTTGACGGATGCTCAGCTGTCAAAATGACTCCTCCAACACCTGTGAAAATTTTAAACTGAAAATTCGACCCCCCTTGCTAACAGGGAAAAATCAAAGGAGAAACAACAAAAAACTGCCCTTTCAAGATCCAATTTACAACCTTTCCTTTCTTCCGAAGTTATAAGCAAGGCAACATTCACAAAGCTAATGTGTAAGTGAATTGTGGGGAGCCAATTACGATATCCATTTTACTGCTTCGTAATAAAAGACATGGGAAACAACACTATCCGGCTCTCAGTTGCAACTGTCATCTTAAGGCTATTCGCACAGATGTTAATTCCGTTAAAAGACGCTCCCCTTTAATCTTTAGAAAATTGGACCGTTGAAGAAATGTAATTGCATAAAGATTTCAAATACGTTCTTTACAAATATATATATTCAGTATGCTTTTCAGAATTTCAAATTTAAAAATCGAATACAAATACAAATAAAATACTTAAAAAAATTGATTACTTAGATGACTAAAATACTTAAATTTTGAGACACAGAATTTGCGACGCAAAAATATTTAGCCTTCAGTGTCTGAGATAATGTAAAATGATGTCATTATCTGTTAATTTTTGCATGTTTTTAGAAATCTTAAATTTTCATCTTGTAACATTGCTTCTGCTTTTCAGAAAGTTCACAGGATTATATTTGTAGTAACACATTACATTTATTACACCCAAATCTCCATACTGTTTTCAAAATATTGCAAGATCATTTCATTTCCAAAATTATTTGTTTATGTAAATGAAATCGACTCTTCAAAGTTTAATTTATATAACTTCAATCTAAAAATGTCCAGTTAAAACTTTGATGTTCCCCTCTGTGACAAAAATCTCTGATAAACATTTCTAATTTCCGCAGTATCTAATTTCCGTAGTACCTAATTCCGTTTATATCTAATTTCCGTAGACTGACTCTCGGATAAATCCCTTCATTAACAAAATATTAAGTACATTTTTATCTGGATTTATCTCATTCCTTCATTAAAAGTCTGTTTTGTTGATTTAATAAACTTCCAGTGAAAAATTAAGGAACAGTTCCTCAAGGAAAATAACAAAGCACTTTTATCGCATTTAAGATTTTTTGCACTATTCCGAAGTTACAAAATATCATTTAAAATGTCATACTAGAATGATTAATTCAAACGGTAATTTTCGCTTTAAAGGAATGAAAAGAAGGCTTATTTCAGAGAGTGATTGAATACTTTCCCCTCCTATCGATGCCATTTCCATCTCATAAAACAATCCATTCATTTATTCCTTCTTTAAATAAAGAGTTTGCTTATTATTAAATTTTATTCTATTCGCTAAATTTAACTTATTCTTTCAGATGATAAATGATTCAGTGATATGATTTTGAAATGCACTGCCTACTTAAATTACACGGATTCTTGCATTTCAGAGGAAGTGGAAAGGAAATACAGTGTTTCGCCTGCTTCATGCTGTGAACAATTATTTATCTTCATGTGCGAACTAGCTTTTATCCGATTTAGAAACTCGCAATAACTGGTAATGATTAAATAATTGTAGAAAAATATGGAGACATTGGGGAAATAGATGAAGTAAGGGAGCTAAAAGTCATCAGTAAAATGAAAAATAAATGAGAAACTTGAAAATTAAACGAGAAGAAAAGGATTGATGATAGATCGAGAAAAGCTGCGTACATTCTGATTAAATTTCTGAAATTTCTCTTCTCTCCTGGATTTATTACTTAATGGAAGACTGGCAAGTACCAGAATGGGGGGGAGGAACGAAGATCTTTCTCAAATTTCACATTTAGTAAGTCCAGTTAGCAAGACAGTACAATGCTCCTAAACTGGTAAATGAATGAATGTAAATAAAACCTTACAAGTTCGTTAAAATGTCTCGGAATGTTCTACAAATAATTCCAACATTCGAGAATACAACATGTTATCAGATATAATAATTAATTCATTAGTGATAGTAATTAACACTCAAATACACTGCGCAAAAAAAGGGACAGTTCTATATTTTCCGTTCTACTGGGCCTATTAACGAAATTCAAACTGGTTTTTTCATGTCTCGAGAGCACGACTTAGGATATGTATTACATCTATATATAGCATTGTTATAACACAAGCATTTTGACACAAAATCGGAGTTTTTCTGAATTAACATGCCAAATGTTTTCTATATTTTGATTCTACGACTCCAATTACTCCAATTAAATATTAAACTTTGTAAAATTTGGTCCGAAGTTTAAGAAATTCGAAATTTTAACCTGGCGCATTTTTTCAGTTTGCGCCAAGAACAATTCACTTGGCGAACTTGCTAATTTATAGCAACCTATTTTCCTTTCTGTTTTTTTTTATTGCAGGCGAGCGGAAAAAAAGTCATAGTTCATACTTTCAAATAATTTTAACAAAGTGCGTAACCCACATTTGGCGTTATTATCGCTTATAACAAATACGCTAAATTTCAAAACACGCCGATGTGTAAATTCATGTATATCTTAGAAAATTTTGAATAAAAAACTGTAACGTTTTTGCAGGTGTGCCTAGAAATACATCTAATTTTAGACGATATTAAGCATTTTATAGGCTATAGTCCAAATTTTTTTCGAACAATTTATAAAAATTATATAAAAATACAAACTTTAAAATAAATCAGTAAAAATTGGCGAATTTTATTTCGAATGAACTTTAATTTCGAAATATGAAAAGAAGAATCAAATAAGTTTAATAAAAAGGAGATATTAACAAATATATACCAAATTCAATTAACATTGACCAGCTAAAATTTTGAGAGTTAATCTTTTAAAAACTACTCATGCGTTTTTTACAAATCTTGGCAGTTTGGCATAATTTGAGCCATAGAATCGAAATATGGAAAACAATTGGCATGTTATTTTGGAAAAGTTCGATTTTGTGTCAAAATACCTATATTAAAACAATGCTATATATAAATCTAATACATATCTTAAGTCGCGCTTTCGAACCATGAAAAGCGCAAGTTGAATTTCGTCAATCGGGCCAGTAGAACGGGAGATATAGAAGTAGCCCATTTTTTTCCCTCAGTGTACAAAACGTATATGAAGAAAACCAAAACCACAGTACAAACAATAACAGAATCTATGAGTGATAAAAATTAAATGATAAAAATTATATCATAGGTGATTATAAGTGATAAAAATTATATCATAAGTGATTATAAGTGATAAAAATTATATCTTCGTTTTTCTCAACATCCGTCAAACAGCTACAGCTATTCCGAACAAAGAATTTTAACAACGAGTTGAAGAACCATGAAAACCATTGTGTGTTGCCACCAAAAATAGGAAAGGAACTAGGTGGAAGAAAACTTGCAGTTTCTATAACTCTATGCATGCTAACTAGCCAGGAAATCCATCATCGTAATCCGGCTGCATGGGAGTTGAAGCTGATGAGAAAGAATAACATATTTTAAGGATATCTTAAAAAGAGAGTAGTGTGATAATATCAAAAAAGGATTATTGTTTCGCAGTTTGATACGTATTATGCAATTTGGCTTTCATAGTTTGAAGGGTTTAAAACATCAGGAACTCTGAGTTCCAATCAGTGTGCTTTCACTTTTGCAATATTTTGTTATACGCTATTTCAGAAAATTAGACTATAATGTCCCCCATTTTGCACAGGAATTTGTGCACTTATAAGGTATTCCCCCCCACCTCTTTCGCGTGCTTTCGTGGTGTAGTGGTCAGCACTCTTGACGCGTAGCCGAGAGTTCCCTGATTTGATTCCTGGCGAGGGCATTGTTTAGTTTTCACATGTCCTGCTTCGAAATAACCTAATGACTCTACACACTTTTGCACCTATTTCGTGTAGTGGGGAAATTTTCTTGAATTTTTGGACCGTAGGTTCTACAATTTACTCCCCTCTTCTGCAGGATTACTGGTCGTTTAATTTATTTAATTAAATAAAGTGTATTGACTACTTTTGCATACTTGCGTTTGTAAGACTTTATCTTAAATAGTCAGCTAACTTATCAGTTTTGCTTTTCTATACTTCTTCAGAATACCTCGGCAACCGCCAGAATGAAAGTCAATTTAAGTATAAATTAAAGTTTTAAACCTTATCAATAAGCGTTTGGCAGCTTAAATGGGCTGTTACTTTACATTGAGTTTCTGCTGTTTGAGTTCAGAATTAGGCTTAGTGGTAAAGATTTTCTTCCTGCAATCCTTCGTAACTGATTAGTTACGATTCGTGGGTGATTA
The DNA here is from genome assembly GCA_000611955.2 of Stegodyphus mimosarum. Lineage (NCBI taxonomy): Eukaryota > Metazoa > Arthropoda > Arachnida > Araneae > Eresidae > Stegodyphus > Stegodyphus mimosarum. The sequence continues at coordinate 984,289 of KK114610.1, read as the reverse complement.
GCCAGCAACACCTAAATGTTGTCTGATGTTGTAATTGTGACATGGTTAAGTGGATGAGTTCAAAATTATATTTAGTTAAGTTTTACTTGGGCTAACTCTAGATAGGTTCGTCAGACAGTTTTTGTGTGCTACACTGGTGAGGTAAAACGTTCCACTTAGTAGCGCAACAGCACATACTTTCATTTAAAATTCTATTTTTTACTTTGTATACGTTGATTTTCGTATGAACATGTGTACACGTGTCTTGATTATTTCAAACTTTTCCTGAAATTTTTAGTTTATTTTGCAAACTTTTGCTATAGCGAATGTTTGTAATTTACTGATAACATTGTCATTTCTTTATTAATTGCGCTAGGCATTTTAAAGTTAAATGATAAAACCTTATGCTAGACATTTTAAAGTTAAATGATAATGACTTATATTACTTTGTTATTTTGACACGTCTCGCATGGATATTAAACATGTACACTAGAGATCGTACCTTCTTCTAAATTAACACCAGATTCATCTAATATATTATAAAAGTTATAAATAGACATTTTATTGATTTATTGTTGTCATAAAAACACATTGAAATTGAAATATTCTTACCGCTGCAGTTCTGGAACGAAATGTTAAAGAAGCAACTATTAAAAATTTGACAGAATTTGCAGCTACAACCATGGAACATGCAAAAAACCTGTATACCTAATACATCTTCAAGATGATACATATACCATACCTGATATAACTTCAAGATGCAAAACTGCCTTTTTCTGAAAATAAAAAAAAATAAGCTGTAATAATGATAATCCTTGTTTCATCACATATAAAATGTGATAAAAGCAGGGTAGAGAAGATATGATGTTAAAACTCTTTAGAGGTACACTGTGCACAAAAAAATGGGACAGCTCTACATCTCCCGTTCTGCAGGGCCGATTGACGAAATTCAAATTGCGTTTTCCATGTCTCAAACGCGCGACTTAGGACATGTATTAGATTTATATATAGCTTTTTTCTAATATAAGTATTTTGACAAAAAATCGGACTTTTTCTGAAATAACATGCCAGTTTTTTTTCCATATTCCGATTCTACGACTCAAATTATCCCTAAATAATAAATCTTGTAAAATGTAGTGTGAAGTTTACGGAGAAATTCAAAAATTTAACGTGGGGAATTTTTTTCAGTTTGAACCAAGATTAATTCACTTGGAGAAGTACTTAATATGTGGCAACCTATTTTCTTTTCCTTCCATAGTGCAGGGAAGGAAAAAAATCACATCGTTCCTACCTTTTTACATTGTGGATGAGAGGAAAAAAAGTCACATCATTCTACTTTGAAATAATTTTAACAAAGTGCGTAAACCACATTTTCGCTATAATCGCATTCAACAAATATGCCGAATTTCAAAACGCCGCAATATATAAATTCACTTATATCTTCGGGAAGTTTGAAAAAAAAGCTGTAATTTTTTACAGGCTTGCTTAGAAATACATCTACTTTAAGATGATTGTAAAAGTTTTACAGATTGTAGTTCAAAATATTTTTCAAAAAATTTTTAAAAATTATTTAAAAATTCAAATTAAAAAAATAAATTATAAAAAATGGGTGAATCTTGTTTGGAATAAACTTAAATTCCGAACTGTGTAAGAAGGAATCAAATAAGTTTCAGAAAAAAAAGTGCATTAATAAATACTTACCAAATTGAATTAACATTGAGGAGCTAAAACTTTTAGAGCTAATTTTTTAAAAACTGTTCGTGCGATTTTTACAAACCTTGACAGTTTGGCATAATTTGAGTCGTAGAATCGAAATATGGAAAAATATTGGCAGGCCATTTCAGAAAAAGTCCGATTTCGTTTCAAAATACATATATTTGAATAATGCTATATATAAATCTAATACATATCCTAAATCGCGGTTTCGAGACATGGAAAACACAATTTGAATTTCGTCAATCGACCCAGTAGAACGGGAGATGTAGAACTGTCCCATTTTTTTTCTTTGCGCAGTGTACATGATGCAGTCTATGTTCTAATCTGTCCCACACAAATTCTATCGCATTAAAATCCGAATAATGATTTGGAATTCCACCTCATGGATTTCTTCCTCTCAAGATAATTGGTGATTAATGCAGGAAAGTGGAAATCAGCATTATCGTCCATGGAGGAAATTATTGCCGACTGCACCCTTAAATCTAACAATCAAGAACCCCACAGTTATATTTTTCAGCATTCACAGTTTCATTCCTAAAAAAGAGTAGGCGAGCACTGAATAAAGGAACATTAGAGTAGTGAACACTGAAGAAGAAGCTTGCTGGTACAATGATTCCATCACTATTATATCGATTCTTTCACGGCAGTTTTCTGACTTATTGAGTACGCTTTTCTACGTCCAGATTGTAACACATTTAGTATCAGTCTGAAAAAAAAAGACAGTAGAGCGAAGAAAGAGAATTCGGCTGAAATGCATGTTCTCCAATAAATTCTGTACCACTGGCAACCGGGAGATTCTGCAGCTCGAGTTAGTGGGACACAAATCACGGATTTGCTTGCAGTCGTCTTTTATGGAGCCTGCCGTTTGATAAATATCTGGGTAATCGAGTTCTTGTACCTGAACTGAATGTGGGCTGACATCAGTGCTTATTTTACTTAGCAGCCTTTATAAAATAACGGTACTGGGAGTCTTTTGGGGCAAATACTTTATCATGACGTGGTTATGTACACTGCGAAAAAAAAATGGAACAGTTCTATGTACCCGTTCCACTGGGCCGATTGATGAAATTCAAACTGCGGTTTCCGTGTCTCAAAAGTACGACTTAGGATATATATTAGGCTTATATATAGCAATTGTAACATAGATATTTTGACATGAAATCGAACTTTTTCTGAAATAGCATACCAATGTTTTCCACATTTTGATTCTACGACTCAAATTACTCCAAACTGGCAAGTTTTGTAAAAATAGCACGAGTAGTTGTTTAAAAAGCTAGCTCTAAAGGTTTTAGCCCCTGATTGTTAATTGAATTTGATATATATTTACTAATATCTCTTTTTTTTTAAACTTATTTGATTCTTCTTTCATATTTCGAAATTTAGGTTCATTCCAAATAAAATTTGCTAATTTTTTTTTATAATTTATATTTAAAATTTGAATCTTTAAATAGTTTTATGAATTTTTCGCAATAAATTTTGAATCGTAACCTGTAAAATTTTTGCCATCATCTTAAAGCAGATATATTTCTAAGTATACCTGCAAAAAATGGAGTTTTTTATACAAAATTTCTTAGATATATGTGAGGCGTTTTGAAATTTGGCGTATTTATTATAAGCGATAATAACGAAAATCTGGTTTACGCACTCTGTTAAAATTATTTGGACAATAGAAAAAAAGGAAAGGAAAATAGGTTGCTATAAATTAAGTAAGTCGCCAAGTTAATTATTCCTGGCGCAAACTGAAAAAAAAATAAGCCTGGAAAAATTTTTAAATTTCTCCATGAATTGCTCATCAAAAACTACAATATATCTAGGCATAATTTGAGCCGTACTAAGTCGCTCTTTCGAGACATGGAAAAGGCAGTTTGAATTTCGTCAATCGGTCCAGTAGAACAGGAGATATAGAAATGCCCCCTTTTTTTTCTGGCTCCGTGTACATACACCACCAGTGTCCTTAAATTGTTTCTAGGTTCTTAACAGCAAAAGAGAGGTTTTTGCAGAGTGTTGCTCTTGTTGCCATCTTCTCAATTACACGCCATTTCTGACAATCCTTCAAACACCTTCTTAGCCATTGTTTTATACATTCTGAGAAGTATTCCTGTGCAGTACATATCATCATAACGTTTCGTCTGTAGAAATATATAGTTGCCACACAATTCAAACAGATGTAAACAAGTAAGAAAAAATCATCTGAGATGTCAGAGCATAATATAAGTACAGTGTTGCGAAAAAATTAAATTCTATAACCTAGTAAATAGTCTAATGTAAACAAATGGTTCTTTCAAATAAACTACTTAATGAACAGTCTTGTTTAAGTTCAATAAAAACCAGTTATTATTTAGGACTCTTCAAGGTCTTAGTTTAGAGATCTCAATAAAAAAGGAATTGTGGAAGATACAAGGGTGGCAACTGGTTTATGTTTTTGCAAATTAAAACACGATTGACATATCTGGAAGGTGGATATTCCAATAATAAAGATTTATTCAATTAGACACCACAATAAAATCATTAAGAAGTATAATTATACAGGAGAAACGCAACATATTTAGCTTAAAATATTCAATTCATCTGAAAGATAAAAAAAAAATACATTAATCGTCTCTACTTCAAGGACGTTTAATTAAAAGTTGGTCCCCAAATATTTCTTCATTAACTTAACTGGTTTTTTTAACATATTTCTCAGACCTTCAAGCCCATTTTTAACATTTTCTTCGGCTCTGGATACTTAATTATATTTTTCGATTTCAAATCATTTAAGCATATTACTTTTATGAATTAGATTTCACCCATTTTTGGACGTCCAACAAGAAGCCAATGACTGTTTAACAGGGGAAGATAATTAAGGTTTCCAATTACAGACAAAATATTTACACAATTTGGAAATATATATTTTTTCTCTTTTTTAAATATTCTAATTAAATATTTTTCTATTTAGACCACCTGTCATCGGATTTGAGATTAATGATTACAATTTTCTTCTTTTTTCAAGCGACTCAGCATATAAAACCAATGAAAATAGGTAATACTTGGCGAAACTGATGCGGCGAACTTAGTGACACACTATATTTTGCTCTAAACTTCCTCAGAAGAACTAACTGCCCATTTTTGGTCTTTGAGTTCCTGACTTTTGAAAAGATTAAAAAAAGTGACTTATTGATTATTCTTGGGGTAAATAGTAGTGTTTTCTCCTTCCAACATGGTTTCGGCTATCATTCCTTCTTCCTCTTACTTGAGACATCCAAACACGACCTCTTTCTATGATTACCAGGCGACAACTGACTGTTGCCAAACGAGGAACCCGCTGTTTTTCGATCAAATAAACCCATAAGGGACGGCGTTCACCAGTAGAACATAATGGGTTCCCGCAGACCGTCCAAAAGAGGTGTGCGAAACTTGGATATATAAGCTTCTTTTTTTTAACTATCCATATAAATCCTTGGAAAACGTCAACCGCAACGACAGTGCTCCGCTGGATACGTAGGCTTCCCCAGTTTCAGCGCAAAGAGACTCACTCCTTAGTCCCGTCACCAGCCTCCTTTTACCAGGGTCTTAAGCTGGAATCTTCAAACTTTGGCTCCTGTATTTCATACTGAATGAGTCTCAGGATATAATGATCGCATGATGTTCAACAGTCCTCGTCCTCGAAAACGTCCCCCAGAATAGAAACCCCCCTGTACTGCCAAAATAAGAAATCGTGATAAAAAAAAAGAAAAATATTTTCCAACATTACTGGAATTTAGAAACAAATCTTGTTTTTTATAGTTACCAAATACTTTACAATTATAAAATTTTTACCTTATTTATAGTTATCAAATGTTTAACAATCATAAAATTTTACCAAGTTACATGTTGTCAAAAATATCATCTGAGCTGGAAACTAAAGGCCCATTCATTTTCAGAAAGAAGGGGAAAATTGCAAATTAAAATTAACAAAATATAAATATAAGTCAAAATTTAAAATAGTAACTGTGCTGGAAACTATAGATCCATTTATTTTAGAGGAAGAAGGGAAAAAATTGCAAATTAAAATTACTGAACCATTAACTTTAAATGCAGTTAAACATAACAAAAAGTCCAAATTTGAAATTATATACCTGGCCAATTAAACAATAATTAATTGAAAGTAATAAATCCAAACTAAAATTAAAAATTAAGGTTTCATGAAAGAAAATTAAATATGACAAGAATTTTCTCCTTGAACATTATTAAAAGATTAATCATCAACAATTGCCAATTTGATTTTACAACTCAAATCAAAATCCTTAACTCTTAAAATCCTGAAAAACAATCAATAAATTCAAAGTAAAAGATTCAAAAATACCATTTTAAATTAAACTACTTTAATCTAAAAACTAATCAGTAACAGAAAAATTAAATATCTTTTTAAATAGCTAACAAGTTAAACAACGTGATGCTTTATATTGTTACGTTTTTCTCTTCTTTGCACGTACGTTAAGGTTTCGCGGATTTGAAGTGATTAACAGCGACACTTGATGAAGTATCAAGACACATTTTATTGGCCAGTATTTTTCAAGATAGCTCCGAAATCACGTTTACAGTCGTCGAAGAACTACTATAAACACGCTGAGACAATCATCGACACAGCCTATGACAGTTGAGATAGGTTCACGGCAAGGCACGACAGGCCTGCTCCCGACTCTGCATAGTCGTACTCTCGAGGCCACGTACCACATACTCTCGAGGCTTTCCAAACTACAACTCGCGATGCACTCGACGATATACTAGAGTACAGCTCACGACTGGGTTCGGTCGTTTTCAGAGCTCAACACACTCTAAGATTAAACTCGACGATGCACTAACTCGCGATACGCTAAGAGATTCTTTCGATGCACTCGAGGACCAGAGTACGAGACATTCGCTGACTGACGGACTGTCAACTCGCTACACGAGACAGTTACTGACCCTCCTCGTACCAGGAGGGTTTATATAACTTTTAGCTTGTGTTTGAAAACATTCTGGGCTAAATTACGAAGAATTCGTTCCTGAAGGTTTTCTGTCCGTCTATGGCATATCGTCAATTTTGTCGTCAAATGGGCGATTTCTCGCCAAATATGGCAACCCAGTCTTCCATTGCCAGTTTCTGGCAACCCCAAACCTGCTTTGCGGGGAAAACTATTTTACCGCGGCTGGACATTTCGTAACAATACCTTCCGTACGCGAAACCTTTCTATTCTTTGAAATTGGAGCGTGATGGACCCCCTTGCACTATCCACGTGTAATAAAATAAAGGGCCAAATATGTGCATAATTTTTGTGTAGTGAAGGTGAATCCCATTAGTCTATCTGATAATGTTGAACTTGAGTTACCAGCCAGCCATCTTTCATTAGACTTCGTTCCACAGAATTAACATAAAGCATTTATTATACTAGTTGTTGCCTTAATTCTTCCTTAGATCGCTTAGCTTAAATTTTTTTCTGTGTGCGCAGTACTCGGTATTAAACAAGCAAATCCAGCTAACGTTAAATAGAAAAAATGTACCGAAGAACTTAAATGAAATCTTTGTAGGTTAAACTTCTTAAGAAAAGTGACCTTTATGAATTGAATATATTGAATGGTAATTGAGCAGTAGAAAATTAGGGAGAAAGATGTCCAACTCTATGACGTAAGCAAGGTAAGGCAAGAATACTAGTCAGTTTATATGTAGACAGATTCAACGAAAACTTAATTTTCCTTGAAACAAATACTATATGAAACTAATTATTTGTGAATGTAAAATAATTACTCTAAATTATTTAATTAAAAAATAAAGTACAAAGTTAACACATTACTGATTATAGGCCAAATTACAAAATGAAAGAGTACAGTGGGAATAAATTCACTCACAAAATTATACTGGTACTTAGCTGGTAATAGAGAAATTAATGTTAGGTAACTATTAAAGTAGCAAGTAAGAGTCTGACTCAATAAAATAAAGAAATAACTTGAAAATTAAAAAAAGAGTATATTGTATGTAAAATAGTGCTAGCAGATTATAACTGGAATGTATATAAGGTTTGAAAAAGATTAGACTTTTCCACGAAAAACTGTTCATTGTCATTGCAGTATGAATTTATGAAGAATTCACAATTAAGTAAAAAGCTCTGGAAAACTATGTGCGAAAGATTTTGAAAAATTCCAGGTTCTAACTAGTGAATGCTAGTATGTATCAAAATGGGGGAACTAACTCATAATTAAACGTGGTTTAAACTTCAGAAATAACACAAACTGATGCAAGATACCTAAACTTATATCCCAAAGAGAGAAACTATTTATAGAACAGAAAAATATTAAGTTATGTAAATTGTCTTAAATTATATCCCTAAGAGAGAAACTATTTATGTAACAGAAGAGTGTAGGATGTCTCTTCTGTTAGAGATTTAAGAGCCATATGAGAAATATAATGATGCTAAAGTGAATGACTTTAATAACAAATAACTGCTTCTAGATTTTTCAGGCACTGCGAACTTGAAAATGAAAAAAGTGCTAAACTGAAAACAAATTATTTTAGCATTACAGCTAGTCATAACGTAAACAATTTCACATGACTAAATAAAACTGAGAGTTTGTTGTGTGCTAAGGAATAATAAGGTACACGTCTGTCAAATGGAAGTTTAAAAGAATTTCCTTTATGCGTGTTCTCATGATGTAAGTGGTCACCTTCCTGCTAACATTTGGCAGATGCACGATTCGGCGAAGGCGCAAATGACTTTTAATGTTTCTTGCTTTGAAAACCTTAATCGTCTTTACAGTGTCTGAAGTGGAATATGATGGATAATAAGTCGTCACTGCGTCGATTTCGACTGCACTGGACACCAGTGTCAACTAGTTATCTTGTCCCTCTCCAGACGCCTTTTAGGAGCAGGAAAATATAATGAACTTTTGCATTCCTTCATGAGAACGATTTGCATTCTTTCATGAGAACATAATGATGTAAGAGATTAACATATAAAGTTAAAAGATCCATGGCTCAAATCTCAACGAGTCCATTTTAAGATTTATCCCAAGTTTATTAACAGTTATTTTTAAGTTTTGCATCTTTCCTTTTTTTATTCTAATTTCAGCTTACAATTTTCTACCAGAATGTAAATTCAGAAACGCAGTTAATGCAAATTAGAAAGAATACTATTTAAGTCGTGACTTCACCGACTTCGAGAGAGAGAGAGTCTGATTCCCTGACTAGCTCGCGTTTGCCTTCTGGCTACGTCTCTCTTAGCTGTTATTACGCTCGGCCATATCTTAGGCCCTTGTTAGGCTCCGCCGATTTAATTAATACTTAGGGGCCAACTAGTTAGATTCTGATAGCTTCGGCTATACCTTTCAAATAGCTTAGTTAAGCTAGCTTTAGTTTAAATTATTATTATTTTAAGTTCTAGCCCGAGTGGAGGCTTATGTAAAGTTCCAAGTAAGAATTGATTGTAAATGTACTGGAAAATAAAGGGTTGTAAACCCTCTTTAACTCTTACGTGTTCTGTTCACACACTTAAGCGAGTATTCGCTTGTTAGTGTTCGTGGGGTTCTAAATTAGAACTTTAGATTTAAATAGGAAAACCCCACAACATTCTTATTTTCTGTTAAAGTTACGTTAGCCACATGTGGTGGTGATATGTGAGCACGAAGTGCGTGCATCTGGTTTAATTTAGTTTCAATAAAAAAGGTTATTTAAAATCTTTCTTCTGCAGTATTTATTCTTCAAGACATAGCCAGAATTCGCTACTTCGTCTTCTACATAGCGTCTATATTGCATGCTACCTAAGAGAACCCAGACACTATATAATATCACTTATTACAGTCTTATATTCAGTTTGTTATGTCAAACTAATAATGAACAATGACTTGAAGTCTAATCTAATGAAGTTCTAAAATGTTTGAAACGATTTGTTCATTTCGTTATAAGTTTTAATAATATCTATGTTATCTGCTGCTACTATAAAGTCAATAGGAGAATGAAATTCACAGAGGGAGTAGCTAGTTAAATGCTGATGAAGAAAGATTATTTGAAAATATGCCTCATATTTCTCTTTCTGGCTCATTTTAATTAGATGTCTCTGTTTTGAATTAATTATAAATAAAATACTGCTTTTCCGTATTTTTAAAATTTCATTTCTCTCATATTTAAATATTATCTATTAATGCAATAATTAATTTACTTAAATTACAACTTACTATTCTGAAACTTTCGAATTTACTTACCTGATTACATTTCTGAAATAGTTACAGCTTTATTCAAGCAATAATGTAATGCGATGCATTTTTAGCCCAAAGGAGCGTTAGCTCAGAAGTTTCGCTTCATTGTAAATGTCCTTATCACTTTTCAAACTGTTGCCATTAAATATTATCGCCCTGTGTTATATTTAAAGAAATTAAAAAATGAAGAATCTGCATAGATGTATATATGTTTCTTGCATTGTGATAAAACAACGGTACCTAAAGCTATCAAATTTTGAATAACGTAATCCTCCTCCGAATATGGGCACCTGGAAGCCTAAATTTGGAATTTGTTTTATTATCGATTTCATATTTTGTAACATTTTAACGAATATTTCATTAAGGACCTCAACGATTTCAAAGTGGGCAATGGCAACACTATAAGGGGAAAAAATATTTCCAGCGCTGAAGACTGTGTATCGGAAATTCTAAAGATATGTTCTGCTTAAATTATTTTGTGATATAGCTGAATTGAATTTTACGCTTTAAGTGCAAAGAACGTGTTATTAAAATAAATAAAGATAACACACAGAACGTTAAAAAAACTCTTCCTTGGGAGTAATATAAAATCTGAAAGCTTTTAGATTTTTTTTTGTGTGTGAATCTTACGATTTGACTGATAAGGCATATTTTATACATATTTGGGTTTATAGTAACTCGAACCTTTAGTTTTCAACTTAATTATTCGTATTGCCGATTTAATTAACTCTACGATCTTTCATAAACGCTTTTATTTGTGAGCCGTTTCGATCATATGGAATTTTCGCTAATATCTTTAGTTATATAGTCCACCAGCCGATGAGAAAACGAGATCAATGGTAGTTCGATCTTTCAGATCTCACCAAAGGATCTGCCTTCATGAAAGTTTCTGAAATAAACGTGCATACAGCCAGTTTCCCTAGCAAATATCCTTTAGAAAGACATCCCATTCTTTATACAGATATTCCAATTAACTTCAGTATTCCTAATAGTAATCCTAATCATTTAGTTATTTAATTATTTATGAGAGCATTAAAACTCTGAAAAAGTGTTTTTATTTTCCCCCAGTAATGGATCAAGCCCACTAATTTGACGATCCACATTTTCGATGCCTCACATTTTGTGATTGTTGAGAGAAAATTCGGTAATCTTATATAGACCGAAAAATCTGCTTTGTCATGGAATAATTAATCACTTCTTTATTTAATAGATGTATCACATTATTAACTCGCATAATAACCCCTAACAGAAAAACCCCATTTTATTAAATTATTATTTACCTTGTTGTTAATTATTAACATGTATCAAATGTGAATGAAATTAGACTGAAAAAAAAAACAAATCTTTTTAATTTCTTCATTTCTGCAGTATTAAAAGGCTCACATCAAGATTTTATTTTCGCTTTCAACAGAAGCATAATATATAACGTTACAGCAACTCAACAAAACTTTCTTTTTAAAAGATTAGAAATGTCAAAGTAAGTTTTCCGGTAAAACGTAATATTATAAATTCCTTGCACGTGGCCTTTTTTCTTAAAAGAGTTTGTTTTTTTCTCTCTCTACTTTGATTAGTTTGAAGAATGCATGTGGTCGGAAGGCTTTCAAGAAAATCACTGGAGTAAAGAATACGGAGTAATTTCAAAGTCAAAACATAATTAGATTGATTAAAGACTCATCAAAGTTCTCGCTCGATATTTTCCTTGCATCGTCGGCGTATAATCACAAATAAAATTGTTTACCTTTTTCCGGGTTAGAGGCTAGCATAGGGTGGAAGAGTAAAGCTTAATTTGAGGGGGTAGATTTTTAAGAATTCTTTCTTAAGCATCTCATTTCCTGTACGAAAAAAAATTACGTAATCCTACAGCTTAAGGTATTTTAATTTTTTTTTATTAAAGTATCTTTCAAACTCATTCGACTTTTTTTCGTTCATTCCGACATTGACGGAATAAGCTATTGTAATAACTGCCAAGCTAAATGCGTGGTACCAACTCGTGTGGAAAAAAAACTGCGTGAAAAAATTCAGTTGAAAAAAAAATTTAGTCGCATGGTTTACTCTTTTGAAGCAGACTTTTTTTTGGGTCTGTATGGTTCATCCCTTTGTTAGAAACTTTCCCAAAGTCTTTTTTTTTTTGCAACGCTGCGAAGCGTTTCAGACAACAAATATTTCAATCACGGTTGTTGTTTCGACAGGACTCATACCTTATGAAAGCAACAAAATGCTTCTGTTGTTCCTCGTAGCGTGGCTTTTAACGGCTCTTAGTATATGAGTAACTGTTGAGGAAAAATATTTTACAATAGAATTATTTTACCGATGCTCAACCTTAATCATTCATGAGGATGGGCCATGTGACTTGCGCCCTGTGCTGGAAATAAGGCCACATAAATAATATTTTTATATGACTCTTTTATATGAATATAAGAAAATTATACAAAAGGGAATTTAATTTATTAAAAATTGATAGAAAAATTAATCTTATGAATAATAGTGATGTTACCGTTAAAGTATGAAATTCGTTATTTTATAGAATACCTAGTTATTCCATGAAATAACTGATCGTGTCCGTTAAAGTGTAAAACTCTCTTTATTTCATGGTTTAACTAGTTATTTCATAGAATAACGATCTGCAGCCCGTTAAAGTGCAAAATAATCTATATTATATATCTCGCTTTTTAGTATAAGGTACATTTACGTTTCGTTTAACAATATGGAATGTTCGTGTAAAACCCCTAGTGTGTCAACAAAAAATGTTTTTGTTTTAGAAATAATGGTCTTTGTAATTCCAAGTGTCATTTTAGTAATCCTTGTTGTAACAAATGATTTTATGGTACGTTGCCATAAATACTATTTATACGCTGCATAAATTAGATAAATTGCTTCTTTTTCATTTTATTCTTTATCATTAGCTTATTTATAGAATACCTAGTTATTTCATTTTAGGCATATTGTTTATTTTACACTTTAACTGTCTCTCATTGGTTTATTTATATAATACCTAATTATTTCATAGAATAACTAGTTAAAGTGTCAAATTATCAACATATTACACACTTTAACGGACACGATCAGTTATTTCATGGAATAACTAGGTATTCTATAAAATAACTGCATTATATACTTTAACGGTAACAGTGATACTAATCAGATTATCACATATCAGGGAAGATTCCCTGCCTATCTCAAGAGATTTAATCTCCAGGGTAGCGATTTATGCATGGCCTGCAGCAGACGTGGTGATGCGCAATATTTTGTAGAAGAATGGCGTCCTGACGTAGGGTGTAAGGGCTAAATATGGAAGGATTAACATTCTAGATCTATATAATAAACAGATAAACATGAATAAAATACCTAAAGAAATTATGATGGTAGTTAATAAAAATAAAGAATATATTGGAATTAAGAACTAAAGAACTATTTTTAAATCAAAAGCTCTTTGAGTTTGGAAGATGTACAGGATATGAAATATGAATATACGGCGAACCACAGTTTCCATGTTATATGCTTTATCGTGTTGTCTTTTCCTTAGTTTACTAACCAGTTATTTTTTAATTTTTCTTTTGTTCGTTTTTGTGTTTGTCTGGGCGGCTTGCAACCATCATATTTGTTTGTTTGTTTTTTTTTGGGGGGGGGGTTGCATTTTTGTTGGTAGGCGGTCAATGTTAAGCCATATGGCCAGCTTTGCTGGCTAGGATTAGCCCCTTATTCTCACATTCTCACAAAAGCGAATTTAGATGAAAATTAATATGTAGCTTTGCTTATCTTAGAGTGGTGCGGACAAAATACTATGTTCCTAAAATTTTACTGTATTTTTCTTTAGATCGGTATGTTTATATTCTGATTACTCTTTGTAGTAAATTGCAAACGTAATATATAAATACATCAAATCAGTTTATATTACAATTACATTTTCTACTAAAAATAGTTCCTACTTCGTTCATTATACACAGTCCAGTCACATTAATGTGACCATCTGTCAAAAGCCAGAATAACCACCTTTCGCAGAGCGGACTGCTTCGAGACGTGCAGGAAGAGAGTCACATAGGTCCCTGAAGGTGTTCTCTGGGATGTTGAGCCATGCCGACTCTAATGCCGTGGCCAGCTGCGCTAGATTACGCGGTTGAGGATCCATGGCGCGAACAACTCGATCGAGATGGGGTCCCACAGATGCTCGATTGGGTTTAAGTCAGGTGAGTTTGCTGGCCAGGGGAGGACGGTAAACTTATCCTGGTGCTCTTCGAACCACGCACGTACACTGGCAGCTGTATGGCACCTCGCATTGTCCTGCTGGAAGATGCCATCATCCTGAGGAAAAACAATGCGCATGTAGGGGTGAACATGGTCCGCAAGGACAGATGCGTACTTGTATTGATCCATTGTGCCTTCCACAATGATCAGTGAACCTAGAGAATGCCAGGAAAACATTCCCCAGACCATAATGCTCCCGCCTCCAGCTTGGACCGTTCCGGCAATGGTTGCAGGGTGGTTCCTTTCAGAGGTTTCACGCCTTATACGCCAACGTCCATCTGTCCGATGGAGCATAAAACGCGATTCATCCGAAAACGCAACCTGTCGCCACTCAGTGGACGTCCAGCTGCTGTACTGGCGTGCAAATTCTAGCCTTCGCCGTCGATGAACAGCAGTCAGCATAGGTGCACGAACCAGGCGTCTGCTTCGGAGGCCCAGACGCAGCAATGTTCGCTGAATAGTACTTTGGGAGACACTTTTGGTAGCCCCTTGGTTCATTTTGGTGGTCAGTTGCTCAACGGTAGCCCGTCTATCTGCCCGAACGCATCTCCGCAACCGTCGTTCGCCTCTGTCATCTATGGCCCGTGGTGCACCACATTTGCCACGTCGCTGATTTTGGACAGTCCCATTTTGCCATGCACGGTACACTTTTACCACGGCGGCACGCGAACAGTTCACAAACTCAGCCGTTTCGGAAATGCTTCCACCCTTGGCCCGAAAGCCAATGATCATGCCCTTTTGGAAGTCGGATAAATCGCTTCGTTTCTGCATTACGCCAACGATTGAAATGTTTTCCGAAGCCCTCACACACCCTTTATATACGCTCAACTGCACTGTGCTGCCACCTGCCTTCTGTGATTGGTTATTTAACTCTGACATGGAAAGTACGTGGTGGTCACATTAATGTGACTGGACTGTGTACAAGCACAAGAAATGGTGTCTAGTAATTCGAATTTGTAACGCTCGTAAAACCATTCAAATTGTCAGGAATACGAATCATCGAAAATATTAGAGAGACTTTTTTAAGATTTTTAGAACTTCAGCTACTACGTTTCAGCAAGTAAAAATGTCTATTGGTAAATTTCCAAAACATAATAAATTGGCATTATTAGTATTCAAATTATCAAATGATAAAAATGAATATCTTATTCTAGTAATAAATACCTTCAATATGCTTTTATACTTACATTCGTCCTTAAGTAAAAATATAAGTAGAAATATAAGTAAAAATTTTAGTTATGTGTTAGTCATTTCTATTAAATTATTAGTCACTATCATTTTTGTAACATAACAGTTAAATCACCAGTTCACTTGTTACTGAAAGCATTAGGTTTGGTTCCTATCTAATAAAACTGACTTTAAATTTCTGGATGATGCGATGATGCTGAGGATATTGAGATTTTACTTTTAGCTTAGACTTTCAGTTTAGCTCAGATTTGCAATATAGTTGAGACTTCCAATTGAGAGATGAATGTGTTAGCTACTGCGCTATAAAGACAACTGCAGAAATGTATATAAGTCTTTGTGATATATACTATACGCCATTAAAATGTGACTTCTTCTCCAGAAAAGAAGAAACAATGATGCACAATTAACATTCAAAATTATGCACATTATGACACGCTATTATGATTTTAAGACTCCGTTGTGCGCAATACATTCCGGAACATGTTCAGGCGTATTGAGCATGAGAGGCACTTCTTGGTTTACTAAGCTTTTTTATACATAAAAAGTTTTTTCTTACAAAAATCAAATGCTATCAAATGCTGCAATCCATTATTATTAAAACAATTCTATAGTCTTGAAAGGAAACTATTTATACTAAACTAATTTTATAAAATAACGTTTATAAAGTTGTTGTGCAAGACTACGTATAGATTTAAATTTAATTAAAACTAAACATAAGTATAATCTCTCATTCATCTGATTCATTAGGAGATGTCTGTTCTTCTCTCTTTTAGCACGAAGGACACATGAAACCAGCATGTAAGAAGAATGTTGCTGTGCGACGAGTTTTTCACCCATATTTGCTTAATTTTCTCTTACTAATCTCCAAATAGTATGTTTAAAAGTTGCGACGTTTTGGAGGTATCTGTGGTTCAGCATAGTTTTGAGGTTGTTGTTTTTGGTTGGAAATGAACCTCTTTAATTTTTTGTAATTGTACTGGCATCCCAAAAGACTTCAGACTTCGTTGAACAAGTTGTCCAAGCACAAGTTCATTAGACAGTTGTTTTATGAACAACCTTCCTTTAAGAGCTATCTACCCATTACCTACATGTGTGGTCTGAAAACTACTTGAAGCAAGGTTTAACTTTGTATAAAGATTACCATGGGTCACCGTTTTACATTCCGAGACACATTATACAAACAGAGCATTGTATCTACAATATCTACTCCTAACTTGGTTTCATCGTAGAAACTGATTATTTCTGGTTTCTAGTTCTTCGTTGTAGAAAGATCAGTAGCTTGGTTACCGTGCAATGATGATAAAAGAAAGACATTTTTGTTTCTTCTTGGATGCCAAAGCATTACCATCACTATTAGTGTCGTGGTGTGGCTTTGTCCTAAATCAAAATCAGTATTTTTTTCAACGTCGTCTTCTTCGCTTCCCTCTTATTCTCTTTGATCACTTTCCTTTTTCCTCTACACTATCTTCTGAATCAATAAGCTTTCGACATCAAAATCTTTATCATTGACATCCTCATTATCTTCAAAGTCTTGAGGGTTTCTCAAATCAAATATTTCTTTTTTGACATTTTGCAGCTTGAATCAACTTTTGTAATAAGCAACATTTTAATTTTACAATTCATGACATGATCAGGGGCAATATGCTTGAAAAGCCAGAGCCTAAAAACATACTCAGTTTTGCAGATAATCCTAAAATGTTTTATTATACCAAATTGCTAACCAAAAAAAAGTGATATAGTATTAAAATCGCAGAAAATTTTCTTAACGAATTGCAATGTAATCGGGTGCAATCAGCTTATTAGATCATTTCATCTGTCAACTGAAAATGAAGAAATATATTTACTAACTGAACTTACGACTGCCAGTGGCGCTAGAAGAGTGTTGTGTCGCGAATTCTGTGTTTTTAATTTAAGTGTTTTTAATCATTTAAGTAATCAATTATTTAGGTACTTTATTTGCATGTGTATTTGATTTTTTAAATTTGAAAGTTTGAAGAGCGTAATAAATCTATATATATTTGTAAAGATTGTATTTAAAAGTTTTAGGCAATTATTTTTCCTTCAACGGTTCAATTTTCTAACGCAGAAAGGGGAGCGTCTTTTAACGGATGTAACATCTGTGGGAATAGCCTTTTAAGATGACAGTTGCAACTTTTGGCAGTATATCGTTGTTCCCTTGTCTTTGTTACCACGCAGTAAAAGTGGCTATAGTAATTAGCCTTCCGCTATTCACTTACGTTTCATCTTTGTTAATGTTGCCTAGCTTATAGCTTCGGAAGAAAGGGAAAGGTTGTACATTGGATATTGAAGAGGCAGTTTTTTGTTGTTTCTACTTAGAATTTTTGCTTGTTAGCAAGGGGGGTCGAATTTTTAGTTTCCAGTTTTCGCAGGTGTTAGGTTTTTCAACCGTCAATTGTAGACAACGGCTTAATTTTGATTCGTTTGTGGGTTTGAATTTGTCCTGTTAAATTATATTGAAAAGTTCCGGATTGGCGAGAATTAAATTTTATGTGTAACTTTTGGATCAGTAATGTTGAGTGGGAGGAGAAACCGAGTTTTCCTCGATTGTTGCGTGAGTTTTGAAGGCAGTCTGGAGCTTTTGGAGAGTGTTTTTGAGCTTGAATACAGAAAAAAGAATTAGCAGAGAGTGCCTTTGGCCCTGCGGCCAAGCTTAAAGCTTATCCTGGCGAGTGGCTTGCGCTTGCGTTCTGCGGACGGACTCGGCTTTTAGCTGAAGAGTTTGCGATGCTGCGGCTCTGTTCGCCGGAATTTAGGAGATAAGTTTTGATACAGAGAAGAGAATTAGCAGAGAGGTCTTTTGGCCCAGCGGCCGAGCTTTTGCCCTTGCGGGTGGCCTAAAGATGCGATGAACTTAGAATTTTCCGGAAACTGATGCGAGAAGTAGAACTCAGAGCGAACTCTTCCGAGTTTGAAGTGGGTTTTCCCGTAAAACGGAAGTGAAATGGCTCGTACCAAACAGAAGCTTTCTATTCGTGAGAAGGAAAAAAATTTCAACATTCTGTCATCGCTCGTAAATTTCCGTTTTCGTTGCCAGCTGAAACGCCTGTGTGTCGCCTTGTTTATTCCCTTCTTTTCTCCGTCAATTTTAATACTTCAGAATTTTTGATTGCCGATGATTGGTAATTGATTCTTCACTACGGTTCTACAAGACGTCATGTTTCGAGAACTTTGTTTTGGAGCTGATTAACGATTCCGGTATTACAATTGTGAGTTATATTATATTTTCTTTGGTAGTTGTCTTAATTAAATCTTGCGTAACGGGTAAAAAATGCATTCGATAATAGATAAAAATTATGTGCCTTAGAAGAATTTAAAATTATTGTCAAAAATATGAAATTTATGTATATGGTAATTTCTTTCATTTAATGTTCCAGTTATTCTAAGTAATCGTTACTATAATTAAGACACAATAACACGCCGAACGAAACTAATTCAGAAGTCAAAACAACAAAAATCAGCGTAATATTCTCAATATTTTCACAGGACTAGTTTCGATGGTTTTTACCGAACCATCATCCTCAGCTGCGAAACCGTAAATGAAGAAGATAACTGCAAAATTTTATCTTGATGAATGACTTGTGAGGGAAATTTAATGTAGAATATTAATTGCTACTGTATCTAAGGGTAGTCTGGCCAGCTCTCCCATAAATTTATCCTAGATATTAATAAATGAGTTTGATTTTATATTATTACTTGCATTTTTTTTTTTGTGTACGTAGTGGGTTTGTTCAGTCACTCCATTTGTTTGAACCGTGAGGCTTTTAAGAAACATGGAGATTTTGCTTGGGTTATTGGAAAACGTTTATGCATTTTAGGGTACTCACAACGCGCCCTGTTTTTTAGCAAATATGTACTAACCACTTATTAATGACGCTTTGAATGTGTTTTAAGATAAAATTTGTAATGACTTTTAGGTGCCAGGAAAGTTAAAACTAATGCTTGATTTTTCGAAATGGAACTGATTGATTGGTGTTTGAATATTTCTTCTCTGGTGCTTATGAGGTTTTGATTTAATGAATATGAACTTGTGATTCTTGAGTTAATTATAGAGATATGTGAATTTTTGAAATATTTTGGTTGATATAGTATTTTATTCTAAAGAGTACCAGAGAAGATTTATTCCTTCTTGTGTTTTTAGGTTAAACTTTATTAAGATGAATTTGCTTTGCTTTGTGTGAAGTAATTGAATTTGTGTGAAGAAAAAGTTATATTTTGAGATAGTTGAATCAGTCAGTTCCTCCCTTAGCGTTCTAACTAAGAATTTTAGTATTTTTTTTTTTTTTTTTT
>KK114610.1:937344-962798 GCA_000611955.2 Stegodyphus mimosarum | reverse complement strand
TTTTTTTTTTACAGTACAGCAGACGATTACATTAATACCGTTAATACACTGGAGCCTTTACAGTTACAGAATGGGTGCATATTAAGAATAATTTACATGTATTTACAATTTGCAATGTGCGGTGTACATATGAGGAGCATTACACATTTAGATTCCTGGATACACACAGTTCTTACATATACCGTGGAACTTGTATTTGCTATTGACATTGTTTCCATCTTATTTCTGTTGCAAAGTAATATGCTTGTAGTAATTGCATACTAATATCATTGCTTACTAATGGGTGCAAACTAACATTAATTAAATGCTGTAATTGTTGTAAACAGATGGACATATGATAAAAGTTAAGATAAAAGTTAAATTATGGCTATTTTACAATACAGCTGACGATTACAAATACTACATTTTACAGTTACAAAACTCTAGTACTTTTACCCTAATACCTTTATGCTAATAATAACAGTTACTATACCTGTTCAGATGCAGTACACTAAAACCATTAACATAATGATGCCTTTACACTTAACTTTTGCAGTGACAAAATGGCTGCATATTAAGAATTATTTACATATTTTTACAATTTCCTGCGTGCAATGTACAGATGAGAAGCACTATGCATTCAGTCATAGGTAGGCACAGTTCTTGCAGATACCGTGGAACTAATATTTGCCTATTGACATTATCTATGTCTTGTTACAGCTGCAATGGTTTATGCTCATGTTGATTGCATACTGATATCGTTCGCATACTGTTTGTTGCAAACTGACATTGATTACATGCTGAAATTATTATATGCAAATGAGCGTATTAGTGCTTATTATATTATAAGGCATATGATGGTCATATTTGGTGGCGTCAAGGCTGACACAAGTCCAGGTTCAGGTCAGTTAGTTTATCCATTAGCTGCACCAGTTTTTTGATTAGATGCCGCTGCTTTATCATGTATTTGCAGAACGGCTGTCTATTGTTTTCCGGCAGCTCGATATGTAGCCCTTCTGTCAACGGGCATGTCGTCAAATAATGCTCTAGTGAGCCCGGGCCTCCACATGCACATTGACTTGTGTGACAGAAACCGCGTTTGTGGAAATATTCCGGGTAGGGACCATGCCCGGAGATGAATCTAACCAGCTGTGTATTAGCCACATTCCGGCTGGTGTCTACATGCCCGATAAAATAATGGGTTCTCCTTCCTGTGTTGCTCTGGTCCCATGCACTCTGCCACTTACCGATGGCTTTAAGTCGCAGCGTCCTCTTGAGGTGGGAATGCGGCCATGGGATGACAATTTGTGCATTTATAGGTTCCGTCGTGGCCTCTTTGGCGAGCTGGTCAGCTAGCTCGTTACCTTCGTGGCCCACGTGTGCCTTGATCCATTCCAAATAGACTCTGTATTGTTGATTATTCCTGAGGGCCTGCTGTATTTCCTGTATGATTTTGGAGGAATGGTCAGGATTCCATATTGCATAAAGCGTCGACAGGCTATCCGTTTTTATGGTGGCTTGGCTGTACTGGCACGTATGCAGATAATGAATTGCTTGCGCGATTGCCATTGCTTCGCTCTGAAATACGCTGTTATACTGCCGGAGTTGGCCTTTCCATTTTTTAATGACGTTCCCTTGTTGTCTAGCTACATAGGCACATCCCACTCTCTCATCCAGTTTTGAACCGTCTGTATATACTGTCAATCCGTGGGACTGATTGTTTTCGTATTCGTTTGGGTTTACTGTCACGTAAATGCCTTTTCCTTTCGCCGCTGGATGAACGTCTAGGGGGCAGCAGTTTCTCTCATACTCTTCGGGGGAGTAGACTTCATCATCAAAGGTGACTGTCTTCCTGAGCTGCAAAATGTGTTGCCGTGCCGCCTCCTCCTCAACACGGATGTGCAAGGGTAGGAGGCCCGCTAGCACATTGATGGCATCACTGGAAGTGGTGCAGTAGGCCCGTGTAATACCCAGTGCAAAGGGTCGCTGGATGACGTTAAGGTGTTTGACCTTTCTTCCTTGCATTGGGTAGGCCCACACTGCGGCTGCGTACGTTACTATTTTTTCCACGACCGTAGTAAATAGCACCTTCTGTATATGCGGGTTGAGCCCCCATTTATGTCCATAGAATAATTTCATCTGTTTGGCAATTGCTGCCGTCCTAAGTTTGAGCTCCTGCACATGCGGGATCCAGGTCATTTTTTCATCGAAAATGACCCCCAAATATCTCAATTGAGGTACTATCTTCATACGCTGATTGTTGATCTTGATTGTGGGCCTGCGTACTAAGGAGCCCCCTTTTTTGGGTATTAAGAGGACTTTCGACTTTTGTTCCGCTATTATTAATTTGAGCTTAGTACATCTTTCCTGAAAGATAGCATTCACTTCGTTACAGTTCCTCTGCAGCTCCTCTCGCGTGGATCCCTTTACTATCAAGGCCGCGTCGTCCGCATAGGCAAAGATCCGGGTGTGCGCCGGCCATGGTGCAGTTAGTACTTCATTGAACGTGAGGTTCCAGAGATGTGGCCCGGAGCACGACCCCTGCGGACATCCTCTTGTTTGGGTTTTCTCAATGACGCCTGCGTTGTGTATTGCTATCAACCTCCTATCTTGCAGGTAGTTACAGATCAGACCGTAAATGTTTCTTGGGCATTTTGCTTTTCTTAGTGCCAGTTTGATAGCCGGCCACCACAGCGTGTCGAAGGCATTCTTTAAGTCAATACTGACCATGGCTGTGTGGTGGCCGCTATGCCTATTTCCCAAAATGGCTTCCTTAATGTCGTGGAGGGCATGTACTGTCGATGACCCTGTCCTGAAACCATACTGGCTGTCGCTCAGAAAGTTGGTGACAATGCATGGGAGGGATACAGAAAGTAGAGACTGCACTTGGGTCTAAAATGAACAATTAAAACAATTTAAGCTAAAACTAAATAGAAATTAAATGGTCGTGGCTCACAGAGCTGTAACGCGAGGTTGGCCTTTAAACTAAATGGTGCGTAACAAGTTATAACTAATACTGACGCACTTGGTATTACTTCAATAAGCAATCACGTAAAAGCACTATGGCTTAGAATTTAAATGTTAGCTAGTCAGGCGAACGTCGAATAGAGTGACCGTGGTCTGAGACTAAAAGCTCTCTCACACTGAGAGATTCCTACCTCTCGCTTAAATATAACTTGGCTCCACTTCAAATTAGCATAAAGCTGAAAACGCGCGCTTATTCTAACGGGAAGTTGAAAATGAGAACAGATAGGAAAGTATAAATTAAAATAAAAGTTTGTTAGTTTAACTAAAACCTTACAACGGCAGTAAGAGAGGTTGAGTAAGACGTTAAATTTTGAAAATTAATAGTTAAACCAGTAAGGTTTTAAGCTTCTCTAACAAGAAGGGAAGCTAAACTGGATGGAGAAGGACTGATGACGTTTGAAGAACGCAGGGCAAACAAAAGCGCTCGAGGTGTGCCTAGCAGATCATATGCGCCCGACGGAGTGTTAAGAACACATGAATTCACGTAAAAGCCTAACACGGGAATATATATATACCAAAAGAGGTTCTTACAATTTCACTTTTGTGATAAAGCAGAGCTTTGTGTAATCGAAAGTTTACCAAATCAAAATATTTCGTAAACTGGTGCAAACTATTTTGTGATAAATTTGTAACAGTATCCCTTTCTCGGCAGTTTTAGCCTGTTTAAATTTCTGAAAAGGGCAAATTACTGTTCATCATTCCTGTCAATCTCTGTTGATCATTTTTTTCTTTAGCATTCAGATGAGCATTATTTAAAGCATTGAAACATAATCACAGTTAATACTTTGAGTTATTAACTAGCTTTCTGACAATATTAAATTCTCAGAAAGGTAATATTTTGCTATTCTAATTAATTCATGAGTTTTGCTATACAGTACTAAAGTGGAAAAATTATTTTGTGATAACAATAACATGTACTGCTTAATTTTCATTAAAACCTCTGAAATATCCTTCAAGATGCGTTTTCAGCACTTCATTTACCCTTCAAAAGTAGAAATTTCTATAAACAGACATTTACAGTCAGGAAGAACAGAAGATTTTATTAAAATCGAAAGTTTATTATGATTATTAGCCTACTTTAATTGCTAGATTAAAATATCATTACGTTGTTCCTAAAAATCTTTCCCCGAGGACACTATATGCACTTCAACATATCGTAATTATGTATGATGTCTGCGACTAAACAATTAAGAGTTCATTTGACGATAAGACGTAACATTAGTTTGGAAGAGTTTTAAATTTCTCCATAAACATTTTCGGAGTTGTTGCATTAAAGCAATTACGTCTGAAATTATACTTTAGAGCAAATGCTGCTGAAACAATGTCCCCATAATTATAAATGAATCTCTAAACAAAAGACTATGAGTAGTTAGAAAGACCACGCATATATGTAATTAATTGAATGCGTAAGAGCTATTTTAATAAATGACCATAAAGGATGAGAAAAAACATATGTGGAAAAATAAAATAACTTTAAATAAAAATTCGACGAAATTGTTACTTTATTTCTTTTTTTTCCTGAACTGTTAGAAGTTCTTAAGTTCCACGTCTTCATTTAGGTTTACAAGACCTTGAGGCACAATTTCTCAGAATTGCGGATTTTTGTTTTAACTTTCTGAGGTGGACGCATAATATGTGAAGAAACACTTAAGGCCTAAAGCAGATTAAGTTACAGTAAGGCATTTTTTTCTTTCAAATAATTTCAGATTTCTTGCAATACTATTTTTACTTCCTTGTACGAAACAAAGGAAGTACTGTGATGGCGAAAGATTTCGGGTATCCTATCTCAACGAAAATATCCATTTTGTCCGCTTCCAAATCCATATTTAAGACACGTTTTAACGATGTTTATGCTTCGCATTTGCACTTGTGGACAAAATAAATGACTCTTTTTCCCAAAATGAATTGTAAAATGAATTTAAAATGGATTTGGAATAAATTTTTTTCATGACGTCTATACGTGCGTATGTACGTATGAATGTATATCGCCTAACTCAAAAACGAGTAATGTCAGAAATTTGGAAATATTGTATATGGACTGCTATAATTTGTAACGAAATGTGCGTATATAAATATATATATATATATATATATATTTATATAAACAGACAGGGTGTTTCAGAGATCATGGGACAAACTTGGAGACCACCCCTCCAAGTTTGTCCCTCTCTGAAACACCCTGTATATACTGACTCTGTTACCTGGCTTATCGAGCTGAGTTTTTATTCTTATATGTTGGTAAACTGTGAATATTTTGCTTTAAAAGTAATTGATTCATGTTGTTCTTATGTCCCGGTTAAGGTTTCTATGCCTTTACTTAATGTGCATGGAATATTTGTAGAATTATCAACAATTTAAAAGTTGTGCATGTGCTATTAAGGCTGACGAGGCTGCCATTTATTTACATTTGAAACTCGTAGTAGAATAGTTTATTCTTTAACTAATTATTTGTAACTAAATATCGCTTATTTTAGTATTCAGTATTTTCTTTATCGTACCTGTTAGTAAACCAATTTTTCAGCTAAAGCCGGAATACTACTTAAGCGCAGCAGGACATAGTAAGTAGCAATTAGACATGCGACTGTCAGATGCTTTAGTCTAACCATCCAAACCATCCATTAAACACATGCAACTAAATTGCAGTCTGGTAAGAACTATAAAAAGGACAAGTTATAGTAAAGGTTTAAACCATAATAATTGTTTAATAAACATAAAATACCTTACACTGTTATAAAAATAATAGAATGAATTGTGGAATATTCTTGTTCTTTTTCGAGGAACAGCCAAAGAAATTTCAACAGAGCTATGTTTCTAAATTATATCTGGCATTCATTATATATTATATAGAAGTAATTTAAAAGCAAGTGCAAAGTAATAATTAAATTAAATTAAATTAATTATTTAATAGATATAAATATATTCATTGAATAAATACTAAATAAATTGTAAGGTACTTTTTAGTTTTGTAACACGTTATTTTATGTTAATTCCTTTTCCTATGAAGCCTCGTTTCATTTCTCTGCCAAAATGCAAATTTACAGCCTACGAGATATTCGAATTAGGTAGAAAGATAAAAGTGCTTAAAGGAAGGTTTTAGAGAAGGAAATCAAAGCATGTTCTGTCTGCTTGAAGGCCACGTTGTTAACTTTGATTCTCTAGCGTTTGGAATTCTGCGGCATTGAGTTATTCTTGCAGTTAAGCTTGTTTAAGCCGACTTCGGCCACAATCCTTTTTCGCGCTAGCCGCTTTCGCCACTGCGAAGCTGTTATCCTAGACTAAATTTTCTTTAATTTTAGTTTATCCGTTTTCTTTGATTTATAGTAAAAATTTTTGGCTTTCGTTAGCACGAGTTGGTGTCATCTGCTAAATCTTATTTGCATTAATAATAGGGTCATCTGCACACTTTCCCAGCCTCCTTGGTACCTACAAGACATAGCAATAATTTGCTTATCGTCTTTTAGAGTTTGGATCTAGTTTATGTTGCCAGCTAATACCAAACTCTACAGTGGCGCCCGAACTTTGAAAGGAAACATGTCTCAGGAAACTGCAAAACTGTTTGAATTAGCCACTAAGTTCCAGAATTGATGCGTAGAAGAAAAATCTCGAATGCTGAGGTATGGTAAGAGGCCAGATGAGTGAGGCTTTTAGCCCAAAGCCTCAGCAAAGTCCATAGTTTCGGCCGAAGAAACAATTTGATTGTAGGAATAAGAATTGGTGGGATGGAGAGTCTTGTCGAAATAATTTTTACCGGTTTGGACCAGAATGTTCTCGAAGGCAGCCAAAAAGCTATATAAACCCTGCCTGCACTCAGAATCAGTCAGTCTAGTGTGTCTCGTCGAAGTCTCTCAGTCGATCCAGTGTCTCGTACTTTATCGAGTTGATCGTCAGTCTAGAGTCGAGTTGGTCGTCGACTGTAACACGAGTTAGTGCATTGAGAGTGTGCATCATTGAGGCTATCGAGAGTATGGTCTAGTGCATCTCGAGTTGTAACGTAGAGAGTCTCGAGAGTATGTAGAGTTCCGAGAACGACCAAACCGAGTCGGGAGCTTTACTCTGGTGCTTTGCCGTGTAGCTTGTCTTCCCCGTTATAGCCTGATAGCCTGAAGGTTGTCTTGCTGATTGTTTCGGCTTATTTGTCGTAGTTTTTCGACGTCTGTAAGCGTGTTTTGCAGTTGTCCTGAATAATATTGGCTAATAAATTTTGTTTTGATACTTCATCAAGTGTCGTCGTTAATCACTTCAAATCCACGCCCTCGTGCAAACATGCAATAATGTTATATATATTAGACATGCCATACAGAAATTTCATGATCCAAAAAGGCATATTATCTAAATTTAATCGAAACTATCGATAAATTTTATAAATAGTTTGCTATTGTTAATTTGGAACTGCTACGAAACAAAAACAGATAATTAACATACAAATAAGTGTTAACTGCACATATTCTGTTAAAGCTGCTGAACACTGGAAATTCGGTCCGAGTCCTAGGGAGCGGCTAGCTCCATGGATGGTTTTGTTGTTTCCCTATGTGTAACGTGGATACGAGCCAACTTTCCTTACAACGTCTTCTACGAAGATATTCCTCCCGTTAGACAGACATCCCTCTTGTGCTTTGCCATTATCAAATAAACTAATAAAACAAACATAATATAACAAAATATTTATATATATATTTCTGGGTGATTGTAGGTCACTGAGAAGCCATTAATAAAGTTACAATAATTTCTTAAATCTCAAGTAAAAAATTGACAAATAAAGTAACTGCAGCTACTGTAAGAGTTGTGGTTGTAACATAAAGTAAAAATCGTTAATTTTATGATGAGTATGAAATATGATGTAATGTCATGCGTGAATGAACAACAACTTATGTTCCACCCCAAACCACTAAGATACTTTCCTTGGACGAAACATAAGGAAAAAAGTTAATAAACGTACTATTATGAGACGCGAAGGCTCATTTCCTCATTTCTCGACGGTCGGAAATTGGAGAAAAGCATTAGCTGGGAACAAATACCCAGAGTTCACATGCAAGACTATTTGGTTGATAAAATCGTCAGCAGAATTTCTCAGTTGGAGATGTAGGTTGTCATTGGTCGCGAAATTACTCACATGTGTATCAGCAATGAGTTTTACGTATGAAAGTGAAATCATTTTGTAGTAAAGGTCATCTGAAATACATTGAAAAAATAATATATAAAAATATAAATTTTTGATAGAAAATTTTTTAATGACAGAGATTTTATGTTAAACTGTATGAACTTTGGCAAGCGTTTAATTAGGTGCGTTTCTTAAAGAATGTAAAGAAGTCTGTTATTTATAAAACTTGTGATAGATCATGTATGATTATAATCTTATTGCATGTAAGATCCCAAAAAATCGTTTCTATTATACCTATAGGATTTTCTCTGCAACGACACAGTAGTGAAATAAAGCTGATTCCGAGGAAAGAAAACGCTTTATAATTCTTAATCATTGATTACTTTAAGGAATGAACATGAATTAACCAATTATTCCTTATTACCTGATTCTTGACCTATCTGCAAAATAGGCTTGTATGCAAAGTAATAACAAGAGGTCTTAAGAGACAAATTAAATTTAACATTATTTAATTTTTAATTCCATGATAAAACTTCTACATGTAACAATCTAAAGTAACTGAAGTACGTAATTCAGAAGTGCCCTTACGTTTACGTCTGTAATGAGAAATCTAAGATTTATTAATTTTAAATAACTAACTAATCTGGTTCTTGACATATCCAGAATAACAAAGAAGTACCTTTTCAACAACGAATTATTATTAGACTAAGCACCAGTTTTGAGTTAGTAGAAACAAAAACCCTTTAGAAGAAACTGTTCAAAATAAACAAAATATTATGTACTAAAATACAGCATAAACTGGATATCACGTTAAATAAATAACGGAACTCACATCCGGACACTTTGGTCAAAATCAAAATCCACGTTAACATAAAATATTACAGTGGATATACACAAAATATATTGCTGCCGATTTTATTCAAGAAACCGGCTGACTCTGGGTTACTGAAACTGAAATAGGAAGTGTAATCAAACTCACAATGACTGATACTGAAAGGTATCATGTTATTTTTCTAGCTGAGCCTCCCAGACAGGAAACGCAATTTGTGGATCTGGCCTGCCGAACCAAAAAGCCCGGTTCGAATCTCGGAGAAGGCGCAGATGTAATTTGTCCATCCCTTCCTAGCAGGCAACAGTAGTCCACCAATTAAGTGCCTCCATAATAAAGTGACCATTGCTTCCAGCCTTATTAAGTGGCCAACGCCTATAAACGACTAGAGCCCATCATTGAAAAAATAATAATAATTCCAACTAGGAAGGCTATTATGAAGTTGCTAGCATTAGGGTTAGCAGCTGGTAACGTCTAATTCTTCCTATCCTATCCTTTCCACCTTTTCTGTTACTTATACCTTATCTCTCTTGCTTAACATATCTTCAAACTGATTATTTTTTCTTGTAGGCAGTGAAAGTGAGGAAAAGAAACACCCCCCAAACGAAAAAAATTTGAGTAGTTACATCATTAAATCTAAATTTCATTTAAAAGTATGCTCAGTGAATAATTTTAATCCTTTTCACACTTTCTTTAAACATTACAGCAATTTTGCAGAAAAAAAGGGGTATTTGCTGCTTTATTATTTATATTTATTATTTTTTGCTTTATTATTTATGCTTTATTATTTACATTTATAAGTTTGAATTTTATTGAGTACGAAATATATATATATATATATATATCGTACTCAATAAAATTCGAACTTATAAATGTTAGAGCTGAACAGAAATAATAGATGTTTGTTCACTCAACCTTATTTATTCGATTTTTTGAAATGAAGTTATGGTAATATCAATTAATTTATGATTTTAAAGCATTTTTTTCACTTTAGCAAACGCTCATATTTAAGCATAAAATAAAAATATTTGTTTTTTGTCACTTTAACATGTTATTTCCAATATCCTGTAGAGTGCGGGAAGGATCCATATCTTTACGTTTTAATTGAAAACAAGTAATTTAAAATCATTTCACTACGTGTTTTAGTTTCCAAAATACATAAATACTGAATGCTGCCTATACACATCATGCAAAAAGTAACAAATTTGCCAAAGGTAGTTAAAATGAGAAAATGCGTCAAAATAGAATATAAATTTATAATGGTTTTATTACTCTCTCTAAAATACTTAATTCCAGAATTTTGTATTAAAATGTGATAATATTGAACAAGGATAAAGTATAAAATCTTTTACAATCCCAGTGGCATATAAAGTGAAGCTCTTAGAAATTATGCTCCACCGAAAATTGATCTTTCTTCCGCGTATGTTACACCCGAGAAAGAAATATTTTAAAACCCCTAATATTTAAAATGATCTGGTAAACACTTCCTGGTGGTGCAGATCGTTGTGCATTGCTTCGCATGTATAGAACATTTTTCCGAGCAAGATTGGATTTAATGGTTTACGCTTTCGCAAGACCTTAAACCTCCTGTTCATCTCCAGGCTTTTCAGATATGATGCAATTATTGTTTTAAGATGCCTCCGAATCAAAGCCTCTACTTTGATTGTTTGATTGTTGTCAGTTATGGCGTAAACACCTGTCTGTTCAACATTATTTCAAAGTATTATCGTACCTTATCATCCATACGAACTGCTCCAGCTCCTTAACTTGCGTGCTCCTCTGTCTGAAACTTGACCTTCCTTTTCATCTGATGCCTTCTTTTTTCTTAAGGGTTTGCTCACTGATTGAAGAATGCCGCATGACTTATGTGTATGGACAAGCAGTGAAGCAATTTGAAATTCCACCTTTGCGTGCACAAATCCAGATTCTTAAAGAAGTTTTCTTTCATTTTAATAAAAGAAATGCTAACGAGATACAGACGACTCTTTCAAATATATGTCCATTTTATTTCCTATGTATACAAACCGGTCGAAAGTAACTCATCATGTTAGGAACATTGTTTTGTGACTGGCAGTAATATGGAAGACATACATTTACAAGATGTTTGCTGTATCCTGACTTCTGAATTAACTAATACATACTGAGCTCTTTCCTTTATTTTTTATATCACGCTTTAGGAATTTTCATAATTACTACAACATGCTTTGCTCTAGACGAAGCTTTAGAACATTTTCCAATCAGAAGAATCCAAGAGTTATTGATGTTCTAAAGCTAAATTTAACATTAAACCGCGGGAAAGCGCATGAGGTGCATCATACCCCAAGTCTAGAAAAAAGTAGGGTATTTCTAACTTGTGAAACTGAAATTCTGTACTACATTCAGTAGCTGAGTTTCTAGTAGCGAGTGACTTTTAGAACCGCTTTTCCGTTGCCTGTGTTTCAGAAAAAGATTTGTCGGTATCTTATTGCACCTGAGGTGTGACACACCCTACGTGCCTGTCCACGTGAGTGTTTTCCTGACTCAATATTTGTTTTAAAAATTTATTTCTAGAGTGTAACAGTAAATATTTCTACTCGCAAGCGATTTAAAAAAAATTGAAGTTAAATTTTAAAAGAATTCTAAGCGCATTATGCAAAAGGAATGACTCGCTATGAATCGGAAATGCAGAGGCTGTGAGACTGATTAGAAATACTTGAAAGTGAAGAAGTTTACATTTAGGAAAGTGAAGACGAAAATAGGAATATTTTCTACACTATTTGGTTTCGAAAAAGATAAAGCGTTCATTTCTTATATTCCTAAAAAAACGGAAAACTGTCTTATGCTTTTAACATTACGCAACGATGATGCTATAGATGACACCACTGGAGAAAAAAAAACGACAGAAATTATATATTTGTATAATACGGCTAAGGAAGCAGTAGATAATGTGAATAAAATGGCAGCAAGTTATTCAGTTGCCAGAATAACAAAGAAGGGACCAATGGTAATTTTCCTTGCCGCACTGAATGTTGCTGGAATAAATGCTCGAATTATATTACTTTCAACTGCTAATCCGCCAACCAGATACAGAAGCATGTCTGTTTTTGAGGGACTTAGCATTACAATTAATTAAAAAAAAATATTAAACAGCGATCCGAGATTGATACTTTATGGAGAAACTTAAAAGAAGAGCAGACGTTTCGAGGAATAATTCAAACGAATATGCAAAATTCGAAGCAACTAAGTGTAAAAGTTGTGATGAATGCCCTGGAGCAAAGGACAGAAGACCGCGAATGCTAAATTAAAAATGTGAAAACCTTCTGTGCTAAGAACACGCGAATGAATTTTGTTCAAAGTGTAAACAAATGAAATAAGTTGCATTGTGTATTAGAGATGCAATAAAACTTAGAGGTATGATGTTTATTTCGTTATTATGTTCATTTATCTTAATTTTAACTCTCTATAAACTTATTTTGGAAATTAAGTTTTTGTAACCCAAGTCTTATTCGCGCAGTACTAAAGAAAAACAGCTTCGAAACCAAATAAAACTGTTTTTACCGTATTTTAAACATTGGGGTATGTAATACCCCACGCATCCACTCTAGTAACTTTTCTTGATGCACCTTCCGCCGGGTTAAAGAACAGTGACCCTCAGTTTCTTTACTACTGGGTTCCAGGATATGTGGGAATAAAACGCAATGAAACGGCAGTAACACAGCTTAAGTTTGCTCTAAATCCAGTTAATCTAAATTATCTCTTGCAGAAATACCATCATTGTCTTCAAGCAGATCATCAATAAATGACAGCGACTCTGGGACATTTAGCTTTTAAACAATTTGGAAGAGGAAAACCTAGTACAGAGCAATAGGAATCCGAGGGAGCAAGTCCTTTTACTTTGTTTTAGAATTGATCATGTTCTCCTTACCTGTAATTACCTTCTTAAAATCGAAAGTAAGCTTATTGCCTCAAAATGTAGTGCTTGTTTACCGACGCATCAAATTTTAATACAATACTCATATTTTAAGAAGCTCTGTTTATAATATTTTAATAGACCTGCTTCTTGAGCGTTTAATTGAAACAGATATCAGTTTTAAATTATTTCTGTATGTAAAGGAAATGGTATTTTAGTATTGGATCTAAACTGGTTTCATGGTAGTTTAATGTGCTTCATGTACCAAGATGTTACCTAGTTTTATATTTTAATTGATCTCGAGAGATGTATTGGTTTTAGAAACTTGCCCTGCGTTAGTCTTTTTTGTCTCGTGCATTAAATAATTGCAGTCTTTACAGTTTTAATACTGTTCTCCTCACTTTGAATGAGATCGAATCGATTGATGACTTGTTTGGCTTATCATACCTTTTACCTTATTGGTTGTAAAATGGAGTAATCAATAAGCCAAACCTGTTACTAAAATTTCAAGCGTACTATCCTTTCCAAAGTATATTTAGGACCACTATATTTCACGTTTTGTTATTTGATATCTTCTGATTTCAGTTTAAACTCAACGCAACTTCTTTTGAATACATAAAAACTTATTTCATGAATAGAACACACATATAGAATAAGATAATAAAAACCGACGCTAGGTCGTGGTTAAAACTAATGGATTTTCATACATTATCTTCATTTCCTATTCACAAATTCATGTTATTACTATTCCTTTTCGAAATCAATTCAGAATATAGAGGATATTATAGACTACTGAAATCGATATCATCTCGATGTTATCCAGAAACGTGAAAAAGACATTTTGCTTATTTTATCTGAACTTCAGTTTTAATCTTTAGAACTATAGATTTACAAATCCATAAATTTGATACCGCTTTATGGTATATCCATACTATTACGAAACAACCTTTAAAATCCTCATAAGTTTCAAAAGCCATTATGAAAGATATATCTGTTAAGATAGTTAATGGTATTTTAATGGACATAGAACCGATTGACATATACGTTCACGCATCAGATTACTGATGTATAATAATCTAAGTGGAAGAATAACTGGTTCAAGTAAAATTTATGATGACATAGCGTTATAAAATGTCCCTTTTATGCAAACCGTTTGAATATGAAGGCAGAGATTAAACTACTGGTATTTGGGATAAGTCAAAATGCGGCACACTTTAAAGATCATATAACACTCAGGGGTTGTCAAATGGCGAACATGATTACAAAATATTTCATACATTTTTTACACATTCAGTTGTTAATAATTAATTTATAATTTATATTAATCCAAGTTAAGATTTGATTATTATCAGGAACACAATTTGATAGTTTTTTTAGAATATCTTTCAACTAGTTATTATTCGCCTTCAAACTAACTCCTATTACTTCTGATCGGAATACATGTATGCAATTCGAATTTCCTTTTGAAAAAACATGCAGTATAAAAGCTTTTATATTATTCGTCACCATGTTAGCATCGTGTTAGGGAACTCGTCTGTTCTAACATTCTAATCCTATTTCGAACCCCTGATAAAATGCAGGTATTTTTAAGTGTGTTGTTGTTGCTACTTATGCTCACTTGTCTAACAAAGTCAGCCCAAGCCCACGAAATTTCTCGTGTCAAGGAGCGGTAGATCACGCCTGTCGTTGGCAACAGCCTTGAGCACCTAACAGATGACAGTGCGATTTGGCTCAGTTCCGCCCCCGATTTTGATGGAGCACCCTGTTGGGACGGGTCTAAGGGTCTCCCACCCCTTTCCCGTTCCACCAAACCACATGAGAGGACTTTCGGCTCGCCGCATATTTAGAGTGCCACCCTGCCGCACCAACACTGTACATTTACAAACATCAATGCCTTCTCCAGGATTGGAACCCGAGCCCTTTGGCATGCAGTAAGCGACGTTAACCACTATACCGATTGGGTGGCATTTTTAAGTGTATAAGGTTTTTGCAGAATGAGAGCATCTTGGACCTCTCCCTCCAGCTATTATCGTTCGAATGTGGGAAGTATGTCTGTAATTTCATCCTGTCTAAGTTGTCCAAGAAGTAAGCTAATGACAGTTGCAACCCTTACGCTCTTAGCTAAGATGAATCCGTTGACCTGATCTGATGTTTCTCCCAGAGAAGTAAGACAAGACTCAAAGATTTCATACTTGCAGTTATTTTCATCATAAAAATTCTTTTACATCTCAATCATGAAATAAATATTACATGCTTTCTTCATGTTTACTTGAGAAGAATATCTTAAAGAAAATGAAATTTCTAGAGTCATGAGAATTTTCCGATATCGGAAACTGAAGAAATCCGCTATGCGCTGGCTGAGATTCGAAATCCAGATTTGTCAAATACGTGTCGAGCGTGCTTCTAGTTACAACACGAAAGCATGCAGATAGGAGGGAGAAAATACCTCATAAATTCAATGATCAAACATAAATTATTCTCTAGAGTCATTATGATTTTTGCGACAGAAGAGATGATTTTTGCGACAGAAGAGGGGAAAAATGTGTAATTCCCTCGCCGCGGGTATGCAGAAAGGAAGGAGAAAATATTTTATATAATACTGATCAGACTGCGGCTACTTTTGTACTTTATATACTCCCCCTTTAAAGGGCGACTGGGGATTAGGAGACCCATTCGCCAAATCCTGGTGGTGAAGCATCGTCATCCGCCGCCTTTTAGTTCAGGGGCACTGTAGAGCCATTAGGATTTTATTTTTGATACAGAGGTGTGAAAAGGGAGCAATGTCCCCGCCGGGACTCGAACATGGGCCTCTCGAATACGCACTGAGTGTGCTACTGTTACACATGATGACATATAGAAAGGAAGGTTAAAATACCTTATAATGCTTTGGAAGAAAATTATTTTATTGATACAAACTGAAGTTGGGATTCTCCATAGCTAAAAATGAATTTTCTGCTGATAAACTCTATTTGAAAATAGCATACAAATGTTAAGAAGTGAAAAATGTAATAAAGTGTACCAAAAATGCTCTTGACGAGAAAATTTCGTGGATCTTTTATTACAGTTTCGCTCTGCATAACTTGTCTTCGGCGTTTTTTTTCCAAAAGTTTTTTAATCAAATTCACAGTGTTGGATAAGTTTTATTAGGCTGCTATCACACATCCGTTTGTTGAGGAAGAACAATTGTTTAGAACAATTTTTCTGCTTTGTTACAACAGCCAATCACGACAGATCACTGTGGGGTTAACACACGGGAAACTGGTTCTCCCTAACAAACAAGCTGATACTATTTGAAGCTGGTAGCTGATTGGTTGAAAATGAACAACTTTCAATTTTTTTTCGAAAGGAAGGAAAAATTCATGCGTCTTTCTTTCGATAGTAAACCAGGCAGAAAACTTGTCTGAAATAGTTGTTTGTATAAAATAAATGCGTGTGTGATATGGGCCTTACTAAGCTTGCTAACGGATGAATAAGTTGTTCCAAACTAGGGACGATTGAAACATTGTTCTTCTATGGTTAAAAAAAACATTTCTGCTTGAAGTTTTCACGATCTGCATATTGCTAATCTTTTGCTTGCATAAAAATAAATTTTTTATTATCTACATACTTGATTTTTACTTGTCTTTTTGTGTTTCC
Source organism: Stegodyphus mimosarum (assembly GCA_000611955.2). Classification (NCBI taxonomy): domain Eukaryota; kingdom Metazoa; phylum Arthropoda; class Arachnida; order Araneae; family Eresidae; genus Stegodyphus; species Stegodyphus mimosarum. The sequence continues at coordinate 946,340 of KK114610.1, read as the reverse complement.
AAGGAACAAGATATGATATTTCAAGTTTTGCAGATTTAATTATTCGATTATTTATGTAAGCCTGAAAATATTATGACACATCTCTGTTATAAAAATACAAAATGAGTTAAACAGTTACTATTAAAAGCGTGTGGAGACATTATGTTATTTCAAAGCAAGGGCCGTGAAAAATGAGCAATGCCCTCTCCAGAATTCAAACCTTGGCCTCTAGAAGGCTCTTCGAACGTGCTGGCCATTACACTATCAAGGCATGCTAGGAAGGCGGGGGAAATACGTTATATACTTCCCCTTTTAAAGGGCGACTGGGGATGAAGGGACCCAATCGCCAAATGGAGTGGAGAATCATCATCCATCATCCTTTTTAGTTCGAACGCCACTTTAGAGACATTAGGTTATTTCGAAGCAGGAGTTGTGAAAAATGAGCAGTGTCCTCGCCTGGATTTGAACCTTGGACCTCTCGAATAAGCGCCGGGTGTGCTGAGCACTACACCACGAAGGCATTCTAAGAAGGCGGGAGAAATACCTTATAAGCGTAACGTTCATTTAGGAGTAGAAATAACACACATGCTGCTAAATTAACTTCATGCTAAGCGCCACAATTTAAAGCATTTTGTTACTTAATGTCTAAGTTATGAAAATTCTGTTGCGAAGTACCAAGAAGATTCATAGACAGATTTAAATATTTTTTAAGAAAACGTAAATAGAGTAATGGTTTTAGTCATTTAAATTACTTTTAGGCTTTACTAAAACAGATTAGGCAACAGATTAGGCAGATAAATGATATTGTTATTAGTAATATCTATCCATTTGTAGATCTTAATAATATTACGCTTCATTTATTCAGATGGCAATTATACTTTTTTAACTAAATATATTTTTTCCAAGAACCGAAACATATATGGACATTTCCAAAAACAACTAACGAATACAATCAATAGAAAGGTAAAACAAAAAGTTCATATGCAGAAAAACCTCAGTTCTGTTTTTCGAAAATCAATAATTATTGACTGTTTCAAAAAACGCTGTTACTTGCAGTTCAAATAAAGCATGGAAAATGGATTTCAAAGTGCTGAGTAATGGATTTTAAACGACTGCAGTCATTGTAAGATCTTGGATAGAGTAACTGTGTGACCTTATGTCCTCTGGAATTTATACTTAAGCTTTTGTGCGTCAAATTCACATCCCATTCCAAGAAACGAAATATTTTATTTAAAACTTCTCAGCAACAGAGTCAATGAAAACTTTAATTACCCCTTGATGGAAATGATTCTCTTCCCGCAGCTTCTTTTGATCGGGCGATAAATGCATTTTTTCTTAACTTTATTATGACTATACCGTAAAATGTATTGAAAATACTTTAAACTTTAAATAACAATGTTTTATGTGCTACATTGGTGTATTTTAAGATCACGAAAAAAATCCCAAAAAATTCTGTAAGTGACAATTACTGCGGCTGTAAAACTGTAGAGCAAGGAACTTATTTTTATATATAAGGGGATACTTAAGCATTCAAATCGAAAGTGATAGAAAAATGCTGCCTGTCAATATACGATATAAGATTTATCCTAAGTTTATTAACAGTTATTTTAAGTTACGATTTTTTCCTATTAATTCTAATTTCAGCTCACAATTTCCTGCCGGAATGTGATTTCAGAAACGCAGTGAATGCAACTGAGTAAGAGTACTAGTGGATTCTTCACCGACTTCCACAGAGAGAGTCTGATTTTCCTGACTAACGCGCGTTTGCCATTTGGCTACATTCTCTCTTAGCTACTACACTCGGCTATACTTTAGGCCCTTGCTTGACTTCGCCGATTTAATTAATATTTAGGGGCCAACTACTTAGAATTCTGATAGCTTCGAATATATCTTTCAGATAGCTTCAATTAAGCTTAGTTTAGTTTAAATTCATAATTATTTAAGTTCAAGCCCAAGTGGAGGCTTTCTGTATACTCCGGGTAGGAGATGATGGTATTTATTCTGAGAAATAAAGGGTAGTTCATCCTTCTTAAGTCTTACGTGTTTATTCACACACTTAAGCGATTATTCGCTTGTTAGTGTTCGCGGGGTTCTAAGATAGAACATTGGAATTAAATAAGAAATACCCCACAACATATTCACCCAAGTTTTTATTTTTTTTTGTAAGGAAAAAAATTAACCCTATATTCAGAATTATTACTGTTGACTGAAATGACCAGACACTTGCGAATTAAAGCCTTCATTGGAACACATCGGTCATTTAGCCGTGTCATCACCGAGAACTTTGTCCAATATGCGCCACAGGTGCGATCGTTTTACATATGCGAAAACGAGGATGTATACTTCCGAATACTGATGAACACCGCCAGAAGACGGATCAGAGAATGTTTCACTCTTTTTCCCCTTTCCACCAAACCTCTCGAAAACACTCTCGGCTATTCAGTATTTTTAGTGCCCTTATGGTGCATAGATACTATACGTTTACAAATATTAAATATTCTCCGAGATTCGAACCTGAGCCTAATAATACCGCATCCATTAGCACTAACTGTTATACTAATCGTAGTGGTATACTCCGAATTAGTAAATGCAGTACTTTGTGTATATGAATCTATTTTAAAATGTACGGCGCTTCGGTGCAATTATAATTAAGAATCTATGACAATCACTATTGCTCAGATTTCCTCAGACAAATGATAAACCATATAAAGTAATAGTTTTTGAAAACTTGATTGATACAGTGGTCAACGCTGGTGAGTGCTGTATCGTTAGCGTGCTTTTAAGTGTTAGTGTTTTGCGGCATAGGAGCACTTAAAATATATCTAAGGTATTGTCTTATTTCTTAAAGCTTCTCTGGGTGGTGTAATTGGAAAGAGAACTCCAATTGATTCGGAGTTCGAGTCCCGGTAGGGGCAGCGTAATGGCAAACCGCACACTGAGTTGATCAGTGTTAATGAATTTCGCTTACTGCGCATGCTCAGTAGTGTATCGTTGGAGTGGGAGAAAATACTGCCGAATAAAATTAAACAACCCTACACAAGCCTGTTCGTCATGTAGGCCTTAGCGACTCTTTACGATTGCAATATTATGGATACTTTTTTTGTGCTTATCGCGCTTGCTTCTGTTTCATTTCATTTTGTTTTATTTTGTTCATAAACATTACATTTAATATCAGTTATTTGTAATAAATAAGTCAGTAATTTAAACTAGATATATTCCTTAGGTTTTTAAAGTATTTATGAATGGAACGCATGGTATATAATCGATTGCTTTTATTCCTCAGAAGTACAATCAATAAACAATATCATGTAATGTTTCCAGTTTTGTAATCCTTCTTAAATGAAAATTTGGGAAGTTTACAATCGATATTTACACCTAAGTAATGAAGCAACGTGTCCAACCTAACAAGTTTTAAAACCCCGATGTGTTTGCGTCCAGATAACAAAACATTAACCATATACCATATTTAACTTCTTTTAAAATTACGTCAAAGTCGTCATTGCGCCAAATTCTCTTCTGAGCATGCGCAGTGTGTGTAATTCGTTTAACATTGTTCAACTGAATGTGCGGTCTGCCATTACGCGTAGGGGCATGATAATACGAAATCAAATGCGAAATGGTCTCTGCACAGACAGCTAATCAAAAGTCCTTACGTGAGGTTTTATGCTAAGTAAAAAGATAGGAGATGCTTGGACCCGTTCTACAGGGGTTTTTCAAAATTTAGATGAAGATGGATGTAGTCCAGTGTTAGCAACAAGGTCATAAGGCCTATGTCAATGGTAAACGCAATCATACGCTTCTCCCTCTATAAAATTCGTGAGCTTGATCTGATGTTACTGTCAGACAAGTCAGATAAATCACAACATTATAATGGATTACGGTTAGTTAACTATGGTAAAACAAGTTTCCTAAATGAAAGAATGTTTAATGCCGAATATTTTAAAGTAATCAGAGTGTATTTAGAAGAAAATAACAAAATAAGATTTTTTTAAATCTAATGGCGGGTAACTGCCTATTCGAAATAGCCACTCCTAAGGCCAGAAGTGGTGGCTATTGTATCGTGGAGACACTTAATAGCGGCCATCGTTGCCTCCTGTAATGGGACAGACAGTTATGACAATGCATTCTCGGGATTCGAACCCAGGCCCTTTGGTATAGCACTCGATTTCTTAATCATTACACCAAAAACCAAAAAATCTGATGTATACACCGCATGATTTCCTTCTACTGAAAATTAAATTATTCGCATTGTTCCTTGCCTTTCATTTAAATATATTTCCTCGAATTTGATTAGAGATATGTTTGTAATTCAATTAATTCACTTCGCGACAAAGCAAAAATCCTTAAAGCTCAAAATATCTACGTTAAAATTTGAAAGATGTAGGAAAACATAAAACAATAAATACAGTTAAAACAATTAAAAAAATACAATTAAATTTACATTTTCTACGCAAAACAAGCAATTCGGTCAGCAGACAAGAAGGCAAATTTCTCGGTGCACCAAACCGAATGTTTACTTTTGGTCTCCCTCAGCAAAAAGATACTGAATACGTAGAAACTGACTTAATTTGTTGCGGACGTTATGCTGCATGAATATATGGAAAAAGTTAATAACTTGAATGATAATTTCAGAGTGGATTAAGCATAATTTAATTTGTAATGTTAAAAGAAGACGTTATTTTGTTTTTGCAAAGCTTAGTTTCTTTAGAGTGGCAACAAATCCACTATTCTGCTAAGTTTCAAATGTAAATAAAAATGGCTGCTATGGTAAAAAAATTAGGCTTAGCCGCACTTAAACAACTTTTAAATTGTTGATAATTCTACAAATATTGCATTTATGTTAATTAAAACATTAAAAAAGGAAGATAAGAATAACATAATTCAATCATTTTTAAAGCAAAAAAATGCTTAAATAAAAAGATCTGTACATACAAATGCTATCTTTACTTACATATAATTATTTTTGTATTTTTACATTTAACACTAATTATGTTGCAATATAAACGTTTACCTTGCTCGAAAATTTGAATAATTAAATCGCTACACATCCTAATCTAAGCTTTCCATTTTTAAATTTACGTATTTACATTTTATTTTCCCATTTTCTGTTCACATAAAATTAGTTTGTACAAGTATAAATGAGAATGTGCAGATTATACATAAACGCTCTTATACATATATATATATATATATCCATATACTTTTGGCGCGGCCGATTGCAACCAAAATAGGAGGTGCACATGCACTTGCTATAGCAGCCCTATATGCAAATTTTCAACATCCTAAGGCTACTCGCTTTTGAGTTATACGAGATGCATACATACATATATACGTACGTATGTACGTACAAAGACGCTGCGAAATATATCTTGTCTGAATCCATTTTAAATCAGTTTTATAATTCGTTTGTGGAAAAAGTGTCCTTTATTCTGTTCGTACGTAGAGATGTCATGCAAAAACATCATTAAATTTCATTCGATAAAGGTCAAAATGGATATTTTCGTTGAAATATGATACCCAAAATTTTTCGCGATTACAATACTCCCTTTTACTTAGTACAAGGAAGTAAAAACTGTCAACTGGAGTAAAAAAGACAGGTGATAAATCTTAAAAATGTTTAGTTTAAAATAACAGTCTGTGAAAGAAAATGTGAAACGTTTTGAACTTTTGTTAAAAGAAATGATCTGAATAAAAATATTTTGCAATTTAAGTTACTTAAATATTGCAAAGCTAGCTCACTATACATCTTTAAAAGAAGGAATCTTGCCGTGGAAAACTTAACACAAACTTCCTTGTATTCACTTTACACACGTGACAAATTACAAAAACTAAATATGTAACCAGTCCATTTGCCAGGGTTCATTCGCAGGTTGAACTACCAACATTCAGTATTCTTACTCACATAGTCAGCTCAACCTATGGGGGCGGGGAGAATATGCTACAGACAGAGAACGTGTTGTTGGATATTATTGAGGAAGAGTGAATACCTATTTTAAGTTTTTAAGAATTAGTAATTAACTAAAAATTTCATGTACAATCAAATCGTTCTAAATGCTTATTAAAATTAAGGTAAAGAAGTATATTAAAAAATATGCAATTCTTTTTAAAACTTGTATGATTTCTTAGCCCATCCTATTATTAATTCTTGTTTCGTTTTTATGGAAAATTGACGGCAAACGTGAACATAGCTATTTTGAAGGAAAAAAACTTAAATCCCGGGAGAAAATAGAATTTTTGCCAATATTTTTTATTCCCTTCACTGGACCCTTTAGATGAAAATCGAAAATGCAATAAAGAAGATTAAGTACCTCACTTACCTAGCATTGTTTTTACTGGCAAATCCATTTTTGCTCCAAGAAAAACAAGTTGAGTTATTATTTTTTAATGTATTTCTAGCCCAAACAAAATCTCATACAATCTAGTTCGAGGAGTTTATTTCGAAGTAACAGTTAATATTAGCAGAAGATACTTTTTCTTCCTATATTTTTAAAAATATTTTAACAAAGATGAAAGAAGTAGAATCTGCAAAACAGAATTGAATAACACGGTTTTACAGCTTCAGGGCAACCAAACGAAGCAAACAAACCTCAGAACATAAAATGAAAGCACCTTTCAGAGCCCTGAAATCAATATTTCTGTAGGAATAGGAAATTATTGGCAGAACTCTCTCGGAAACTAGATAACAAGTTGGATCTGGCCGATATTTGCATAAATATCGTCGATGCATCGAAATTTGAAGCGGACACATTGTTCACTTGACAAAAAGTTGTTCATTTCATTCTTTTTTTTTTCCTGTTTCGGTATGTTAAAACATTTACTCAAACTAAAGCGCGATAAATCCATTGGTAGGAGTATGAAATAAACTTCTGTTTCCTCTTATCTTTTCTACTTGAATATATGTTTGTCTCAAGCTCAAATTTTTTTGAAGTGGCGATATTTGTATGATATTAATGGAAGTTGAAGAAGAAACTGAACGGTAAGATAGATATGACAGATATGTTCCATTAATAAGACATGAGTTGGGAGAAGTTAGGTTATTTGAATACGCAAGGGACAAAATGCCTATCTGGTTAGGGGGAGAGGCTTTCTGGGGAGGACTTTCTAAAGAAATCGGATCATAATTCTGTTGCGCGGAAGGTAAACTGTGAAAACCAACTATGAAAACAGCCTTTCGTTCGCAATCGAACTGGAGTTAAGCCAAATTGAGTAAGGTTTGTGCATTTTAATTATTCTTTACTTCAATATATTTCAACTAATTGTAAATCAAAGTCCATAATAAGTTACCTGTTATTATGTGTGTATGTGGTATCGTATAAAGAGTGGTTTGTACGAGTTCAAAATAATGAGTGCTTTGATGCTATCCAATCAAGAATTTTGAACCCCGGAGATCAAGGAGGCGCCCAGGAAAAAAAAAATGGGACAGTTCTATATCTCCCGTTCTACTGGGCCGATTGGCGAAATTCAAATTGCGTTTCCTAAGTCTCGAACGCGCGACTTAAGTTATACATTACATTCATATATAGCTTTGTTCTAATATAGGTATTTTGACACAAAATGGGACTTTTTCTCAAATAACATACCCTTTTTTTTCCTCACTTCGAAAAACTGAGAGATAAAGAAAACATAAAACATCAAGTACAGATAAAACAATTGAAAAAACAATTTTTACAATTAAAATTACAATTTGTACGCGGAAGCAAGGTAATAACCTAAATGATAATTTCAGAATGAGTCTAGCATAATTTAATTCGCAATAATAAAAGAAAATATTACTTTGTTGTTGCGAAGCTTAGTTTCTCTAGATTGGCAACAAATCCATTATTCTGCTAAGCTTCAAATGTAAACAAATATCGCGGCCACCATAACCAAAAATTAGGTTAAAGTTTCGAAAACTTTTAACAAGCTTAAAAACCTTTTAAATTGTCGATAATTACGCAATTGTTGCAATCAGGTTAACTGAAGGCATAAAAATCTTAACCAAAAGATAAGAACAACCTAATTCAATCATTTTTAAAGCCAAACGTGCACAATTTACAAACTTATAAGACTAAACAAACTGAGCTTACTGAGCTGAGTAACCGAGTGGATATATATATATATATATATTTATATACTTTTGGTACGGCCGATTGCTAGCAAAATGCGAGGTGCACATCTACATATTATAGCATCCCTATATACAAAATTTCAACGTTCTGAGGTTACTCTTTTTTGAGTTATGCAAGGTACATACATACATAAATACATACGTACGTACGCACAGACGCCACGAAAAAAATCTGTTCAGAATCCATTTTCAATCAGTTTTATAATTATTGGGGTGCAAGATCCTTTATTCTGTTTTTACATACGGATGTCACTCAGAAACATCGTTAAGCTGCATTCGATAGCGGTCAAAATAGATGCTTTCGTTGAAATATAGTACCCGAAATTTTTCGCGATTAAAATACTTCCTTTTAACTTCGTACAAGGAAGTAAAAAGGGTATGTAAAACAGATTAAACAAACAAACAATAGAAAAGAAACAGTTTTTTTTCACAGACTATTCAGTATTTCTCATTCAATTAATTCAGTTCTCACTTCGCGACAAGGCAAAAATACAGGTTAGCTCAAAATATCTGTATTAAAAATTACGAAGTAAATCTTAAAAAACTTACTTTCTCAAGTAAGTTCCAGAATGGATTAAGCATTATCTAATTCCCAATAATAAAAGAAGGCGTTATTTTTGTTTTTGCGAAGCTTAGTTTCTCTAGACTGGCAACAAGACATCCACTATTATGCTAAGTTTTAAATGTAAACAAATAAGGCCGCTATGGCAAAACAGATTAGGCTTAGCCGCCCTTAATAAACTTTTAAATTAAAAACTCTACAACTATAAAATGCAGGTTAACTAAAGGCATAAAAACTTAACCGGAAGATAAGAACAACGTAATTCAATCATTTATAAAGCAAAAAATGTGTAATTTACAAACATATAAGATTAAAGAAACTGAGTTCACTGACCGAAGCTGCGTGTTT
>KK114610.1:890994-937302 GCA_000611955.2 Stegodyphus mimosarum | reverse complement strand
TACACTCGTTTTGTGCGGCCGATTGCAGGCCAAATACCAGGTGCACATTTGCATGTTATAGCAGTCCTACATACAAAAATCTGAGGCTACTCGTTTATGAGTTATGGGAGCTACATACATACATACATACGTACGTACGTACGCACCAACGCCACGAAAAAAATCTCTTCAGAATCTATTTTAAATCAGTTTTATAATTTATTGAAGGAAAAAGTGTCCTTTATTCTGTCCTTACGTGCGGATGCCACGCAAAATCATCATTAAATTACATACGATAGCGGTCAAAATGAATATTTTCGTTGAAATATTATATCCGAAATTTTGCGCGATTGCAATACTCCCTTTTTACTTCGTACAAGGAAGTAAAAATGTTTGCAAAAGGCCTTTGATGTTTGATCATGGAACTTGAATGGATGGAGCCAGTTAAGAATTTAAAATTTTATTTTGCGCCCGCCCTCGATGACCAAAAGGTTGCCTACCCTAGGTTTAAGCTATTCAGTTATTTAGGGGATTATTATTTAAATTGTGTATTGTATTATAAAACTGTTAAAACTCTGGTTATTATTACTTAAAAAACATATAAATCTAGTTTTGTTGTCAGACAATACGTGTTAATTATTGTTAAAGACTAGGTTTCCGATTCACTGTCAAGTGAGCTGAACTGAATTAAATAAAAACAAGCACGTAAAATAAATTGTAAAATAACTGACACTTTTCTAGTAAAATATGAAGCTTTTAAAAGGAGAGGGAAAACGGACACTACGTAAAACGTGATAGCTTATCCAAAAGAAAATATCTCAGTAGCTCTCCTTGCAAAGTGGATCAATTTTTAAGTAAGTCAGAAATATCGATATATTCCCGGAAGCACAAGGGTTTCTGTCAATCAGAGTTTTATGAAACTCCGAATACATTCGAAATATTACTACAGCTGCAATCATATAACGGAGAAGAGCTTTTCTTAGTTCCATACCGCGTGCCTCGATTCCTATAAATATATTTTGCTTTTTTTTCAGTGACTGATACAGAGCTCCTGCCATATGCTATAACAAACCTCGCTTTGTACTTTTTTCTTCCTTACGTTCTTCTTGTCTAGCGAATTGACAACTACTGTATTAACACAGAGGTTTATCACAGCAAATTCTAATTACGTTTAATCCTTCATGATATTCTGGCTGAAAAGTGGGATAGATTTTAGAGAATGGCTGCTAGTTTTTAGCCCAATAGGGCTTTTAATTTCGTTTTGGGATTTTGCGTCGTCCACTATAAAACCGGGTATCACTTTTCAAATTTTTGCCACCAAATGTTAGAGCCCTGGATTATATTCAAAGAAATTAAATAATGAAGAATCTGAATGGAAATATGTATGTTTCTCGCATTATGAAAAAACAACGGTACCTGGAGACATCAAATTTTCAACAACGTTGTCCTCCAGTCGAACATCTCAAAGCAAACCTTTAACGAATTTTTAATTAACAAACTCAAGGATTTCAAAGCAAGCAAAGGGCAAATGGCAACACTATACAAAAAAAAGTTTTTATCTCCAGCGCGCGAGACTGTGCATCGGAAATTCTAAAGATATGCTGTGTTTAAATTATTTTGTGATATTGCTGTTGAATTAAATTTTACGTTTTAATTGCGAAGAATGTGATATTTAATAAATAAAGGTAACACACAAAACGCTAAAAAAACGCCTCTTTGGGCGCAATATAAAATCTGAGCGTTTTCAGATTTTTTTTGTAAATATGTTTAAATATTTAAGGCTATCCTGCATTAGGGAAACGAACATATTGTTTGGTACTTTGGGGCCTAATATGAAAAGATATGATTTTTCAAGATAAAAACATCATTTCATTTTTAAGATGTATGAAAAAGATAAACTCTGTATACGTAAGCAATTGAAACAAAGGAAATGATAAACAGAGGAAGAATAAAGAATGTCTTAAACATTTTAGCTTAAGTGATGGCAGAGCACATCTTCAGAAATAATTGAAAAGCTTTCATAAGCTGTCAGATGTCATCGTCTTCGTTTTGCTGTTCATTTTAATATTACTTGAATCCGTCATAGTGAAATTTTATTTTCCTGAAATATGTTGTTACAAATCACTGGACACTTGCAACTTAAAGCATTCTCCAAGTGTGACTGAATTTATTGGCTATTTAGCTGTCTCATCACTTAGAAATTGGTGTATGGTAGACCACAAGGGACGACGAAAATACGACCTCATGAAAGAGACAGCTCTCTCCAAGTTATTAAACAACATCTCGAGAAACGAATCAGAGAATCTCTTACCCTTCTTTCTTGCACTAACCCTTTGGGAGGAATTTTGATTCTACAGCATTTTAAGTGTCCCCATGACACTATACACTTACAAACCAATTGCGATTTTTCCAGGATTTCAACAAGGGACAATGGTTATGGTAACCTTTTTCTCTGTCAACATACCATAATGAAAAACGTAGTTCCAATGAACCGTATTATAATTAAACGATCTAATTTCAAACAATTTATTTCTTAAAAAATGATAATAATTTTTTTTTATTTTTCATAATCTATAGTTCTATAATCTAACTTTCTATAATCTATAATCTAATTTTTCATAATTTATAGTATGAAGAGGGAACAAAATTTTCTTTACCATTTTTGATACTTTTGGCAATTACTTGCACTTAATTGTGAACAAACGCAATTAGTTACCTAGTATTTTAATTACCTAATCTAATATTTTAATAAAAATATAATTAGCTATTTAATATAGTAATAAATGATGTTAAATTTAACATTAACGAAAACTCATATAATTTCATTCTTATTTATATTGAAGGAATAACGATGATTTCTTTGATTTTGGCATCAGATGTTTTTATTCGAATTTTTTTTGTGTGTGTTCTTCTTGAATGACCTTAGAAGAAAACATAAAAAGCTAAGAAAAATTGTCCATAATCTAAAATATTAAAATTTAAATTTAACACGTCAAAAAAGAGTTTAATTAAAGTACTTAAACACTTAAAAATTACAAGTTTAAAAATAAAAACATTCGTGTAAATATTTAATGTCTTTCTTTTATAAAAATAATATCTTACGCTTATTATAATTAATTTTTTAGTGTTGAATAAAGACACCACTCAGACAGAGTACCTTTTCACGTCTAAGTTTACTTCTACATTTTCCTTTGAATATTAAACTTCATGAACAGAAAAATGCCATATTGTTAAATTCGGATATTATGGTTTGAACAAAATTAGTAACGCAATTATATATACAAAATTATGCTACTGCAGAAATGTTCACGTCAACCAATCGATTTTATTCTGAATGCAGAAGAAGCTGTTCACAAGGGGCAGAGACAGAAATTTTTGCAGTCAACCAAATGCAGTGTGAAAATAACCCATTTTATTTCTGAAACTGGTAGTGTCCGAAACCACTCGTGGCAAAATATTGTTAAGTAGACCATGAAAAATTATTTAAAGAGATTAATAATCACCGTTTTGAGCAAAGTACTTTTCTAAATATTTAAGGAAATTGAAAGATCTTATGCCCCATTTTGCGCCTAAAGTATCAATTTACTGCACCCTGGATTTATCATAAACCTAAAACAGTACCTAAGGGTAGTTATTTTCGAGGTTTATTATTATTATTATTATTTTTATACTTCGAATAAAATTTACCAATTTGTTTAATATAACTTTCTAAACAACGAAATTTAGGCAATATTATAGAGAGTAGTGTAACGAAGAGAAGAAACTAAGGAGGAGAAAGGTGTTAGTTTAGTAAATTTTATTGTGCCATTATCTAAAAGCACGCTATAAATAATAATAATATATATTTTAATAAGTATTCTACAATATTTCCATTTAGAATAGAAAAATATCTAAATAGAAATCTGGAACAAGGGAAACAAAACAGAACACGTATTACAAAAAAAAAAAAAAAAAACTAATGTCATTATACTACACATCGTCATTTTTATGAATGAAAGCATGCTTTTGATGCAACAAAATGCCTCTTTTTTTTACATATTAAAAAATCAGAATTCGAGAATGTAACAAAGAACACAGGAAAACATATTTTGCTTAAATTTTTAAAGGGGAAACTTAAAAGCAAGATTTTGTCAAAGAGAAATGTACATAAATATAAATTAAACCTGTTTCTATTCCTGTCCTAGGAATATATTTTTTAAAATTAATCATAATTTCGGAAGTAGCAAAGACAAATACTTATGTTCATTGCAGAATGAGGAGAGGCGTTTACAACGAAATATAGCTTCAAGCAATTTAGCATTCTGAAAATAATCATATATATATATATATTTTCACACTAATGGAAGAGAAGAAACTGAACTCTATTTTACTGCATCAATGATTAATTATGAATATTTTAATTTATGAATTTATGAAATGTAATTTATGAATATTTTAGGCTTGTTTTGACGTTGCTGTCAGACGAGGTAAACCACAACAACGAAAATAATAATAGAATGTAAATAAAGCATAAATGCTTAATTGCTTTTCTTCACTTAATAATAGTATTATACAGGCATTCACGTTCCATTCATAGCATGGAAATGAAATATATTTTTAAATATAATATTAGCTCGTGGTTTATAATACAGGCTATAAATATATGATATTAAGTATTATTATATTAATCAACAGTATTAATATATTATAATTTATGATAACAATCAGGAAAGGAGGCAAAACCGACTGTTACCAACCTATATGTTAGGATACACTGTGTTTTGATTATAAGTTTTAACTAGGTAATTTCATAAACCATTTACAGTAAAGAAGAAAGGCAAGTTTTTACTTTGAAATTGTACGAAATAACTTTAGGATAAACTTCTCTCTTTCTCACATAGTAAAAGCACGTTTCAAGAGACGATTTGCATTTAAATTCTTCAGCATTGAATGATAAAAAAAATTTGCTTCCGAAAAAGCTTCAAATTAGAATATTAAGGACCAGATTTCCCTTGCGACTTAAAACTTTCAGATAGTTTAGGATAAATCGAAAAAATTATGAAACACTATTTTGCTCGATGATAAGTACAGCAAAAAATTGTAAAGAATTCACAAACACAGCACAAACAGTTTAGGAGAAGTATATCCAGTTAGAGATTAAACTGGGTAATTTAAATCCAAAGTAAATGTTAGCAGTTGAAAGTCTTTCACAGAATTACAGAATCATATTTTTTCTGCGAAATGTATCCAATAGAACTCAATAATAATGTTTTACAATTACACGTAAAAAACGTCACGCAAATCACAATACATCATACACACATGTATCTTTGCCACACGAAAAACTATATATTAGTACTTCTAGCACTAAAAGCAAATACGTATTTGGAAATTTCCAATTACGCAAGGATATTTCGTAACGGAAGTTAAATTTATGTATATGTAAACAAATATGAATAAATTTGTAAGCGTATCGAAAGAGGAATTTTTTAAAATTGGAATTCTTAAACATTCTGATGTATATAAGCTGAGAAAATGAAAGAATTTTTCTTGAAGATTTAGCTTAATTTAGCAAACATATTGAAAATCTAGTGCATCCTCGTATATTCACACTAGATCTAGAAATATTTAAAATGTTCTACTACTCTTATAATCAAATCTGGTACGTTCTTCTTTTCAAAACATAATAAAAGGCATAGCAGTTAATAAATTCAATATATATATATATTATATATACATAAGTTTAGCAGTTTTTTCTCTTCTCTCACTTCATCATGTAACACAAGCATGATTTCGCTTTTTTTTTCTCCTATCACTCTATAAGGTATTTCTCCCGCTTTCTTCGCATGACTTTGTGGTGTAGTTAGTGGTCAGCATGCTCGACGCGTAGCCGAGAGGTTCGTCATTCGATTCTCGGCGAAGGCGTTGCTCATTTTTCCTGTCTCCTGCTTCCAAATCATCTAATGTCTCTGCACTGGCACCCGAACTAAAAAGGCGTTGGATGATGACTCTCCACCACTGGGATTTGATGATTGGGTCCCCGAAACCCAGTCGCCATTTAAAAAGAGGGCGTATATAAGGTATTTCTCCCGCCTTCTTAGCATGCTTTCGTGGTTTAGTGGTCAGCACTCTCGACGCGTAACCGAGAGGTCCGTGGTTCGATTTCCGGCGAAGGTGTTGCTCATTTTTCATGTCTCCTGCTTCCAAATAACCTAATGTCTCTACAACACTTCCGTACTAGTGCAAGATTACCCAATTCAATTTAATTTAACAGGTTGACTCAGAACCTGTGCCAACCGGATAAAACTTCGGCGGCAATAATGCGAAGCCAATATCAAAGTTAACAGCTGGTAGAAACAAAAACGCGCGCTAACAGTAGCGAAATCATGCACTGAACTAAATTCGTCGCTGCATGAGTTTAAATACACTCGTTCTCCCTAACTAATTTATATAGTGACAAGGAAACGCGAACAGAATAAGAGAAGACAGACCAGACTAACAAATTAAAATAACTATTAGTTAAAATAAAAGAAACCCTACATCATTCCCCGCCTTAATTTAAGTATTGGCTGTGAAATATCTTTAACTACCTTGTTAAATATAATTAAATTCTAATCCTAACCGTGATTCAACTTTAAAAAATTTTGTGTCTTAAGATTAATTAAATGTAGTTACAAACAAACTCTCTCTTTTTTATTACATAAACAGCATTCCTTTTGTCTCCTTTGAGACCCCGGGAAGGAAAATAGTTTAGAAAAGGTCGAATATATTTAATGGATTCACATAACCTTTCAAAGTTTTACACAGTTAGAGTTATTTTCATTTAATATCACATGAGGGAACTTTTATTCATCACATTCTTTTCAAATTTTAAACCCCCTCCCCTGTTGTCCATCAAGGTCTGCTGACGTGAGGGCGTGTGTTCATGCAAAGCGTGTTCCATACTACCATCTAGCCGACAGCCTACATGTTCGAATGTAGACAAACAAGACTTCAAAAATACATCCTATTTTCCATCATCAGTTCTGAGGGGCTAATTCTAGCGAAAAATTAGCTTAGTATTAGTTGCAGATCTAACTTTAAATTTCATGCATTCTTAAACTAGTTTATACTTTTAACGCATACTACTAGTGTAACGTTACTACTAACGTGCTTTTAATTCTTTCATACAAACACATTTATTTCCATTTTACAAGCGCGCACAAAAATGCGTTTAGATTTAACACATATTTTACAAAAACCTTTACATTTTCAATTTACTTGAATTTACTGAACACTGTTTCAATTCATTTATATTCAACAAAATTTTCCTGTTTAAAATAAAATTGAAGTTGCTTTCCTTTGCTGAAAACAGGCAAACAGTTTCTAAATTCAGTCTCTGAGACTTAAGTGAATATCGAGCTCTTATTTTAACTTAAAACATTCTGATAGAAATAACTAAAGCGTCTATAGAGAAATTAGACTCAAAAAGACACAAATCAGAAAATTTTATACACGACAAAATTTACTTTAGTCTTGCTTCAAACTTTCTGACTAAATCGAATCTTGCAGATGACACTCGTGTTGTTTTTATACAGCTCTAGAATTTTGCCATATCATTTTTCGCATTCGCTGTGGATGAATCATTTCAAAAAACTGTCACGTGAAAGTATATTTTCCTAGCACTAACTCTATCACTAAGTTCGACATATTTTAAAACTGGAAATTCTAAGTTTGCATTTAACATACAGTAAAAAGGCACGTACATGAAGTTTCTTCTAAAACGTAATAAAGACATTGTGTTCATGATACGAATCAATATATGCGAAAATCCACAAACCAAATGCATGAAGGTGCGACACAAATTCTCATAAATTTGAGTATTCAAAACAAATTGGAAGTGAAAATGAATGCGTGCGTACTTCAATGAACGTTATAACTTTACAATAATTCTGAATCTTCGTGCAGTGCTGCATATAATATATGCAAATTTATACATAAATAAAATAATATTGTATTATCGGTACTTACTTTCGAGGAGTCTGATGTCTGTGAATTTACTTCAGAGATGGTTGTATAGGGGCTCTCAATAATTAATCAAATTTATGGACAACAAGAAAATTTAATGGAAACATAAATAGTTGCTACAAACTATAAAGTAATTATATTTATAGAAGGAAATAGATTGCTGGAAGGTATTTACATGGGGCCAGATATTGTTGCAGTTACAAAGGTATGACCCAATTATAATTATACAGGGACCGAACCGAAATGTCGCCAAGTTTGATGATTTGGAGCGATTGTTCACCAAATTTGGCGGCAGAAACTGGTAGCCAAAATATTCGCCGGCTTGGCGCTTTCTCATCATTTTGGTGAGAAAACCATTTATGTCAGTGCTAAATTGTTCTACCCCTATAATCTTGTTCTTCCAGTGACACTTAAGTCTTAAAGCCTTTCATGTTACATTATACAAGAGATACTACAGCTTTAAATATAATGTCGTTAAAATTATTTATGTATATACAAAATCCGTAACAAAATATTTAAACCACTGTACTGCAATATAACTCCTTAATCATACATGTTACAGTGAATGGCAACACGAGCTCGTTTTCGATATGCCAGGTTCAAGAATCTTGTTTTGAGGATTTTTTCCCTCATATAATATTTTGGTAATCACATAACTTCATGTATATTTATTCGCCATATGCTATGATTTTAGCCTTCAGTAATTATAAAAATAGCGTGTAAAATAATGACATATTACACATCGCCGTATTGCAGTGATTACGATTATCTAGGCGCAATATTCCTTTTGTGTCAATGCTTAATGACAGTTGGTGGCTGAAAATATCATACAATGTTAGGTGTGCGGAAAAAATGTCACCCGGAAAAAAGGGAAACGGAAAGAAAGACCCCGGAAAATAAGGAACGGAAAAAATGTCACCCAGAAAATAAGGAACGGAAAAAAAGGAACTCTAAAATCTCGCCAAATAATGTCGCCAATCCGAGTTGGGGAAACCTGTCAAATTCTAATTAAATCGGCAGGGTTATAGCGTGCTCTCTTGAGGGAGGTTTTAAGGGTAAGACGTTGAGCTAGCTGCAGCCGAGCAAGGTCATTTCGATAGCAGAGTTTAATATTGTTATCGCAAGCTGTGACTAAATTTCATCTACAACGGTTTGTTATAATACTGCTTTTAACGCTCAGTTATGTGACAATGTTTCACCTCTGAACCACAGCTTACGACTATAACTACATGGGGTACGAGGGGAACAATCACTAATGACCATGACCCGTTGGTCAACCCTCTATTTTTACCATCGGACAGGTCAGCAGCTCGCTTATCTTCTTTCAATTATCGTCAGAAGATTTCCCTATTCCGCAGGAATGGTTGTTATGATAAAACTTTTATCTCCCATCTTGGCGATATTTCTAAGCATCCCTTATTTTTCCCATTGCAAAAGAATGGTGACTTATTTTCCGTTTCCTAATTTTCCTGTGCCTATCTTTCCGTTCCTTATTTTCCGGGTGACATTTTTTCCTACAACCCAATGTTACCATCTCACAGAATTACAAATACATTCTTGTAGTGATGTATGTAAATACATAAACACATAATGACAATCATAAGTTATCCATCCCACGGATTTACCAAAAAATCACGAACTTGTTTACGTTTTTCTAAAATTTTATAATATAAACCTAGTATTATACTCGTATTTAGCGTGGTAATAAATCTTGATATTTATAACATCACGAAGTCCCCAAGTCTTGATATTTATAACATTACAAAGGTTCTCTTCAGTAATACATAGAATTAATCCTCAAGGAAAAACTGATTATGACTTGATAAATAGCAATGAAATGAATAACTGTTGTTTAGTTGCCCTGAATAAGTCTTGAAATACGTCTGTAATTTAACTACTGTACCAAAGAGCCATTCTGTGTCAAGCAAAACAAATCATCCAGCATTAATGTCCATGAAATGACTCCAATTTATTTATATCGCATATGAGTGTACGTATTCAAAATTTGCAGAAACATGAATCAAAGTTCCCCTAAATCATTTTATGAATACTCCTTCAGAGATTCACAAAAGGAAAAGCCATAAAATAAATTAATGTAATCCATAAACTCTTCATTATTAAATTCAGTTTTCGAAAATCATTTAAATTTATCGATATTTAAGTACAACCATTCTCTCACCCCAAATGCTATGCTAAATCATGAGGTTGAAAGCAGTATTTGTTCTCCTCTCTTTCATATCTTGTTCGCTGACATATTTATTCGGATATTGGAGAAATATTGAAAATATTTTTATTTGTCCGCTCTACTGTTTCTAGCTTTATTATCATTTGTTTTTCAGTTATGGATCGTTCTTTCCTAGAAAAGACAAAATATAGCATCTACTTACTGTATGCTTATATGTTTTATAAAAGAAAGGGATTATATCTATCTGGAGTATTGCAAAATCATAATGAAATATTTTATCCAGGCCGCATAAGGAATTTAAAAAAAAATATAAGCATTAAAAGCAATGTCGTTTCCTCTGAATCTTTCGTTACTATAAGCATATCAATTTACGTTTTTAAAACGTATCTTTTTGGTAAACGTTTTTAGAGAACTCCACTACTGCTTGGGATTATTTTTGAAGCGCTCAATTTTTTAAAGTTCAAATAGGAATATGAGAAAACTCACTCAGTATATTAGCTTTCAAACTAGTAATATAAATTTTAAGGATTCGGTTTAACCTTTTGATGGTCATCAACGAAGTCAGTTTGCATTCCAGTTACGTGGACACAAACGAAAGCAACTCGCCTCACAAATTTACGACTGGCAGATACGGCGCGTATTTGGGAAGAAAGAATTGTTTAGTTCCGCAGCCCCCGAAGGGATTGACGATTTGTTTTTCGGAGTATGGCACGAAAGTTGTCATAAAACGACACCAAAAATATCAAAGCTGGAAGGAAATAATCTTCCTAAGGACTGTAGGCTGCATTTAATATTATTATTTGCCATGACACAGGAATCTAAGAGATAAAAGAAAGAGGAAAGTATGTGCCAAGCCAACATATTAATCCAATCAGAAAGTCTATATAGCTAGGTACAAATATGTCGTTCAGTTTTCTCAGGCGCAAGCACCTTAACGCTTTGTTAAAGAAAAGGAAAAAGAAAGAAGAAAGGATGTGTCAATCTAGAATTTTGGTGGATGTCAACGTGCCTACATAAAATCATGTATTACAATTTTCTTAGTCATGATCTCATTTTCATCTACGGAAGACGAAACAAAAAGGAAAAGAAAGAGGAAAACAAAAGAAGGAAAGATATATCCAAGGAAAAAGGAAAACAAAGAAAGGTGGATATGTAAAATCAACATTTTGATAGATGTCTACTAGCCTATAAACAAGTATGTTGTCCAGTTTTTATTAATTTCTCAGTTTCTTCCCAAAGAAACGAGAAAAAAGGAAAGACGATAGAGTATGTCAGCCAAATATTCTGGCAGATGCCCACATACCTACTTACAAGAGAGCGTGCTGTTCAGTTTTTCTCAGTCGTGTCCTCAGGTTCTTCTTAAAAGAGATGCCTTAAGTTAATTCTATAATGTGCATTTTATTTTTTTAATGAAACACTTATTTTCTAATTTTATTTATTCCCAAAGCGAAAGAATTTTGAATTCTAGTGGAAGCATAGCAAAATAAAATCCAAACTTAATATCCAATCAGAAAGTCGCAAATAAACATCCGGTTGTAATTCGATTCTCACTGCAGCTATTAAACTCACGTTGCGAAACGGGAATCATTAAAACCTCTAAAACACTTCTAATCACGCCTCGCAAATGAATGGTTATTAATTCTCATTTTAGCGCCCCAATTCAATTACGCGGGTTCTCAGAACACATACTACACTCTCTTCCCCCCACCTCACACACCCACGTGTCTCGCGTTCTACGTGTTTGTTCTTCCGTCATTACGCTCCCCGCGGACTTCCTTTAATGAAGGTTTAAGAACAAAATATCATAATCGCGTTTGTTGGAAAGCGCCGTTTCTTAAACTCGGGTCACATGAGATGTGTTGCGAAGTAAAATTAATCTGGAGGGGATTTGGACGGTGTAATTTCAGCGATGTTTTCATAATGGCATTCTCTTAAGAGTTTAATGAGTTATCGGTGTATTTGTCACATTTCATATCCGTAAGTCGAGACGAAAAGTGAGGTGTTTGTTATTCTTGAGATTGCTTATTTTAATTAAAAATGGATAGGGTACGAAACTAGTCTGCTACGAATTGTAAAAATAGTTTGTTTATCATCGAGGTGGGCAGTCTTGTTGAATTCCGTTGTACTTGACATTAAAAACTGAGGAATGAATTCTCTTATTAATCTGCCATAAATATGCGAAATTTTTTTTTAAAACCTGCCAACCCTTAAGCAATTGCTGATTTGATGAGACGGATTGTGTTAAAACTGAAAGCCTGTGTCGAAAGAATTGAAGACTCAGTGGCTTTTGCCCTTACTTTCGTTTTGAATACACACTCTGGCCACTTAACTCTTTGAGAGGCGGGAAGAGGCGATTAACTTTTTCAGCAAAACTCTTATTTTATTTACTATATCAGGTACTAAAACTAAATTATTTGCGACAATTACACATATTTTGCCCAAGACGCATGAAAAAAATAACCGCTTCTGGTGGTTAGTGTCAGTGACCCACCGCCCGTAGAACACATCCCTACAAACCAGTCTCTATGGAAACAGTTTTTCTTTCTCAAACAGAGAGCAACTTTGCATGTGCTGCATTCCCACACTGTTCTTACAGGCTTTTTCTTGGTGATGCGGAGTGCACATCGTCGTGATGTTGTCTTCGATGGCCGATGCTTATTTTCTTGAAAACGAATTCCTGCATCAACTACTGGCTTATCTTGCTTGATTGCGATTTAGTGAGCTGCAAGGGAACTTCAATGAACGGTCAGTCGTGAAAACCATTCACACATGTGAGTAAGACGTTCAATAGAAATGGTGGTTACTGTAGGTAACCACCGCCCTTTAACGAGTTAAGATGGAATATATTGTTAATACAATTTTGTTGTTTTCGAGTTCACAATGCTTCTAAAACTTAAAAAAAAGCTCTCTGGCGGAACAGCCCTGTGGGCTTTGACTTGCAATGCCCTTTTTATGCTTCATTAACCTTTTGGGCCTTGGAGTGCATCAGCATATGCCCTAGGGAAGTGGTCAGCTTGTCGCAGGTGTTTATCTCCAAGCGAACTTAGTACTCATTTTATCGATCCACTTAAGGGATGAAAGGCTAAGTCAACCTTGCCCAGCCTGGATATCGTACCCCGGACCTGTGGGGCACCTGAGGGAAACACTATCCACTTCGCTACCGAGCGGTCTCCTAAAACTTCTATTTGAGTTAAATTTCGAATCGTTGATATTTTGCTCATTTAATATTAATACTGCTGTACTTTCAATAAAAGACCACCTCGGATTGTATGATCACTGGAATGTTATATAGAAAATATATTTGTCGATTAAAATAATATAAAAAATTATAATTCATTTAATTTAAATCAAATAATGATAGAAAAAAATTCCGTATAAAGGCTAAAACAACCGTATCAACATTAATATAAGTAAGTTTAACTTAAAATAAAAACGAACAACCCGTCAATGCATTTTCAAATTAAATACAGCACTTAAATGGATTAATTTTCGCTTGTTTTCTCTCTTAAATCGTAAATACCCTAATGTAATACTAATAGAAAGATGATTTAATCCCATAAAAGAAAGTCCTTGAGCACAGATAGTCGTATATTTTATATGTATCACAGAGCGAGGAATGCGGATCCAAATCCTGATGAGGAAGCTTAACATATTATTTAATCAACTTTGTCAATTCAGCCGAAATATTGAAAAGCGGAATGGTCCAAATTGAGGCCCACAACAGTCTCATCTCCAGGGTTCCATTCTTTCAGAAATTTAATGTCGTATCCTGAAGAAGGTGCTTGCTAATTGCAGAAAATAT
Source organism: Stegodyphus mimosarum (assembly GCA_000611955.2). Taxonomy (NCBI): domain Eukaryota; kingdom Metazoa; phylum Arthropoda; class Arachnida; order Araneae; family Eresidae; genus Stegodyphus; species Stegodyphus mimosarum. The sequence continues at coordinate 923,350 of KK114610.1, read as the reverse complement.
TCCTCGGCTGAACTGCGAGATGGGTAATACCTTTTCTTCTGAACTGTGCTATGTAACTCTTTCTATCTCCTCCTGTCATGGTTCAGAAAACGGTGTACTTGAGACCATTAACCCCCAACTATTTTGCCTCGTCCACCTCGTTCTTATATTGTAAGGTCAATTAAAATAAAACTTTGTTAAACTAACAAAGTTTTATTTTAATTTAAATCTTTCTATCTCTTCTCAGTTTCAACTTCCCGTCAGAAGAAGCGCGCGTTTTCATATTTGAAGTGGAGCCAACGACTATTTAAGCAAGAGGTAAAAACCTCTCAGTGTGAGAGAGCTTTTCGCCTCAGATCACGGTCATTCTGTTCGACGTTCTCCTGACTAGCTAACAGATAATTTTCTGAGCCATAGTGCTTACTACGTGATTGCTTATTGAGATAAATTGAAGTGCGCTAGTATTAGTATTTCTTGCTACGCACCATTTAGTTAGAGGCCAACTCCGCGAATTAGCTCTGTGAGCAAAGTTAAATTAAAATTCTATTTAGTTTTGGTATAAATTTATCTGATTGTTAAGTTAGGCCCAAGTGTGGTCTTTTACTTTCTGTATCCCTCCCGAGTTGGGAAGTAAATTGTAAATAATATCGATTTAATAAAAGAGGATTTTAAATCCCTTCCAAGTGCAGTTATTCTTCAGCACAGTATCTACACCAGAACATAGCTGATTTCAGCTCCCCGTTCCAGATCAGGACTTAAGAACTTTAAGGAGTTACCTTAAGATGTTTGCCAAATCTACGCACAGAACACTCAGTCCTGACAATATGACCATTGATGTTCATCCACAACTCTGATCAGCCTCCCTCAGCAACCGGACTAGACAATTTATTCGATGGGTCCTTAACCAGAAAAAGATTATTTTTCTAAAAAACGTCAAATTGCTTTTGTTTCGCGAATTTTCCCGGTTCAGTTTCTAGGAATAACCTTTTCCGACTCCCGAAAATGAAATATTCTTTCGATAACTCCCCTCCTTCTGGACTGCTCTCAAAATTCTTTATTTCAGCTCTAAACAAGAAACAAAATTATTATTTCCTTTTATAAATTATATAAATTAGCAGTGTTTCCTTTTACAGATTATATAAACAATTCAGTATTCCCTTTTACAGATTATATAAACAATCAGAAACCAGTTCTTCCAATTAAAAGTGTTTTAAACCAATACAAAATTATAAATTTTCTTTATAAGTAAAAAATTGCACAGCAAGAAGAGGTTTCATAAACTTTTGAATTCTGCTCAAAATATTATTCTTGTGATTGAGGTGATTTTGTTGAAATGAGAGACTATAAAACAGTGAATATTAAAATTCTTTTGAGAAGCTGGAATAGGAAAAGATAAGTTAAGATAATATTTGGCGTGATCTTAGTAAAATCTCTAATGGATTTAAGGAAAATTAATCTTTGTATGCTGAATTTAGTAATCAAATGCTTTTATGAAACATCCTTTCATAGTGTTGAATTTATAACAAAAGAAAACTGAGTTTTGATAACAGTTTAAATTTAAGCACTGTATTAATATATGCATCCCAATTACCATTATCCTTTACTTTACGTGTGTTTGCTTTACAGTATACTAGTATTTACGATATAAGGTAGTTCTCCCACCTTCTTCGCATGCCTTCCTGGTGTAGTGGTCAGCACGCCCGATGCGTAATCGAGAGATCCCAAATAACCTAATGCCTCTGCACTGGCGACCTAACTAAAAAGGTGGTGGATGATGATTCTCCACCACTGGGATTTGGCGACTGGGTCCCCTGTACCCCAGTCGCCCTTTAAAAGGGGAGTATATAAGGTATTTCTTCAACCTTCTTCGCATGCCTTTGTAGTGTAGTGGTCAGCACGCTGGATGCGTATTCCAGAGGTCCATGGTATTCCAGAGGTTCATGGTTCGAGTCCCGGCGAAGGCGTTGCTCATTTTTTCATGTCTCCTGTTTCGAAATAACCTAATGTCTCTACAACGTATAGGTTAATGGGCGAAAACTGAAGAAGAGACATAAAATTTGAGGCTGTACTGTTAATAAACTACATGTTACGTTTTCAAAATTCTAGGAGTTAAGCTGTAGTTTAATGCCTAGAAATTATAAACAACACTATTAGCCACAGAAAAGTCTTGAGATGTTTATGCAGTTAGTCAGTGCGATACTGTTTATTTCGATTCAGATAGTATATCTAGGGAGCTTGTCCAAACTGATTCATAATGTAAAGTTTCAGAAAAACTCCCAGACTTATATATAATAACTTCTTCATAAGCTAACCAGCAATAGTGAAATATAAAGCAGAAGTAGGACTCAGATTCACAACAAGATGTAAGCACCTTAATATGTAACACATAAGGAAGAAATGAAAATATTTTCAGCATATTTTCAGAATTAGACAAGCCCTTAAGCAGTTTACGAACTGTGCATAAAAATAATGAAGTATTTTTTTATCTTATTTTTGTCTAAAGACATTATTTGTTCTAAAATCTCCCGATTTGTCTACTGTATTCTACACTTAAGAACAAGTTGATAAATAAGAATGATTTAATTTTCTGAAGATTCAGGTTGAAAAATATTACAACTCAAATGCAAAAAGCTTTTGAACGACGACAGAATATACCGCAATCAAGCGAAAGTGAGCAAAAAAGAAATGCACTTCATACGATTATTTGCAAAGTTATTACGAGCATTTTTCCATCACATAGCCTTTAGGAAAATCTTCACTTACAGTTTTGAAAAGGAGGAAAGCTAAAATGTCATAATATGCTAATAAATCACTATAACATGTTAACAAATACCTAGCAAAACTGCTTTGTAAATTTATTCGATAAATTTATAAATTTTTTGTGTTATATATCAAAAGAAAAATTATAGACGAAAACAAAATGTGATAATGTCTGTACACTATGAAATATAACTTTAATATACTATATATAATAATATATTAACAAAATATAACTTTCAATACATAATTAGATAGCATACACCATTTCGATGCCATATCTAGAGATAAATAAATTTCCTAAGACTTGCATACAGTAAAAGGTAATTCAAAGTATATGAAATGTGTAGAGTATTAAGAAACATGCATCGATTACATTTATTTTAATATTAAATATCGAAACATCTTAGAAAGTTTCACTCTCGTAGCACATTTTTAAATCAAAATACTATTGAAAAAACTCATTTTATGCAAAATACGGAAATATAAAATTTTATATTTTTCATCTATGATTGATTAAAGAAAAAATTAATGTAAAGAAACAATTTATTAATGAAAGATTTATAAGGTATTTTCTCCCTTCTTCCAGCACTCCTTCGTCGTCGTCGTGCTACGGTATAAGGTATTTCTCCTGCCTCTTAGGCATGCCTTCGTGGTGGAGTGATCAGCACGCTCGGCGCGTATTCGAGAAGTCCGTGTTTCGAATCCCGGCGAGGGCATTACTCATTTATCACATCTCCCGCATCAAAATAACCTAATGTCTCTACAGTGGCGCCCGAATTGGAAAGGTGGTGGATGATGATTATCCACCATTAGGATTTGGCGATTGGCTCCCCTGAACCCCAGTCGCCCTTTAAAAGGGGGAGTATATAATGGATTTCTCCCGCCTCTTTGGCATGCCTTCGTGTTGAAGTGGTCAGCACGCTTGGCGCGTATTCGAGAGGACCGTCGTTCGAATCCCGGCGATTGAATTACTCATTTTTCATCTCTCGTGCTTTCAAAAATTACGTAATACCTGTACAACGGTAGCACACTCGGCGCTTATTCGAGAGGTCCATTTTAGAGTTCCGACGAGGACATTGGACATTTTTCAAGTCTCCAGCGTAAAAATCTTCATGACTCTACAATAGAGCCCTAACTAAAAAAAGTGGTGGACTATAATTTGTCACCACTAGGATTAGGCAACTCTGTCCCCTAATCTCCACTCGCCCTTTTAACGGCAGAAATATATAAGGTAATGTAATGTAACGTATCAGTATGCTGCAGCCTTCCTGGTCCAAAACAATCAACCTCATAGTTAAGGCAGCACACCCAACGCAGACAAATAAAAATTCAGTTAACAGATTAAAACAAAAAAATAAAACAAAACACAGTTAAAAACATCAAACCCAAATTCCCAGTGCTGTTTTGTTGCCGTTAATAAAGTTTCTTCGTTAACTCTTTATAGCGGCAGTAGAATTCCTTTATATTGCTACGTTTTTCCTAACATGTCGCAGTGATACGCAGTCTTGAACGAAGTGTCGTGCATTGCCTTCAGCGCTTCAAAAACTACAAATACTATTATTTTGGAAATTAAATCTTTTCAGGTATGCTGAGAAGTTCTCATGTCCAGTAATTATTTGATTGTAAAATCATATGTCATTCCCTTATTTTTAGAAACTTCAAAGTTAAAAATTAATCTTTTCTTTTTACCGAAATGTTCCATTTCTCTTTACAGCAATCTTAATAGAAATCCTTGATTTTACCCATACTCATAGTTTTTGATGCTCGAATATCGAACGCATACCCGACATTACACCATAGTCAACTTACTACCAGAATATATCGAATTTTTTCCTCCTTCCAGCATGTCTTCGTAGTGTAACTGTTTCACAGTCGGCGTATTCGAGAGGTCCAGATTTGGTCCCATCAAGGGCATTACTCATTTTTCTTGTCTCTTGCTTCAAAGTAACCTAATGCCTGCTCAGAATAAAGAAAAAAAATGTGCGCTATCAATCCAATGTGTAATATTCACATATTAAAGTAACAGTCTATATAAATGACCACATTGGTTTAAAACAAATAAAGTATTTTTCTGCAGTCGTAACTGAATTTAACCTTATATTTTTTTAATAGTGCTATCTATGGAAATGTTACTTAATACTTTTTAAATGACATATTTCTGAAGTATATTACCAGTGTGGCGACAGGTAGCCCTTCCGACTCCTGATAATGATCAGTACATTTGTGAGGTTGCGTAAGACTTACCGCATTTTGAACACAAACATATTTATTAGAGTTACGAAAAGCCTTTTATATATATATATATATACGTAAGCTATAACAAAATACAGACGAATGGCGACTCAAAATTAACTATTCTAAATTTGGTGTTCTCCAAGTTCATCTGCTCTCCCAAATTCTTGATCTTTCCACGTTACATGAAAACCTAAAATTAACCAATAGCAGTTTATCTGTACTTGTGAACCTACTTAGTGTAAATACTGCTCGCAAGTAATTACGTCCTTCTTTTTCTTAATTTCTGCTTTGCCAACATATCCACCCTGCTTATGCTTTCCTTTCTAGGATGCTTACGTCGTGCTTTTAAGAAACCAGTGTACATAAAAATTATCATATTTAACTATGATTAGATAAATGTCTACCAAGATGATTTGATATTTGTGAAAATAAAAATTTTCTATTCCTCAAAATCCAATTTTATTATCTTCATCATCTTGCCTTTCACTCTCAGCCATTACGACAATCGAATGCTAATAGTAGCATAGCGAAAGCACAGCTAAAAGTACCAGTGCCGTCTACGCACTTAAAATATCATATTTATGGCATAATTTTACAATTGGGCATAAGAATGACTAAGCTTGATATCAGAGTCCGGCGTCGTTTGGCTGAGTGGAACGCAGCAAAATGACAACACAGAAGAATTTAACTTTATGTCTCAATATCTTTATTCAATTCAAACGGCAGATCATTTTTCTTTTAGATGAAATTCTCCAAATTACATATCCACTAGCGATTTAAATTAAATAATGTTAAATTTAAATTTTTTACGTCGTATCTTACAAAGGGAGGGAAAGTGGGAAGAACAGAAGCAGAATCTCGTAGCAGCGATAGAAGAAAGCAGTCTGACTAAAAAATGGCGCCTATTCGTTATTTATATTAGCAGTTATATAACATACCATAATGTTTTCAAAACGTACTGGTCTAGGGCAGGATCCTAAAATTGCAGAAAGTTAACTAGAGCGAACAGGCAACCTCTAATTAACTTTCCGCAATTTAAGGGTCTTTCCCTTAGATCAGTACTTTCGAGAACACTCAAGGCATGTTACGTAACCGCCACTATAAATACCTCTAAGCGCCATTTTTCGCCAGACTGCTTCCTGCCATCGCCTGCTATACAAACGCTTCGCTGCTCTGTCTCTTAGTCTTCCCTTTGTTAAAAATATTTATGACATCAAAAGTCTTAGTTTAATATTATTTCCATTTAAAACATTATTAGGTATGCAATCTGGAGATCTTTTACAAAAGAAACTGATCTGCCTTTTAAAGTGAATAAAGTTGTGGAGTTTTTAAAGTGAAATTCTTCTATGCCTTCCACTTCGCAAGGACCACATTCGGACTTTGATGTGACCTGATTTCTAAGCTTCGTCATTTCCAATGCCCATCTTCATCAAATATGATATATATATATATATATATAATTCATGTATAGTACAGAACAATTATTTTAGTGAAGTATAGTCCTCGTGACGTGAGGAAGCTGCTAAAGAGGGTCTCTCTCGTTAAAAAGTTCAAGAGCATTCCGGGGTCTTGTTCCGATGGAAAAAGACCTGCAGACTGAATTAGTGACGCCTCGTTAATTTTCAGTAGTATTTTATATCCTCTGATTCTTTATATCAGGGATGATATAAAAGGAAAAATAAGGTTATTGGTTCGTCAGCCCTTCTGAATTTCAGAGTCTTTGACGAGAGACGCAATGCAGAACGCTAAAATCTAGTGACACTGGTCGTGAAGTTATGTCTCTTGCACTGCCAACTGGAACAAATTATTGCGTTTGCGATGTCAGATCATGTCATGTGACACGTCGTAAAAGCTAAAACACAGTGGGGGAAGACCGCACATACGATTGTCTCATCTCTGTGTGGTCCACCGCTCCAGCATTAAAAAGAAGCATAGCATTATTTAAAAACAAATATGTTCTAAAAGATCATTTTGAATTACGTAAAACAGCGTATGTAATACTCATACTGATAGCACTGTATAATGTGAAGAATATATTACAAAATCGTACATAAGTCAACTCTTATGGAACTGTATATATTCATGGAAATGTGTTTACTTGTTTTTATTTATTTATGCAACATCTTTGTAAATATTTCTTAGGAGCATTTTTAACATAAATGTGAGCTGTTTAACAAAAAAATTTATTAAATAAATACATAGCAGGTCTACTTCTTAATTCCCTGAATTATCTACTATTGCTTTAGATATCCTTTTGCTGTAAGAAGCTACCTGTTTTTAATATCTATTTTGTAAAGCAAATTCAAAGTAAAATTGTTGCATATCCTTAGCCATGCAAATGCTCTCAAAAATAAAAGAAAATCTAGCAAAATGACGCCTAAAATTTTCTGTATAAGTTTTTTTTCTTTTTTTTCTTACATGGAGAGAAAGGATGATTAATTCTGTTTCTTATGCATTGAAATTTCAAAATATAATTACTTTTTTATCACTTTATCAATCATGATATATTTTCTTTACTAAATTTTATAGCGTACTTCGTTTTCTACTGTGTTTTTTTAAATAGCTCTCTGCTCTTGAAAGAAATGCAGAGAGTAGAATTCCATAATGCATCGTAATAAAAAAATCTTAGTGACTAGTAAACAAAAGCTGCTGAAAAAGAAATTATAGTCTGAAGTAGATGGAGCAAATGGAGGAAATAAGTTCTGTAAATTAATGATACTAGTCATGCTCTTTCTCCCTATGTGGAAAATAATGAAAAACATCTAAAATCCCTTTTTAGTTTCAATTGCTTTTCGTGATTCTGAGGTGTTGCCGAAAATCGTATACTAAATATGTAAAAAAGACTAGGAAATTTTCATGAAAATATACAGTTCCATAATACTTTTTAAGCGCAATTTTAAATTATACTCCTTAACTGCTACCTAAAAGTGATAAAAATGTCAATCTTTAATGTGTTATTGCACGTTTATAGAACTGTAACATGAAAAAGTAATGCAGGACGCTATTGCAGAACGTTATACCTTATACGTTGAACGTTGTTGTAGAACATTATTTTTTATACAAAATTCTTTACATGTAATATGAGAGTGCCTCTGACTTAGATATTTTCAATTACGTAAAACTTTTGTTCATTATAGAACTGTAACATACAGACATGATTTTGAATGCTGTGGTAGAATAACCATGCAATGCTCCGTGCAAACTTTAAGTATTATGCGATAATACGCCTTACACCGTCTTAGATATGATGTTAGACGTGCTATTATCCGTTTTAGAAGTGTAACATGTGAGTATGATTCAGAACATTCTACCAGAGCGTTGTATGACCGTTTTTTATAAAGCGTTCCCTACCAGTAACCTGGCTGCAACAAAAATCCTCGCATTCCGTTATTAGAGAAATTATTGTACTGATAAAAGAAAGAAAATCCGCCCAATGTCTCGGAGATAAACTAGGTGTAGTATTTAAGTTGAAATGGGCAAATGTACAGCCCTTTCTCCAGCTCCGGCAGCCTATGGTATTGCTAAACACCATTCACGAAATGACTACAAGTTCCAGATGGTAAGACTGGTAATATTAGTTCTCAGATGCTCGGAACAATTCGCGTTTTAATGTAACTGAAACCTGTGACGTTACAAAATCGAAGAAAAAATGAGAAGAAAATTGTTCGGTGTTAATTACTAAATATTGATAGATAGATTAGCTTGCAAAGTCCCTGGATATAATCTCATAGAACATGTGTGGAACATTTGGCAGCTTGTGACAAACCACCAGCAAGAACTCCCAAGCTGAAATTGGCGCTACAAGAAAGATGAGTATTATGAACAGCTCTTTGATAAATATACATAAAATAATAGCAAATACATAAATAATATATATATATATATATATATCAAGAAGAGTGGTCCATTCAGACAAAAGTTAAAACATTCAGAGTTAAAAGAATGGTGTGTTTTGTATATTCACTAATGTTTAATTTGATTGTGTACTGCAACAGCTTTTCTTAAAGCTCTGAAAGAAGAAAAATAGATATTAATGCAGTCTTTTGTCAAACGTTTCTGTTCCAACGCTGATCGTAGCCTCACTAAATCAAAAGGTTACTAAATCTCCAGAGGGAACAATGGCAATCCTGTTGTCTCATTCGGTGTTCCTAGCAACGATCTTTCTTCAACTATATTAATCCTACATAACCGCAGCCCTTAGTTCTCAAGCAATACCATTTTTAGAGCTTTCTATTATTTTCGAAATCGATTGTTCCCTTTTGGACCACAAATCATCTGACCTTGTTTCAAGATGGTGAGTAAATATAGTCTTTTCCAGATACATCAGATAAAAAGAGCTCTGTTCCTTAGAGACCATTAAAAAATGTGGATAAATCTTTTCTCGGGAATGTATATATATATATTTGATTTGTCTTCTTTCAGTTTAATGAAAGGATTCCACAGTGTTCTCAAAACTGTAACAAATAGTTTACTTTCGTTAAAAGTTAATTTGCTCCCTTTTTATGTATTATAGTTAACTTCAAATGGAATTGCATCTAAATATAAATATTTATTTTCCTCTCTTTGTGTCGTTTAACGTAGTCTGACCATTTTTGCATTCAGTTTCTTTCATTCAAACGCTTATCAAAGCAGAAATACTTTCGTATCAAATAAATAGCAAGTCTCATGACAATAACCAATTTCTTATCCAGAATAAAAAAAAACAACTTACATGAAAACTGTTTTAGATGTTTTTAAATGAAAATAGTTTTAATTTCATGTGAACAAATTCATATATTTGGCTGCTTTTTAAAGCAATTGAGTATGTTCCATGTGTTACTTCTCGTGAGGAACGTCATGCTGACTACAAACAGAAATGTACAATGTGATTGTGTTGGCACACACAGTATGAGTCTATGGCAGCCTGAGCAACTAGTTAGTGTGTTTATTTTCCTATAAGGACCTTATTAAAGTAATCTCTAGCCACAACGTTTTCTGTGAGGTCTCTAACTCCTTTTTTAGGTTCCTGAAGAATTCTTGAAGAATGATGATATTTAACCGATTGTCTTGCAATGTCCCCAGACATAATCTCATAGAACATGTGTGGAAACATCCCAGGAGACATTTGGCAGCATGGGACTAATCACCAGCAAAACCTCTAAAGATGAAATCGGCGCTACAAGAAAAATCACTCGCGATATTATGAACAGCTCCTTGATAAATTTGTCCGTAGGATGGACAGACTTTGTAATGTCTGCATCGCAGTTAGGATTAATGCTATCCCGATTTAAAATTAGAAATTCTTTAACCAGGAGCCTGTCACATGAGCATTTCTGACATCCCTCCAGTTGTGCTCGGAGCTATCTTTTTAATAAACTGCCTTTTGACCTTTTGCATTATTTGTTAGGATGGTTTTGATCACTTATCCTATACTTTCACATCTTGGGGATCAAATGCTCTGATTTGTGTTGATGTAGAACACTTCTACACGGCGTTACATTCAAAAACCCGTCTCCTACTTAAATTTTGCACTCTAAAATATTACTAAAATGTATACTGGCTTACACTGGTAAAATATGGTACACAATAGTAAAAGAACATATTACTAAAACTGAACTGAACATATTACTAAAACTGGGGAAAATAATGCCTATTTGGCAATGATTAATATAACAAAAAATATTTTCTATCGACTTTATTAAGAAGTAATATTAAGAGTGAATATAAAAAATAACTGGAATGGTTTGGAAGATTGTCGAGCTCACTAAACACAGAAATAAGGAAATTCAGGGACACCGGTAGTAATAGAACAAAAGAATAAATCTACAGATTTAGCACTAGAACGCCCGCAAATTCCATTCCCCTACAACGCCCGTCCTTTCGACTCCAATCGGATTTATAAGGTAAACACATAAGCGAAAACACAATAATAAACACATCATTCAATTAAAACATTTAAATCTGTAATTTTTAACAATAGGTACAAGTATTAATCTAAAAAAAGTATAACTGAATTTACAATTGTAAGAAAATGAGAAAAAATGGCATGTTTTTCACTCACAATCCTTTTTTTTAACTAAGATTCAGGAATGCAGTTTTTACATTTATAATCTACCTTGCCATGACATTTTCCACACAACATTTTATTGCACGAAATACAGATATTAGTAGTCATATTACCATTACAAAGTTTTACTTCATATTTCCTACTCTTTGCGGCTGATCTCTCTTGTAGATCTGCTCTGTTTGCATTTCTTTTTGGTTTATTAGTAAGGCAAATGTAGTTATGGCGAATTTTTATCAGCTAACATCTGGATGAACGTCAGTCTTGTAATTAATTTTTCAGCAATTTCTTTTAAATAATCTGGGCATTTATATCAGATAAATCTAATATTGCAGAACTTATGAACAGGCCATCTTCTAGACACTGCTTTTAGAGTGTACTTTCTAGCCCTCTGATCAATTACATCGACACCACATTTGGTTGCATTATACTAAACACTAGTTGTTTCTGGAATTTTCTTTTCATTATTACTTATATCGACAGATGGCTGAAGGGTATTTAAATTCATTACATTCTTCTTTCTCTTTCCTTCATATACTGTAAGAGTAGCACTTGTTTTATCATGTTTAAAAATTTTAGATTCATATATTGCCTCTCGGGAATCTTTCATGGACTCCTGGATTTCTCTACTTGCCCTGCTGACAGTTCCAACCAACCTTGTTTCCTTTTTTTGCAATTCTTCAGCTAAATGAAGCGTTGTAAAAAAGTATCAACTGTGATATTTAGACCTTTGTTTAGAAAAGGTTTCATCAGTCTCTAACAACGTATTTAGATAATCTTTGATCAGATGGTCATTCCTAGATAAGGGAAATCATTCAGTAGGTATTTTTTATTTACAACAGCAGCAAGCCAAAACTTTTGTCCATATTTATCGGGTTTTGACGGTACAAATCGAGTAAACGGACATCGTATTTTACTTGGAGTTGCTCGTCTGTTGTTTTAGTTCCCCCGGTTTGAAGCAAAAAATACAATTATCAATGAAGCGATTCCAAATTTCAGATATCATTCCAAATTCATTTGTTTGCAAGCGTGCAGAACTTCTAGACTTCAAGTCAAAACATAAAAATCGTGAAATTTCACAAAACTTGTTTCTTCCCATAGTTTCTGTGCAAAAATTCAAACCCCAGGTTTTAGACCACAAGGAATGAAGATCTATTCCTTTTGCACCTTTCACTCACCGAGCATATAGTATTCCAATAAAGGCAAGTAACTTGTCACTAGAAAGAGATTGTCATTCTCAAGGATGCGCCTTGCCTCTGCTTCAGTACATTTCTTTATATTGTTCAAAACTGTTCTGTCTATAAATAAAAACTAAGCACTCAACACACTATTATGACATGTTTCTTTTGACATGATTTCTTGGTCCACTATCTTACCGTATAATATTTTGTTTTCAAAACCTTCCAGGATTTTTATTTTTTTTATTTTTATACATTTTCCATTCTGTGCCATCAGAAGCAGTGAAAGCTTCAGTATTACCTGAAGCATCTTCTGAAATTTCCTTGTTTTCACCTCCATCAGAGTCCGATAAATAGTCATTCACTCATTCAAAACCAACTATTTCAAAATCCTCATCTTCAATGTCACTGCTTCAGATTCATTATATGATAGATCACGTAAAAGATTCCCTAATTCCTCTGGCGTTAATCCTTTTCTACGAGGCATGTTTTGCAATACATTCAAACAAACTGAGTAGCATGAACATTTATGAAAAATATAACACAAATAGCAACGTAATAACTAAGAAAGTAGTCATCTCAGGTAGTAAGACAGCTGGATCAGCAGATGCAAAAAATTGACAATTTTTTCAACTTGGGGGTGAAAAGAGGAATGTCTCAATAACTGATATATGATTCTTTCAAAAAGAAAGTATAACACAAGATCACGACCCTTAAACGGGAAGGAAATGATAAAACTGTGGCTTTCTTTCCCACGGAGACAATACGACTCCAATGGGCATCCTAGGGATATAGGCTCATAAATATTTTTAAAATTAAGTTAAATATTTCTGGTTTCCTCAAGTCCTAGACTTCAATAATTCATTAAAAGTCACGGAACGAAAACAACTGAAATGAAAAATTAGGAAAGATATGGATGTTTATTTAACGTGCGGAGTCGAAAGGACCCCGGCTGGTGTTCTAGCGTTAAATTTCAGATATTTATTGCATACTTACTAAGCATATAATCAGACGCTAGTCTAATATTTTTCACAATTTGTTGGGATGTTTCGTGTGATGTTTTCCACAGCTACAATAATACTCTTATTGTGGAAGCCAAGTACCCTGTAGACAGCGCTGTGGTCTCAAACGTATGTCTCACAGCCTTGACATCTCTCAAAAACGTTCGTCTTAACGCTATCCTAAAACAAATAAATATGATGATAAGATGAGATTTCGATCTCATCTCTCGAAGCATGATTATGCGGTGATTCACTTTAAATGTCGCCGACTGTAAATGAGCTGTTTCACTTTTCCTTCGAGTCTCTTGCCATTTGGCAAAATGGAAGATATATGTATTTCAGATTTATTCTGTCTGTTATTAGCTAACAAGCTAAGCCGTTTGAAAGCAAAAGATGCAGTTCTTAAGAACATTATTTCTTCACTTTTCAAGATAATTGATTCAAATTAAAATGCAATTAATTCAGCATTTATCTAATTAAAAACATTAAATATTTTTATGGAATTACTCTACAATTTTTGTCTAATTTTCAAATATGCAGAAGATATATATGTATATCATTTTACTTTAATCTAAATGCATATTGTTCTAGTATCCTATAAAACGTTTCACCAACTCTATTGATAATGTCCATTGAAACAGCTTATTAAACTTTAAAATAGCCCTTTTCGGCTACCGTTAAAATCCGAGTCTTTTCAGTTTTTTTTAAGTGTCAAAAATACTGGAACTGATATAGTTAAGCGTAAAACGTTATGAAGCCCTTTGCTCTGTTGTTAATGAAGTTCAAAAGCACTTTTTTGTTCCTATTGTAGATCTATAACATCTTTAGCAAGCTTAAAATTGCAATATCCTGTGCTGTATCACGTTTTTGTTAAAGCGGCCACCATAAAGCTCTTGGCGACATTTGAAATTTACAGATCATATACTAGGTAGTTATATTTGCCAGTTTTGGGGATTCCACGCGGTGACTTCTTTACCATCGAAGTACTGCTGAGTCGATAAATTACTTATAATTAAAAATTCACAAAAATAAATATCTCACTTTTTAAAAAAGAATCCTCAAATATTTTATTTATTTGTCCAACGGGGCAATTTCCCCAGAAGGACTGTTAATTTCGTTTTGGCATTTTGCATTGATTCACTAAAAGCGTTGTTTCATTTTCAAATTGTTGCCACCAAATATTACCATGCTGTATTATATTTAAAGAAATAAAATAATAAAACATATGCATAAAGGTATGTACGTTTCTCTCATCGCGATAAAACAACGGTACCTAGAGCCATTAAATTTTGAATATTGAACGTTTTTACCCGAATACAGACATCTGGAAGCCCAACTTTGAAATTTTGAATTTGTTTTATTGCCAATTTTATATTTTGTAAAACTTTTAACGAAATTTTGATTAACAAACTCAAGGATTTGAAAGTGAGCAATGGCAACGTTGTACAGAAAAAAAAAAACATTTTTATCTCCAACGCGTGATACTGTGTATCGGAAATTCTAAAAATATGCTCAATTTAAAATTATTTTGCTATATTGCTCTTGAACTGAATTTTATTGTTTAAGTACGAAGAACATGGTATTTAATAAATAAAGGTAACACACAAAATATTAAAAAAAATATCCCTTTGGACGTAATTTAAAATCTGAAACGTTTCAGATTTTTTTTTTGTTTATTTATTTATTTTCAGCGCCAAAAGGACGTTAGTCCCAAATTGTATACCAGACACGTTTGGGAACCAATTTTTAATTTCTACGGCCGCCTGGGTCAGATGCCCAATTCTCATCTATGTGCTGGTTCTTTTTTTGACACTGAAGGAACAATTGGTCAGGTAAAAGGGTCAAGAGGGTCCTTAGAAGAATCACAAGTCATGTGCAAGCAAGGGAACAAACTTTCAACGGAATCGGA
This sequence comes from Stegodyphus mimosarum, assembly GCA_000611955.2. Taxonomy (NCBI): domain Eukaryota; kingdom Metazoa; phylum Arthropoda; class Arachnida; order Araneae; family Eresidae; genus Stegodyphus; species Stegodyphus mimosarum. Next base: position 908,245 of record KK114610.1, on the reverse strand, counting down.
AAACGTCGGGATAGGAGAAGGGCCGGGATATTAATCCCGAAACGGTATTTTACGTTGTATCACTACAAAGGGCGTATTACCTTTTAGATTGTTGCCACCAAATATTATAGCCCTGTAGTGCACTTAAAGACATTAAATAATGAAGTAGCTGCATGAATGTGTGCACGTTTCTCCCGTTGGGAGAAAACAACGGTATCTAGAGCCGTCAAAGTTTGAATAACTTAGCCCTCCACCCGAGCATGGGCGCCTTGAAGCTCGAATTTCGAATCTGGAATTTCATATTTCGTAAAACGTTAACGAAATTTTGATTAACGGACTATTTCAAAACGAGTAGTGGGAAAGAAACATTTTTATCTGCAGCGCGCGAAACTGTATGTCGGAAATTCTAAAGATATACGGTTTTTAAATATTTTGTGATTTATGCTGTTGAATCAAATTTTATGTGGCTTAAGCGGCAAGAACGTGATATTTAACAACTACAGTAAATGTACAAAGTGTTACTAATAAAAAGACAAAAAAATATTTTGTAAAGCCGTCTTAGTACGAAAACTGAACATTGATATGAGGAACTTTGGGAAGACTGAAGAAAAGAGAAAAATGTATGCCAACACTTAACACTGCATCAGGAATTCTAAACGTACACTCCTATGCTGATTTTAAAATTTCCGTGATTCTTCTGTTGAATTGTATGTGGCGTAAGTGCAAAGAAAATTATGCTTGATAATAAAGCTGAAAACACAAAAAAGAGTGCTTTAGTAGGAGTGATTGTAACAGCCAACTAGCAGACTGAGAACGTAAAACACCTTAAAAAACAACCTTAAAATTAACCTTAAACCTTGGATACCTTAAAATCTGAAATCTGTCTCATTTTTATTAGGTTTTTATTTTGTCACAATTAGAATGCATACTTAGAATTTAGTGATCTACACTTGAAATTTAAACATAAGCGTAAAAGAAGGAACATTTCAAATGCTTTTCAATGCTTCTTTTACGCTTAAAAACAAATCTGTGTTTATTCAGACACCTCTGAAGACCTTAATCTGAAAATATATAAAATTCAATACATCAGAAAAGATATAGCTGAATTATTAAAGTTCATTTTACACGTATTTTTCAATTTCAGCATCACTAAATCTTTGCTTCGCGAAATCAATCTCTCTAATCTACGCCCTATATTGCTTTCGGTCGATTTAAGCTCTGCTTTCTTGACGTGACGTTTCAACCGAGTTATTTCTTTTCCTAGAAAGATAACACGTTTATCTCTTCATCCATACCCTACGAAGTGGCATACTTGCGGGCATACATGGAAGTGACATTTAAACACGGAAAATGTGTTTTTAAATAAAATGTGTCACGTAAGAAATGTTACTTTCTTTATCGGACATGATTTCACCTCGTGAATGTCAGTGATGCTGCCTTTTTCTTGGGGGAAATTAGAGCAAAAGAAAGCTGATACAGGAACAATAAATCTTTTCCTCGTAAGAGAGGGCTGCTGCTTTAAAAGTCCTTTTATTAAACGAAAAACTTGTCAATTCTAGTTTAGAAATATATTTGTTTTTCTCCTAACGTCTCTAGGTTAGTGTAACTGCCTTTACAAATTACTTACCGTACAATAGGTTAATTCTGTCTGTTACTAAATTATTAGCAAAAGGCGGAGTCACTGCTTCAGCATAAGAGAGAAAATTAGAGCAATAAATTAAAGCCAGTATCGAATTACTGCTTTAGCTCATAGTCACTGGTGCAGTTTTTAAAGAACTCAAGATATTAGTAGATTTATTAAAAGATAGTCTAGCAAATTCTTGTCTGGATTTACATTTGCTTTTATCTTTCTAATGGTGCTAATCTAGAACTCGTACAAGCTCTATTTTAAGCACTATCGAACAATAAAGTGGAAACGATGAGTTCGGTGTTGAAAATATAAATCTCATGTCTAAATTTTCAAACGTTGATTATTTTATAATCCTTTTTCTGAATGAAGTTTGGTATTCATATAGCGGAGGGCAAGAAAACAAGGATACATTTCAATTGAGATGAAATAATAGAATAATTTGAAATAAGACACAAAACTATAGCATAATTTAATGTAAAGTGTTATTAGCATTCCAAATAATGAGATATATGTAAAAAACAGTTTATAAGTACTGAGCGTAGCTGACAATACAAGGGGCAAACCCGTATGTTCTTTAAATATATAATAAAAAATTATATGATTTTATTGATTGAGACCTGAAATATTCAGAATTTAGGAAACAATTGTGATGAAAGACGATTATAAATGCGTTATTTGTATCAAAATATCTTCTGTGTAATAAGGTTCAGATTCAGAGAAAGTGGCATAAGTCACAGGAAGGGAAGATTTGGAAAATAAATGAGGTGGGAGACGTTACTCATACCACGGTCATGAAATACGTAAGATATGATGTACCTGTGGACAGAGTAGAGTTACTTACCTGTGGAGAGAGACAGTCTCACGAGATCATGGCATTTGTTACATGAGCTGCATCTTTGTATGTACTTGAGCCAGCGTTTTTAAGCTTGCTTTTGTAGAAGACAATGCAGGAACTGCTTACATTCAGTTAAATGTCCAATGGAAAACCTGAGAAACATTGAAGTATATTTTTGGATATAATTTGATCTATTCGAAAAGGATGGACCAAAGTTCGAAATGACGTCGAAAGAGTTGAATGTAGTTGAAAATGACGTCGAAAGAGTTAAATGTAGTTGAAAATGACGTCGAAAGAGTTGAATATATTAACTGACCAACAGCATGAATTGATGGAACCATTTTGCAAATTGCTTTTATTGCACCATTTCATACATAATAAATGATCCACTAAAATATTTCAGCTTCATAAGTACAGCTATAATTACTGTTCAACATATCTTGATTAAAAAGAACTTAGACATTTTTCCCGTTAGTCAGGACATTGTCCCATCATCGTTACAACCAGAAAAAACTAATAGATACCTGACACGTTCTTCTGACAAAACTCATCACCTGCATGTTAGAATTATATAGCTGACAATCAGCATACGTGCAGCAGGGTGGTTCATTTTGGTCACTCTGTAAAGTTAGTGTGCACTAACTGCATGGAAGTTCAGCAATTTCTCTGCACGATCAAGAATTTCGAACACCATCTAAATGAAGCCAGTAATCTTTGTTGACGTATAAAAATAATGCATTTTTAGTTTCAGTTTGTTCAGTGACTTTATTAATGAGCTTCCAGATCTGCTGTCAGTGACTATTCTAATAAAACGTATTTTTTTTAATATCTCGTCACCTGATGACCTGGTGGAATGCATCAAAAAATTATATTAGAATCTGTAGGTGAAATTAAACTACTCTTCAAAGCGTTGGCTCACTGTTCAAATAATATGATTTTAAATCTAGACCAGACATATCCCAGTTTTTAGCTTAGCATATTAGTTTTTAGCTTAGTATGTATTATAGCATATTTTAGTGATAATTCTAGTAAATGCTGATTGTATTCTAGGCTTTTACTTTCATTGAAATGGACATGCAGCTCAGTATAAGGCAGAATAGATATTGCTTATTTAGAAAGGTTGTTTGGTTATAAATGGACCAGTCACAGGGACAACCCTATTATTGCTTCTAAAGTATATATTAAGGCTCTTCTAAATTACTACAATGAATTCTTATAACTGTCTCAGTGAAACTATTAGTAGCTTTGAAACTGTACAAAACAAAGCATTTAGCCCAAGTACGGGAACCGTCAAAAGAGGTCTACTTCTGTTTCTGACATGCAAAACCTAAATTGAACATGAGATTCGAAATGTGGTTTAAATTTGCTGCAAAATGTTTGCAGACTTCCTCATAATAACGACCTTAAAATCTATAACTTCAACATTCACAGAAACGTAAAGATTAGAATAATGTCATCTATCTTATTTCAAAAGATCTTGGCCTTTCTGAAGAATACGACTTTATAATGAGACAGTTGTTCCCCCTGTATTTCACTAACTTCCAGGTGAATTTTGATATTGCCTTAAAAGATAACAAGAAAGAAATATGTGACTATGAAACCCATTCAGTTGCACTGGAGATTACTGTATAGGATATTTCTCCCTCCTTATTCGCATGCCTTCGTTTTGTAGTAGTCAACACGCTTGGCTCGTATTCGAGAGTGACATAGTGGTGGGTGATGATTGTCCCCCCTCCAGGATTTGGGGATTGGGCCCCCTAATCCCCAGTCACCCTTTAAAAGGGGAAGTATATAAGGTATCTCTCCCTTCTTCGCATACCTTCCTGGTGTAGTGGTCAGCACGCTCGGCGTGTTTTCGAGAGGTCCGTGGCTCGCGTCTGCTCATTTTTCATCTCTCCTGATTTCAAAAAATACCTAATGTCTCTATAACTGAAAGTTATTTTTTTGAGAATCAATGGACTCGTGTATATATATATATATGCTTATGTCTCTGTTCTTCACTGAGCCATAGTATATATATTCAGTGAAGAACAGAGACATAAGCCGTGGAGCTGGTGTGCACAGAAGACCCTTTTTTATGAAGCTATAAATGTTACCATTACTAGTTTGCTAGTGAACTGAATGCAACTCATGTGGCCTTCCCACAGCTTTTCACGAAATCCTCATTTTCTTCATTTGCCCTTCAGTTCGCAAATGAACCTGCAACTCATCCGCAAATGAACCTGCAATTCAAAACGCATTTATGAGTACCAACGTAATATTCCTATTGATTCAATAGCAATAGGATACCAGTATATTGTGAAATACAAGAATATGAGAGTGCAGATTTCCAGGCAAAGAACGGAACGACTGTTCTTCCAGAACCTAGAGTTTTTTCATTCTACTAAGTGATGATAGATACAGAATTTAGCCAGATTTATGTTTCATATTTATGCATCGAAGCTAGCGGAAATTTTTGGGAATGTTTCCCTGGGGAGGGATAATATACCAGATATCCATTATGTTACAGTAGAGGTATTAATCCGCCTTTTCATTGGATAGGGTAGCCTGAATGCTCTTCTCTTTTATATTGCACTTGGGACATCTCTAATGTGTTCCCTATGTGACTCCGAACGACCTATTAATAAAGAAACATTTAATACTTTTAATTTCATCATTCAAAACTACTGACTAGCAAGACATCTAAGGGCTTTAAGAACCCAGGCCAGTAGTTCAAGTTGCTGGGCCTGGATGATTTAACAAGACAACTGAATGACTTGCAACGGAATATTATTCACAAGCATCCGACCGTAAAATGCTGTAAATGCAGTGCTGAAGGGCACACACGAAGAAAATGAAGAACACCCCACGTCACGGGTGTTAAAACTGTGTCTATCAAGAAGGAGGGAAACTAATCAGTGGCCATCTCGCGGGGCGGATTTTGCCAGAGAATGAAAATCCCCAGTTTAAAGCGCTTCAGGTTTCTGCAGTGAATGACGGCAATAATGGACTTTTTATCATGAGACACATCAGTCGAGTTCCTTGCAATTTGACGATCGACACGGACGCCAATGTTACCATCATCCGAAAAGATTTGGCTCAAAACTCCGAAGGTAAACTTATCTGGACGCTGCATTGTGTTATCCTCCAGACTGTGTCAAGCGAGAAGATCAACATCAACGGAAAATTAAATGTTAACATCACGTTTGGAAGTGCCGCTTACAATCGTACGGCATATGTGACCGATTCCACAGACCCTTGCATACTCGGATTGGACTTTCTAAGGGATTATAATTTTTTCTTGGACTTTAAAAATGACGAACTGCATTCTGCCTCTGATGATATAGCCTTATTCGCAATCAATGATGAAGGAGATATCTATCCCATCATCAAAAAGGATCCTCACCTCGAAACGAGGATGCGTTGTTTAAACGACCTTGCTCAGAAAGCTGCCGAAATCTTACTAGAGTTGAAGAGAAACCAAAGACTACCGGCAATTCTCCATCTCAGATGCTCAACGGTCGTGATCTTAGTCTACCTAGTAATCTTTTGGTTGGTTTCCCAATGGATGCGCCTCCATCGCCTGAGGAATACTTCCTAGATGTCCAGGCCCTATTTGAAGTGATGCGCTGTTCTGCACGAGACCGAGTCAATTTGGCGAAGGAGAAGGTGAAGGCCGGATACGACACCAGAGCTATATTGGACATCGATTCAATGAAGGAGACAAGGTGTGATTGTGGAATCCGACTCGACGCAAAGGGCTCTCTCTGAAAATACAGTCATCTTGGGATGGTCCTTACACAGTCCTAAACAGGCTAAACGACATCCGTGATTCGGATCATCGAACTCTAAGCCTAACTTCGTTCATTACGACAGGTTAGCTCCTTACTATGGCCATACTACGTAGTGTATATAATTGTAAATAGTAGAAGACCACGGTCCTTTTGTATATAGCCATTTGTTAGTAATTGATTCGTATTTAGTATTTGATAATATTTGATTTGTATTTAGTATCTGATAGTATTTGACAGTATTTAATATTTGATAGGACTTGATTTGTGTTAGGTGTTTGATAGTATTTGATTTGCTAAAATTTACTTATTGCAATATAATGTTTATTATTGCATTGATGCCTTAGTTGTAAGTTTGGCTTCCTGTCCAGGGATTGTATTGCCCGGGACATGCAGTCCTGGGAAGGGGCAGTGTTACGGATTTTGTGTTTATTTAGCTATTTATTTAGGATTGTAATTAAAATTGTTTTATTTTCCCGTGCAACGCAGACAAAGTTTAAGAGAAAGCTCCGTTGGAAAAGTAAAAATACAAGAGCGCGTGCATTTAATATTTAATAAATAAATCTCTCGTAATTGTTGTTGCCATCCAGAAATATCGAGAAAATAGATTTTGCCAGAATGTTCTCGTGAATAATTAAAAAGCTTATAAAAGCCGAATTAAAACACCTCAGCTCAGTTGCTGTTGTTTTAAGCGAGCTGTATGTTTACATATCTCTGTTATTGTTTGTAGCAAATTCGCTGCGAGATTGGATTAACTTACTCTGCTTTGAATTAAGTTCTGTTTAACGTTTTGAGCAATTGTGACACTGTACGAATATCTGTGAGAAAATATTTCAGCATTTTGTGTTATTTCTTGTGAAAAGAATAAACGTTATTAATTTTTTATCGATTCGTGCATTCAATCCACTGCGAACCCATACGCACGCAACAATATAAATGAATAAAAGTGAAATAGAAAATCTTGATAAAATTCGCGAATGATGTTTAATAAATTTAAAACTTTTAAGAAGGATATCGTTTTTAATCCACAATTTTCGAAGGTATCGAGGTTTCTCCGAACCGTTACAAAATTACAAATTTACAAAGGTCTCAGAAGTGAAGATGATATAGCAAAATTTTGAAGAAATCTGCAAGTGATGTATTAGTCAATACACAATTTTTGAATACACGTTTCACTTATATAACTTCTATTTTTTCCTCTGCGCCCTAATACATATGTCTTCCGTTAGCTTGTAGAGTTCAATAATGTTAAGTGCAGCATTCACTCAGAAATTTTCTTTTCTTTTATGGAAGAAGTTTATACTTCCTCCATGAAAGCTTAGCTTAAGGTAAACTTACTCCAACCACTCTCTGTATTATATTCCTGAACAAACTAGGAGGATAAACGATACATACTGTGCCCACACAAAAGTATATATTTTCTATATATTTATCGACGTTTTCGTCAGACTGTAAATTTAATAATTATAAATTTTTATTATTTGAAATAGAGCAGAGCAACTCCTTTTCTGAAAATTTTTCAGAGATATTCAGAAAATGATGAACACAATTTCTTTAAATTCTCCCATGAAGGAATGTGTTAGAAAGCATAGAAAATTTTTAAAATTTTAATTGAACAAATGTGTGTTCATTTATATAAAAAAAACCTTACATATTTCTTGCGTAACCGAATACGCATACACTTTATACAGTGTTTCTTATTTCGCATATAAGGCATTTAAGCAAAGGAAATATGTCCCTCCAGCTTCCGAAACTTTGCCTTGAATTATTGAAGTTTTATGCGAGGCATTACTCTAGACAATATGTTTAACAGTTAAGAAAGCGATTTGTGAAATATAAAAATATTAGGAAAAAAATTCGAAAAGCGTTTTTGCTAACCTTAAAAGGCGTAAATTGAAAATGTCGTTCAATGTTCGGTATATGTCACATTTAACTTAGGCAGCCAAGACGGTATAGTGACTTTAGGGAAGCCTGACTGCGATACCAAAGAACCCAGGTTCGAATCATGGAGAAATCATGGATGTAAAATTGTCTGTCTCTTCACAGGAGGTAACGCTGGCCGCCTATTAGGGGCCAGCACAATAAAATGGCCACTGCGTCTGGCCTTACCAGTTATCAATGTCGTTAAAGCGAAGTGCTCGCCCTTGAAAAAGAATTTGCCGGAAAGATACTTTTAATTGTGAAACAGCATGCAGGTTTAAAATATTTGCCTGGTATGTTTTTGATTTCCTATAAAGAATTATAACAGATAAGTACCTGCCAAACTAAAACAAGTTGTCAAATGAGGATGAGTTATAAAAACTGTCGTATGAGCATACAACATTTTGACTAATTGGCGTTGACCACAAACCTTAATTTTCGACATATCAAGACAAATAGAAAAGAGGAAATCAAAAAAGATTGTGGAGTCATAATAGGTTATTTGGAAGCAAGAGATGTGAAAAACGCCTTCTCCGAGACTCAAACCACGTACCTCTGGAATACGCTTCGAGCGTACTGACCACTACACCACGAAGGCATCTCAAGAAGGCGGGACAAATACTTATATATTCCCCCTTTTAAAGGATGAATGGGGATTACGGGACTCAAATCCCAATTCGCTAAATCCTGGTGGTGGAAAATCATCATCCACCAACTTGTTTAGTTCGGGCGCCACTTGTAGAGTCATTACGTATTTGGGAAGCAGGAGTATTGAAAAATAAGCAACGCCTTCGACAGGACTCGAACCACGGACCTCTGGAATACGCGCCCAGCGTGCTGACCACTACAGCACAAAGGCATGCGAAGAAGGTCGGAGGAATACCTTATAAGGGAGAGAACGGTCCAGCGGTCTATCTTCTGTATACTACAAATCTTTCTCTCTTTTTCATGTCGCAGTGAGGAATTTCCAATCACAAAACTATCAGCTTCCAATAAACAATACCGTCTTGGTAGTATCTAGATGCTGGCTGCTTAAAGTACGACTTCTCTGCCAGGAACTCTAAGCCTTTGAGTGTTCTTTGTGTCTTTCAAAATTTTAAGGCGAAGCCACACTGTATTATTACTCCTATTTTTTTACGCTGTAAGTGTTCTACTTTTATAAGCAATTTTAGATGTTTTTGTTTAATTTGGCATAGTTTCGCAAGTTGGAATGGAGGCTTTAAAAATTTAAGCATAAAATGATAAAAGCTCTACTTCGCCTAATACCATTTCTGCTTAAGTAAGTATTCACAGGAACATTTTACTTTTGTAAAGTAAGGGAAACTGAGGGTAAAAATATTATGCAAAATCCCCAGTCAAATTTTTAAAGTAAATTTTTGAAGTAATTTATTAAAATACTGAAACGTAATATTTTGCATTCTAACCAAAAACACTTCTAATATAAGACAATCAATTATAAAAGAGTTTGCAGGATCTACCATCTAATAAATCCATGTTATATACGTATATTTTTTCCTTATTTTCCTCGTGTCAAGAAAAGATGCCTTTTTTATTTTCTTGATTTAGTTTTTATATGAAAACAGTTTTTCACGTATATTATTCTTTTCATTTCTAGAGCTTATTCTAACAACTGAAACAACATTTTTGTCTTTTTATATAGAAAATTTAGAGTTTTCTGTGAAAGCTTTAACGAACTTTTAAGGATGCTGTATTTTCCTGCTCTATTGTTTCTTTTTTTTTTTAACGAAAGTTTTCCTTCTCTTTCAATTTGTTGTTATTTTTGATTTCGAAATAACGTTTCAAATATTTTAGCAGATTTATGTCGTAAGTACAGGGTTAGTGACATTGAAGTTCTAAATACAAAAATTGGTAATAAAAATTTAATTTCAGTCTGATATACAAATTTTGCATTTGCTGTCTCCCGAGTAAAGCATTTAAAAAAAGTGCTGTAAAACAAAATAGAGAATATGAGTAAGGCAATCGATTTTTGAACTGGGATTTGAAACAAAATTCATATAATAATACAAATAAAGTAAAACTGAGCATCGTTCACATATTGCACTTGGGGTTAGACATAACGTGTAATTGTCAAAAGTGCATGAGTGAAAATGTGCAAAGTAAACAAAGGCTATCTGCCTAAGAGGAGGAATGTCTTCGTGGAGAATTTTCTAAGGAATACTTCCTCGTAAACCTCGTTACGCATGTGGAAATATACGAAACCGCCCACGCAGCCAACCTGCTCGTTTGGAATCGAACCTAGGTCGAAACTACCAGTGAGCAGGGACTTGACAGCTCTGCTGCTGGTGAGCTTGAAATTTAGAGGTTGGACCAGTGAATATTAAGGATTATTTTTACATTAAACAAAAACTAACGAAATGCAAACCACTTTTACACATGGGGAGCAGATTTACAAATATCGTTTTTTAGTCCAAAGGAGAAACTTGCCCTGAATGACAATTAATTCGTTTTGGCATTTTGCGTTGAAACCTACAAATGGCGAATCACTTTTTAAATTGCTGCCACCAAATATTAGAGCCCTGTATTATATTTAAAGAAATTAACTAATAAAAAATCTGCATGAATGTATGAGTGTTTCTCGCATTGTCATAAAACGACGGTACTTAGAGCCATCAAAATTTTAATAAGTAATCTTCCATAGAATATGGGCATGTGGAAGCCCTAGTTTGGAATTGGAAATTTATTTTGTTGTCGATTTCATATTTTGTAACACTTCGACGAATTTTTCATTAACAAACTAAACGATTACAAAACGAGCAATGGCAACACTGTACGAAAAAAAAATCATCTTTACCTCCAGAGCACAATACTCTTTATCGGAAATTCTAAAGAAAATTTAAAATTATATTGCGATATTGCTGTTGAACTGAATTTTATGGTTTGCGTACGTAGAACATGATATTTAATAAATAAAGTTAACACTTAAAACGTTAGAAAAGCCCCTTTGGGCGTAATTTAAAATCTGAAACCTTTCAGATTTTATTTATGATTTTTTTAGTATTGTTAAATTTGCTGGGCATGGGTACCTGGGTACCCAAGTGTAAACAGTACCTGATAAGAAAAATTCCTTTAACCTAGATTAAAGTACATATAAAATGTAATAAATATCATCAATAAATCCTTTAAGGCCTAAATATTTGTTATTTCGATTTGTCCGAATTTGCAGAATTCATGTTATTATTCATTTCAATTATTATTTTTGTTAATTTCATTCGTATATTTTCATTCAAATTATCTTAAATTAAAACAAAATTACATTGCTTCAAACGTTTCTATGCTGGACGGTAGCAGAGTTACTATGTTATATTTTCTTTTTTTCCTTTTCTTTTTATTTCTTTTATTTCCTGTACCATTTCGTCTATCGTTAGTTTTGAAGGTAGTAGAACACGTTTAAAAATGCTGTATATACGACTCAAATGAAGCAACTCTGTCACACAAACTTCCAATAAATTATTTCATGAGTAACAGTAGAACTAAAAGTGCGCATTAGAGCGAACATTTGAAAATTATCTTCCATCCGTGACATACTTTCTAATAAATTAGAAAGCATTTCTTGGAAATCAGCTTTACAAGTTGAAATTTATAGCTTGCAAAATGTCAGTGGATGATGTTTTTAGTATACCAACTAACCTTGGTCCTGTTATTAATACGTAATTGCAAAAAAATTTCTCATAAATTGTCTTCAAATTCTTGATAATGCCTTAATAATAACGACAGTTTTGGGTTCATAATAACGAAATGGTTTTTCTTCTAAGAAACAGTTAATCTCTAAAAAAATATTAGTTTCCTTTCTTTTTCTCTTTTTCCAAGTTCAAAAATCATTAATCAATTAAATTGGGTTTTATGATATATGCCTGAAGTTACTTAGTACTATTTTCAATTGACGCTTGTCAAGGATTTGCAAATTTAAATATACCGTGAATAATATATGACCAAAAAAAGTAAGTAAAACGATATTCTAATTACATTAAGACTTGCAGTTGAAAAAAGACATCGAATATAACACATTTGAAGAACAGAATGTTAAGTTTATACACGTTTCTTTAGAATTAATAGTGCCTGATGTTTTCGTATGATCTGAATGAAAACACAGAGTATTCCGTAATTTTCAAGAACAGAGGAAGTTTAATGTTTTTTATTTAAATTACAAGATGTTTCGAAATCATAGGAATACCTCCTTTAATTTATACCAACCAAGTTGATCTCCAAACTGTTTCGAAGTAAAAAAATATACAATCTATATTGCATCAAGCGAGGTGATGGAAATGTTACAAAACATCAGATCGGACGACCTGTAGAAGATGACATATGTTTACTGAAATAGCCGAGGCGATCAAACTTACACTTTCTCATGTAATAGCAGAAATATATTAATATTGTATAATATAAGATACAATGTATAGGTACATAAGATAAATACTTTTTTCAAGGGTGTGTTGAATATCAAATTTTATTGCTCTATTGTCACTTCACATTTAACTACTGAAGAAATAAATTGCCTAGAAACTATTGTAAGAGAAATGTTATAATATAAGTATATAAGATACAATGTATAGGTACATAAGATAAATACTTTTTTCAAGGGTGTGTTGAATATCAAATTTTATTGCTCTATTGTCACTTCACATTTAACTACTGAAGAAATAAATTGCCTAGAAACTATTGTAATAAGAGAAATGTTGAACACAATAAGACATAATCTGAATTAATGGAAATTTACTTGGTCTTATAGCGATTATAAACATTATAGAAGGCGCGGAGGGGGATACAATGTATAGGTACATAAGATAAATACTTTTTTCAAGGGTATGTTGAATATCAAATTTTATTGCTCTATTGTCACTTTACATTCAACTACTGAAGAAATAAATTGCCCAGAAACTATCGTAATGGTAATAAGAGAAATGTTGAACACAATAAGACATAATTTGAATTACGTAATGGAGATTTGCTTGGCCCTATAGCCCTTATAAGCATTATAAAACATGTGGAAATTAATAAAATTCCGAAACATAACATTCTTATACACTTAACATTGGCAACAGCAGATCTTTCTGACAACACACCTTCGAAAAGAATTTCAGAGGGAACCAAATTACTAAGAATATTGTTTTAGTATATGCTGTTGGATAAAAAAATTGCATTCATTTTAATGATAAATGCAAGGTTCCGAAGCTTATGAAATATTATATTTTACCGAGAAATTAAGTAAATATGTAAAAAATTTTGACAAAATAATTTAGAACCAATAAGCTTTAAAAAAGTAACTATTTTTCTTTAAATATATTTCCAGTTATAGAATTTAGATAAAAACCTCAGACTAATCAAAAGCGTTGCTTAATTGTCAAAAGTGTTGTTTAGAAAATTACAGTTTTGACTATTTAGAAAGAACAAAAATAATAGCCAAATTATAACAAACTAAAAAACAACTAATTAGACATAGAAAGTTTCGAAATAAATGATTATAAGGTTGAAATTTAGCTAAATATATGCTAGAAACATTACTTTGAATAGGTTTTAAAATGTTTTTAAAGTAGTTATTTATGTTAAATAGTTTAAGAAACACTCGTTTGACAGGATAAATTAATTGAAGCGCTAAAAAGAAAGGAATAATTCAAAGGGGAAAGTGGAAACTATGTCAAAAAATAATAGGTTTCTCGTGGTGGAGGCGAAAACCATTAATAACCTCATTCGCCTGCGGCTTGCGTTCGAAGCAAATCGAGAAGCTTAGGAAATTATTTCTTACCATCTGAAACACTCAAAGAAGCACATTCATTCTATTGTCGTTAAAAAAGGAAGAAAAAAGCAATGATTCTTAGCCAGTGGAAATATGTAAAGACAAACGAAATTCATGGCAGTTCTGCCAATAGAAATAGTTTTGAAAATTGTTTCCGTTAGTTTCAGAAATTGGAGAATAACTTTACATCGACTGCAGTTTTCTTTTAGATTCGAAATTGTTTTGCATTAGCGTTTATTCCTAGAGCTATACTATGCACAACTGACTTAAAAATATGCTTTTTATAAGGCGAAATATGAAGCAAGTTGTTAAGCCCATGCAATAGTTCCCAGACATTATTATTGGGATAATAAAACTTCAATAAATATAACTTCACCAGAATTATTTTATGAGAACATTTGCATGCATAAAACATTTTGAAAGAAAAAAATGAAAAATTTTCAAATCCTTCGGTTATGCAAAGATTAACAAAAGTAAATCTTTCTAAACAGACATAATTTTAATACAAATATTTTCTTCTAAAATGCACTGAATGCAATATTTTCAAAACTAAAAGGATTTCATTTAAATCAAGGTTTTGAAAGCATTTGTATTATATTCTGATTATATCTGAAATAATCCCTTTTTATTTAAATCACATTTTCTCACTTTCTTTATATGCAGAATATTTGAGAAAGTTAACTTAGTGTTTTAATTCCTTAAACATTAATTCTACACATTATGTGCACAGTAATCGTAGAGTTTCCTAAAACAGAATGTAAAGTTTTTCAGAAGAGTTTCAATATTATGCATTGAAAGGATCCATAGGAATAATCTCTAACCTTTTTGATTAACATAAAGCGAAATCTCATTTATAGTATTTTTTTTATATTTGAAATTATTAAAGAAAAAACCTTGCATTTTGGCGTAGATTTAGACAAAACTCTCAATTGATTTTGATGGCAAACATGTCCCTCTTCATCAGGAGCAAAGAAATTTGCGAGACTGGAAAGACTGAAGAGCAGAAATTCGGAAGCCCCGAAGCTAAGAAATTTGTAATACTTTCCAGTCTCGCAAATTTCTTTGTTCCTCATGAATGGGGATCTATTTACGCTCTAATCGAAATCTATTGCGTTTCTTTGTCTAAATCTACTCCAAATACAACGTTGTTTCTTTACTAATTTTAATTTTCATTTTGGCAGTTTCTCTCCTGATTTTATTCTTTATATCTTAGCAAATTAAATGTAAAGTATTACATATTTTACTGCAAAATGTGATCAGATATTCGGGAACAACATATTGCTAATTTGACGATTAACGATTGGTTTTTGATTAAAAACGTTCATTATTCAATCTGTATCTCTTTGAAATTATTTATGAAGCATTTATTTGCAAAACCTGCATGTTAAAGTTTGCAAGTTCTTTAAGTAAAATAAATGTTATACTAAATTGAAATTTTACTCGAGGGACATCGAAAAATGTTATAATTTGTTTTCATATAATCTTCCCATTCACAATGGCGAAACTGTTTGCGTAAACTCTGCGTTGTAAAGAGAAATCCAGAATCAATATGATAGAAATACATTTCATCAACTTCTGTAAACATGTAAACATATTTAGAATCTCACTATATGTGTGAGTACATATACAAAACTTCTATACGTGTACACATAACACACATATAGACATATTTCAATTGTCGGTATATAGTCCAAAGGAAAGGCAACAAATGAAACAAATAACATATATCACTAAAGAAACGAAAAATGTACCCATGCGGAAACTAGCCTAGGTCAAATAGCCAGGTGGACACAAGAACTTCAGGAATATGACATAACTGTCCGTCATTGGAAGGGATCATCATATGGAAACGGCGACGCTCTGTCTGGAAAACCTTGCCCAGAAAGCTGCCGATATTGTTCAGTGTTCGATGCGAAGTACGAACTACAGAATCCCGTAGCACCAAAAGTTCCAACTTCAACATCAGCTGATCGAGACCCGAGGAGTGATGACGAAGTCAAGAAAGGCCAGCAGGAAGATGGCGTCATTAAATTTATTATTGACTTAATGGAGTCTTCCTACAAAAATACCTACCTGGCGGGACATTTCGATCTAAACGACAAAACAATATTGAGCTCTCTGGGAATCCCTCCACAATTGAAACGGCGTCTTGTACCAGAAATTTAAATTGGATGATGGAAAGATATTTCGATAGCAGCTGTTACTTATAAGATCCCGGAACCTCTGCTTCCTTAAAGAACTATATTGTAGCCCTACAGGAGGTCACTTTGGAATAATTAAGGTCTTGCAGAGCGTTCGAGAGTGCTTTTACTGGAGTAATGTAAAGGATGACGTGCAAAAGTAATGCCGATTTTACAATGCCTGTGCGAGTCGGAAAGGACAGAAGAAACACGGCAAGTTGCAACGTTACAATGTGAATACAATGAATTAAACGATCGGCTGTTTTATCAACATTACATGCACTTTCCAGCACGAGCTAGGGAAATTACGTAATATTAGACGTAAAAAACTTTTATTTTGAACTCCTGGGGAAGCATATAATGTATTTCACAAACGTGGATGTGGGTTTTATTGCAAATGAGAATTGGTCAAAGAGGTTATTTCATAACATGACACTGAAATCATTAAGCTGCAGGGACAGAAGAGGAAGGCATTGACACTTTTGAAGAATTCTGCCTACAAATTATGGAAAGAAAAATGGGAAAAGTCTCATAAAACTAAAAACTATAAGAGATTTATAACAATAAAACAAAACAGTGATTAAAAGTTTTAATCTTCAAAACTACGATCTCTGAATCAGCTGCAATGTAATTGGATATGCTAAACACTTCATTTGCTCACTTTTATAAGATGTAAGTAAAGATTTTATTATAAACGGAATTTTTTAAGTGGAACGTATATTATGAGGTTTTGACGAGACGAGAATCTATCAAAAAAGATTATGAAGTGTATCAATAATAATCGATCAGCAGCAGAAATTCTACTTTAGTGTGTGTCCTATGTTTGTACCTATTACTGGGACAGCCAAATTAAGCCATATGGACACTTGTGGTCAGGTGGGTGGGATGCTCCCCACAAACAAACAAAAAATTGAGGAGATGATATTTATGCCAATTTGCTTAGGGCTGCAATCGATAATACTTCCTAATGGACGATAATGGTTGCCACCTTAGCTCAGCATTACTGACCGATTATTTTGAGGACGGAGCAGTTAACCGTGGGATATGCCCCGTATATTTTCCAGATTTAAACCCCATAGAACATGTGATGGTCATAATAGGAGGCCAACATACATCATTTCAGCTCTCAACTAACACTTTTCAGAAGCTTCAAGGTGTTGTTAATTTGAATACACAGCAGGA
>KK114610.1:871831-890955 GCA_000611955.2 Stegodyphus mimosarum | reverse complement strand
GAATTAATAGACAATATAAAATACAGCATGGCAATTCATTATAAAACTTACATTTTAGAGGCTACCAAGCACATTATAATATTTCTTTGTATTTCAAACGTTGCTTTTACAAGTATAAAGTTGGATAGTGAAACAACGTTTCACAATTCAAATTTATATCATATTTACTATTTTCTTAAAATAAATTTGTTTTCAGAAACAGGTAATTTAAAAGAGTTTTAAATTTTAAAGATAATTTTAAGGATTTTAAAGATATATTAGGTAGACAAAGTGAAGATTTTTGGCAAGTGCCATGTTCTTAGCTGCAAAATCATTCACGTTATAGGGAGTTTTATAATTGTTTCTTTAATTTTTCCCACCAGTTTACTGGCAAAAAAAACACTGATTTCAATTAATAGATATTACATGCGGGAAACACGAAGGACAGTGTGTTAGGTAGCACTGTAAACTTTATTTATTTCACCATAAATCTCGCTGTCTATTGAAATCCAACTAATTTACACTTCTAGTGGAACTAAGAGAAAAAAACTGGAAGCACTGGATAAGCACTTAGTTAGTAGCATATTTTAATGCATAATCATAAATATCGCTTACTTTGTAAGGATCTTAAGTTTAACTAACCTTTATTTTATTTTAAAACTTTACTATCATCTCTTATTTTCCACTTCCGGCCAGAATTAACGCGTGAATATATTTATGCAAATTGTACTTGCTAACGCTTAAGTATTTAAGTTGTGGCTTTTTGCCAACAGTAGAAGGAAGGAGAGAGAGCTCTCTTGCTACGAGTCTTCACGCGAGCTTGCCATCAGTTACTGTCCGCCTTTAAGGCCAGAGGTTTAATCCTCTTGGAAGTTAAAGACGTATTGTAGTTTTCCGCAGTTTGCGTACTACAAACGTAGTAATTTAAAAGGCCAGTCTGAGTGCTAGTCATCTGTGTAAGATATTCAAAGCTAGCTCTTATTTAAATTTTAGTTAGTTATTTTATTAAATTTTAATCTTATATTCTTTTACGTTCAGACCACAAGTTGTTGGTCTTTGTATCCCGAAGTACGGGAATGTGTGTAAAATCGATAAACAAATAAAGGGGAATTTGCACCCTCTTTATCTTTGTTGTATATTCTACACATGCACGAACATAGCTTTTAGTAAGCTCCCTGTTCCTACTAAGGACTGTAGTTATGTTTCCGAAATCAACTAGAATCTACAGAAGTTCTGATAACTTAATATAAACCTTTCAAGTACTTTTAGGAACTTCTCAGGTCTGGTAACTTTAATTGTTCACATACAACTTATTTATTAAAACTAAATATTAGTTGTAACGAAATTTTAAAATATTAGTGGTACTGCTGATTTTAATGAGTTTTAAATACTTCACTTATATACATTACAATTGCTTAGATAAGTTTCTCTCCAATATTATTATTTTAATTTATGGAATTCATATTTCAGAGTGATTATTTGAACATAATAAACAATGACCTAATATATTAGTTATAAACGCTACTGATGTTTGGTTAATAAATTTTAGCTCAGTAATGCTTCCAGTTAATTATAACATTTTGTCATTAATTTTTTGACCTCAAGTTCCCCAGATTTTGATGAATTACCTAAGTAATATTGTAAATGAAATGTAAATCTATAATATATTGCAATAGAGCAATCCCAGACCTTTTAAATTATTCCAAAGCTGAGGCAAATTATGAATATTTCAATTGCATGACTTAATACGCTATTAATTATGTACTTCCCAATTGTACATTCAGCAATGATAAGTAGTAAATGACATTTAAATCGTTCACTATTTATCACTGCTGTGTGATCGTGAGTAGGCTCTATAATTTAAGCTGAGCCTTTATCTACAATACAACTCTGCAAGCATTACGGGTTAAGCTCAGAAATTTCAAAATTCCTCAAAATGTCATAAATAAATGGAATTTCTTGATTGTAAGTAAACAACGACTCCCTCACCTTGCACTTTGATTGCTTTTCTTCTTACATACATGAAACCCCAAATCGGATGCATGAAAATCTGGCGGAAATTTTCATGTGTAATAAACATGGGAACTCCCTTCTCTAGGAATTTTGCGTCCATAATGCTACACCACGATGAATACGATGCAAATAGTATTTCACTACTGTAAGAAATAAATAATAAAAACTTCAGTAATGTAAGTATGTCTAGACGAAGGTACCTGATATACTTTTAGAAAAGCACTCTGAAATTCTATTTTGTAAAACTATATCGTGCGTATCTCAAAAGGTTAAATAACTTGTTGTGCTTTGTATACAGGAGCTCCAGTATTAAATTACAACTTTTATTTCCCACAGCTCCCAGCAAATACACAAAAGGAAACCGTAAGCCGCTTTTGTGGACCCGTATTTATGATATATGGTGCGTAAAGGAAGAATAAAATGTAAAATATGCATAAAGGTAAATCCATTGGAGTCTGAAAAGTAAACAGTTACTCCTATACCTATATCTATCCATCTATATCTTTATCTCTCTCTATATATGTAGTGAAGCTTTCTAAAAATGCTACGAATGTACACTGCAGTGTTTCAGTTATTTTTCTTTACGTAAACCAAAAGTTCATTTGTTAAAGCTATCACAGAAATGAATAGCGGATTGTCTTTTCAGTGATGGTAGAACCGTATTTTTCATATCCAAAGAAACACAGAGAATTGAAAAATGAAAACTTTAATTCCTATATATCAAATTCGAATTGATGTATTTCTGTTGTTGTTATACTAATTTATATAAGGACATCCATATAAATTTGATAATTACAAAATTATAATTTATATTTTCAATCATTTTTTGACTTCTAAATTAATAAATGTGAACTGTTATATCCGGGCTAATAAAATCAAAATTAGTAGAGTCTGACAGTTGTTATTGACGATATCCTTTATTTGCTGTTAATGTAAATGAATTTTTTCTTTTCATTTTTTAACATAAAACTTTAACACTTCAAACATTTTGTAGCATTTATTATTTAAATTAACCAGTTAATTATTATTATTTCAGCATTTACTATCACGACTCCATTTCCATTTCCTCGCCAGAAATGTAAATGAGTTAGAGAGTAGTTAAGTCGATGGTTTTGGATTGTAATACAGAGCGTATTTCTGCCTCTCGGTAACATCTTAGTAGGTTTCGCTAGGTCTGATTAAGTGGTAATTACTCGGCTTTGCGTTATAGCTGCAATTATTTTAATTGTTGTCTTTGACTTCTAGGCCCAGTTTAAGTTTTGGCTTTGACTGTTACTTTAAGTTAATAATCACAAATGGTGGCAGATACATTTATTTCGAGAAATTCGTTTTTATGGTTAAGTTCTGATTTAATAAAGTCTCGCACATTAGATTCAAACGCAGTAATAATTCGCTTCGGGTCTCTTAGGAGTCTGATACTAGTTTAGATATAAAAGAAGATACACTTCCGCAAAATATTTCTCTTTTCTGTTATGGAAAGATAATTCTGTTTTGTTTACAATTGCAAGATAATTTGATTGCAAGATAATTTGTTTGCAAGATAATTTCTTTGCGAGATAATTATCTTTTTCTACTATTGAATAGTAACTCATACATTTTTACGTGTCACGGTGGATAATAATAATTTTCTGTCTTACTGAAGGAAACACATATGTTATTCAGAAATTCAAAAGTAACTGTGGATTATAACTGTGCCTTTCACACAAGCCATCCTTTTTCGTGTACGAATTGTTATATGTTCTTATAAAAAAGAATAAATTTCACAAAAGTTCTAAACGAAGTGGAATCGAAAAGTGGGGCGCGAAATACCGGAAAGAAAAAGGAGATTCAAAGACGGAAATTTCACGTTATATTTTGAACAGGGATATTCTCCGTACTCCAAATGTTTAGTTAGTTCACTTTCACTGTTTGCTCTGGGAAATAACTTTGTTGAAGCAATACCTCGTTCTCCTGTTTGCTTACCAGGGAAAAGGGGAAAGGAAAAACGATCCACATCCGGGTGTTTGAAGTAAGGGAATTGTAAAAATCCAATTTTGAGCTTAGGTATTCTTTCATGCACACATGCAAACATACTACAATCAGTCTCAAAAGTTAATTAGTGTTATATATAAACAAAGAGAACGTTATATTCTCGAGATAACGAAATAATGCTCTTAGTATCATCCAATTTTAAATTGAATTTTAATTTGAAGTGCTGACCAACTTTTTTAATCTTCATAACTATAATATTTGAATTAAAATATGACTTTGGAAAATGAATGTTATACGTTATTATATTCCACTGTAAAAAAGTTTTTTTTTAATCCTTACCTTATCATTTTCAGTAATTATTTAAAACAAAATGAGCAAAATTTCTTCATCCTCCAGCAAAGATAAATATTAAATTTATCAAAACTTATTTCTGTTTCCTTGATGAGGATTTAATAAAATACCTTAAATTAAGAAAACGTGGCAATTCAGTTACTTTTTCTAATTAAACTTAATTCTTTATTTTTAAGTATTTAAATTAAAAGATAAGGGTTGCAAATATAACTCAATTAATTAAATAACATTTAAATGATACATCGGCAAAGGCACAACGGAAATTAAAAATAAAATGTTAGCGACTCTATATATTTTTATTATGTAGGAAAGATAATCATAAATATTCTAATAACAGAACATTTATTTGATTATTTTATTACATACTAGATAGAGTACCCGGCTTAGCTCAGGGAATTAATATGAGATTGTGTAGTAGATCGACTAAAAGGATAAACTTTAAAATACACTCACGTTTGTGAAAATTGCAACACCAAGAAGGAATCGTCATAATTGAATGCAATTTAATACACAGTTGAGTGATAGTGGTACAAATAAATGATTAAATGTTCAAAGCAAACAAACAAGAACAAGAGATCAGAATCAGTATTTTGTGTGGCCACCACGCGCCGCAATAAGTGCTGCTACACGACGTGGCATGGAGTCAAACAAAGTTTGAATGTCTGACTGAGGAAGAGCATTCCATATCGTTTGTACGCGTACCCAAAGTTCGTCTGCAGACGCAACAGGACGAGGATCACGAGCAAGACGCCGACCAATGACATCCCACACATGTTCAATTGGCGACATATCCGGGGAACACGCAGGCCAAGGAAGAAGCTGTACCTGCTGCGCTGCAAAGAAGGATTTAACAATCCGAGCAGTATGAGGGCGGGCATTGTCCTGTTGAAATACAGCGCCTGGCAAGCTTTGAAGGAAGGGAACAGCTTCGGGCTGTAGAACTTCACGGATATACCGGTTGCTGTTCAGATTGCCCACAATTCGTAGCAATTGAGATCGTCTATGATATGCTATGGCGCCCCAGACCATAACTCCGGGTGTTCGTCCACTGTGGCGTTCGATAATGCACTCCGGAAGGTGGCGTTCACCGGCATAGCGTCTGACACGAATGCGGCCATCATGGTACCACAAATTAAAGCGGGATTCGTCAGAAAACACGACATGCTGCCAATCAGCACGCCAGTCTCTATGCTGATTGGCCCATTGTAGCCGCAGGCGGCGATGGTCGTGCGTTAGGGGGATCCTGTATAAAGGAGTCCGTGCGCGCAGTCCACACTGCAGCAGACGTCTACGAATTGATGAAGCACACAATGAAACACCTGTAGCTATTGACCACAGTGCTGCCAATTGTCTAGAGGAAGCTGTACGGTCCGTCCGCGCCATGCGGACCAGGTGTCTATCATCGCGAGCTGACGTCACATTTCGGGGTCCACTCCCGGATTTCCGAGTTGTCCGACACTTGTCCGTCCACTGCTCCCAAACGCGCGTCACTGTGCTGCTGTTACGCTTCACACGAGAGGCTACTGCACGATACGACAATCCAGCTTCACGAAGGCCGATGATTCTCCCTCGTTCAAACTCTGTAAGTTGTTCAAATCTCGCTCTCTTTCGTCGACGAGGCATAAGTACAGATTGAGTTAACGTTTACCACTAGCAGATAACCACCGATAACCATACACGCCTCGCTACAGCCGTCTATTTATTCGGATCCATCAGCCGTTCAGAGGGCGCTGCTCAGCATACGCATGCGCTACGGATTTGCAATTCTAATCATTTGCATATCATGCGCTACTTTGCATTTCCTGAAAATTTCAGCTCACTCGCGTAAGTCCTTCATGGTGTTGCAATTTTCACAAACGTGAGTGTATAAGAAGTAAAATATTTTTTTTGAAGATATATTCTAACTATTTACAATACTTGTTTATAAACAACTTTCTTCATTTTGTTATCCGGGGTATATATGTACGAATTTATCGGATTTCCTACTCGAGAGCAAGCTATTTATAGCTGACTGTGAGAAAAGCAAGAGTTTTTGAGGTTGATGCCGCAATATTTTAAAGTTTGTCCGTGCACTTGGTTAATTGCAAAACTATAGACTAATTTGATTCGAAATTGCAGTCTTTTAAATTTGAATATCACTGACATCTACTGAACTGAGTAGATAACAGTGATATTCTGGGAATAAATACTGTGTGTCCCTTCTCCTTTCCAGTCATTTGTATATTCTCTTTTCAAAGGGAATTTTCCTTTCAGTATTATAGTTGATATCGTTGACAATATTATTTTTATTTTCCAAAATTACCCTTTAAAATAGCCACTTCGGATTGGTTTAGTTTTTAACAATGTTTGAATAAATTTGGTCAATATGTTCGTTTTCAGAAGTGTCTGAGTTGCAGAAATATACTTAGTACCTTATGCCCCCCTCTTAAAGGGCGACTGGGAATTAGGGGACCCAATCGCCAAATCCTGTGGTGGGGAATCATCATTCACCAACCACCTTTTTTAGTTTGGGCGCCACTGTAGAGACATTAGGTATTTTTTGAAAGAAGGAGAGATGAAAAATGAGCAATGCACCATAGACCTCTCGAAAAAGCGCCGAGCGTGCTGACCACAACACCACGGAGGCATGGTAAGAAGGCGGGAGAAATACCTCATAACTACACTGATAAGAAACTGATGTTAGAATCCACGACGGAACTTTCTTTATATACCCCTACCAATGGGTAGCTCCACCCATACAATAAAGCTTCGAATTATCCACAATGTTCCAGAACATTCCACAACATTAAAGAATGTTCTGGAATATTCCACAATGATCTGGGATGTTCCCGAACATTCCAGACTATTCCCGAACATTACGCAACATTCCAGAATGCTCCGGGATGTTCTGGAATGTTGTGGAATGCTTTGGAATGTTTCGGACTGCTCTAGAAATTTCTAGAGGGCGAAATTCCAGTCCATAAATCTTCAAAAGCATGCCCTTCAGGTAAAAAGGAGAACCTTCTTCATGGATGGTGCGAAGACGGCTGTTGCACCATATAACTCACTTGATCGTACTGGGACTCTTTTCTGAGTTTCAGCGGCACACACATTGTACACTTAACTTTTATAATATATATTTTGATTAATTTGAAAGGTTTACATGTTCATTTTATACGCATCGCCTAACTGGTTTTTCATTAACACTTTATTTTTTATTTTCCTCCAGACACTTACTGTCCGTTGTAATATTGATGGAAACAACAAGATTTGAATTTGTGTAATATCCTAAGTTCGGGAAAATTTCAATAAATGGAAACATGAGCAAAAAAAATGTCAACTTCATTTTAATATCTTCTGATCCTCGCTGCCTGCTTACGCCGCCGTTGCGTTCCAAAGCAGAAGTACTGTAAATCGAAAATCTGCGAAAAAGTGCCAGCCGAAAACATCGATTAAGAAAAAAGACGTGCCAAAATAATAAAAGGCGAAAACGTCATTGTGCAAAACATTATGGGAAAAACGAAAACAAAGAGAAAATGTTGAAGCTCTAAAGCATCGTTGTCTTTCTTATCTTTGGAATTATGGTCGTAATGAAAATAAAGCGATTCTAAAACATTGCAGTTTAAAAAAATATCATTGTAAAAAATGACCATGATAAAAATTAAAGCACCTACAAATCATCGCATGATGATTATCGCAGGCATGTATCTTTCAGGTTGTAAAATTTGTAAATATATATTCGCATACGAAATATAGAGGCCTATTTTTACCTTTACATTTCATATTTTTATTCTAATTAATAATTCTTTCCTAAACAAACAAAAAGGAATCTTAAGCATTCAAAACTGAAAATGAGTGGATATTAACCTGATATAAAGCAAGTAATGGAATTTTAAAAATGTACTTAACTATTAAATGTTATTATTTAATTAATCTCTAATCTCCTTTATGAAGTTGTATCTGCCGTTTTGCATGTAAAACATAATCTGGAAAAGTTTAAAAAAGAGAAGATGAGTAACTTAATGAGGTTATCTATATTAAAATTATTTAACTAACTGAACCAGGACAAGATTTTGGTGTTACTAAAAGAATATCAGATTAACAAAGTGAAAGAAAATAACTTTACATTTTGATAATCAATTAAACAATTTTGTCCACGCAAGGCGTTCAGCTATCTCTAAAGCCTACGGAACGATGGGCAATGTGTAGACAAGTAAAATGATATTAAAAGTAGAACCGCACATAAAACTAACCCCGATGAATTGTAGATTTATATTGACAAAAATACCGGGTGGTCATAGAAAAACTTCTTCAGTATATGAACCCCTAGTGGCCTTTAACCAATCGAAATAAATCAATCCAACCTATCGAACATCAACCAATCGAACACCAAGCAGTCGAAATAAAATTTCAGGTGTTGTAATTTGAGGTTATGCACTCGAGATTGTAATGATTTATGATAACAGATCTCTCATCCTTAAGGTTACAGCGAAAACATTTCGGAATTTTCGAATGGCAATATCCCGTTTTTTTTTTTTTTCAAATTGATCAGCGCATTGAAATAACATGGCTTTGGAATGACGTACGTATGATGGAAACCGCAGGCTTAAAATATTTACAAATAATAGCATTGTAAAAGACCAATGACAGCACAGGCAGGAGGTGTACTGGCACACTTTCATAATTCACAGGGATAGACAGTAGGAGCACTATTCACAGCCTTGTATAAAGCATTGTATGTGGAAAACCCTTAATAAGCAGTGTGGGAAGATTATTTATTTAATCAGGTGTTTGAAAGTGCTAACAAGATGACACTTAGAGGGAACAATGAATTGAATTGATAAAGCTGTTTTATCTGATTGAGGAAATTACTGCCCAAGAAGTGAAAGCTTATCAGCGAAATCGTAAGTTAAGACGAGGTTCATGTTTCGTAAAAGTGTACATGATTTGATAAAAAAAATTGAATAAAGCGAATGCTCATGTGATATAGTACGATCCAGACTACTATGTGTTCCTACTGAAGTTATTTCGGAAGTGTGGAACGATTGTGTGGAAGGGCGTAGTACATTTGTTTTACAGTAGAAATAAAATGCATCTAAAGTATTGGTACTCGTATTAAATTGACATGACCTAATAAATAACAAGCTTAGTTTTTAATCATTTGGGTGCCCAAAAGTGAATCGCAATTTTTATAGCACCACTGAATATTTACTAATATTTGGGAACAATACCTTCTTGGAGAGCTTTTGAAGAGAAATTGTCGTGTATCCAAGTTACAACTAGGCAAATCTACAAAAACCTAAACATGTAGCTAATCCATTCTCTGGGATTTGAACCCAGGTCTAAATACCAGTGTTCAGCGATTTTTACATCTCATCGCTGGTTGGGCCCAGGGCATTATGGAAACAGAAATTAGAATGTGTTTCGGTATTTTGTTTGTATTATGTAAAATACGTCTAACAGGAAGATTTTAAGTAATTAATAGTGATAATATTATCATTATAGGAATTAAAATAATTTTTTGAATAACTTTAAGCGAAGATACGAAACAATGTTGTATACAGCGGCGATCTTAAAAAGTGGTCAAAACTCTACGGGGTGATAGAACGCAGCTGTACAAATAATGTTCGTCACAGAAAGTTTGAGCGAAAGGAAAACGGCGAGCCGCTAGCTGGCATTGTAAATGGTACAAAAAGTGTCGTCCTCGTACCCAACAGCGTTTTCTATCGTGGAAAGGATGGCTGCTTATACGAACCACGAAATTTCCAGGCCAATGGATTGGTCAAAGTGGTCCCAAGATCACCAGATCTCTCGTGTTTAGACGTTTGCTTATGGGGCCGTATGAAAAATTCTAATCTACCAGTGCCCCATCGAAACCAATATGGATCTTGTCGCCAGGATCACCGTTGTTGCAGGAGATGTTCAGGAAATAGCTGATATCTTGACAAATGTGCGTCATCTCCTGTCCTGCACTTGTGAAGTCTGCATTACAGCTGGCGGAAGGTCTTTTGAGCAATTTCTTTTGTGTGTTGTATAATTTGAAACATGGAATGGTACAGAATGCGGCATTTCGCTCTGCTAAAATCTTCTTTTGCATTCGAATTATTTTACGCAGTTTAAAAACAAATATCTATATTCAAATCCGAATCAGTTTTATTATGCGATAAATGATCTGCGTCTTTATAATCAGATTACCTTTCAAAACATTTACTTTATAATTTGCTTTGAGGCTAGTTCTTGCTATAATGCGAATTCAAAATGTAGCAGTACAAATTCTTGAAAAATTCGCCCTTATTGTGCGGGGAATTATCTAGCGTTACTGCCGCCATCTATACTAAAACCATTAACTAATTTTCGAGTTTAATTCGTTCGTAACACTAAAAACCACTGAATTATTTCGTAAAACAAGCCCCTCATTGAACTAATAACTTTGAACTTTGAACTAATTTCACATCTGTGATTACCATCGCTATTTATTTCTTTAAAAGCATTTATTAATATACATGTTATGCTTATTGCAAGCTGGTGGTGCTTCTGAAATGTAATTGTGATAAATTTAAAAGTACTTAGTAGTTTAATGAAAAGTGTTTAGATAAATTACAAATCAATGTTCTTATGAGTATGCTTAAAACAATAGAAAACGCATAGAATTACAACATATAATTAATAGTTTGTCTGGACCAGCAAAACCAAGCGAGACAGGAAGGCGTATGACCGAAATGGCTTCAGCCAGTCCTACAACGTAGGTTGCTGACAAACGCTCCACTACATCTACATCTAGAGTTAGAGCCTGGTAAATCTATCACTCGGTACTCTAATATATCGATCATTTGAGCTAGATAATCATGTTTAGCATCCCACACTGTCTAGGAGACATTTTCCCATCTCCATTACAAAGAAAGCCTCATATCTCAGAAGAAAATTTAGAGGATTAGACTGAGAATTTTTCGTCTCTCCTCCATATTCACCAAACATTGCTCTGACAAATTACTTTTTGCTCCAATACCTAGAACATTTTCTGCGGGGACATTATTCTGAAACGCAAGCAGGTCAAAATAAATCCCACAAATATTCTCGAATTATACCTCCTTTCTTTTATAAATCTTCTACCGTTTTTATTCAGTATTTGTCTCCAAGATGGGCTATCACTACTGGTAATGATAGCTATTAGGTAACTGATTAAGATATTAAATGTCTTCCGTTACCAACAATTTTGCCTGTAATTTCAAAACGACACTACTTTCCGGTTGGTGTATGTCAATATTCTGCTTTTCCAGAAATTTGTTTCTGTTTCAAAAATCTTTCTTACTTATCTTTTCTACCCATTTATTTCCTCAACCAATAATTTTACAGGGAAATGTAGGAAACAATATCCATATTCGCTGAGTTTGGACATTTATCAAACGATGCTTTTACACTTCAAGGAAAAATGAAACATTAGAGGTCTTGCTCTCGACGCTCCTTTTCCAGTCAAATTAAGCGTCAAAAAATTACGCTAGTGTAATCAATTTTGAAAGCTTTGGGAAAACCTGAAGCGCAGACAAATGCAAATTTGATTCACTCGATGGTGACTTCACTTGATTAAGATAAAATAAAATGTGACACATTTTAAATATGTTGCATTAAAAAAAAGGATTTTTTTTCCTCTGCTTCATTATTTATTTCTTCTTGATTCGAGCTGCAGTGGTCTAATTCTGTTTAAAATATAGCCACTGAAAGGAAATACACGGTGCAAAAATGTTAATGAAAGTATTAAACTTTTTTTTCAATTTCACCCAATTCTGTAGATTGATGGTAGGTGTGCAAGTAAGAATAAGTTAAACATGATATATTATGCACTTGCAGTATCAGTTACTTTTACACATATATATGGATAAATTTTAGGAATTTTGGGAAGTCATTCTTTTTAGTATTTAGTCGCATAAGAGATTTTACAGCCTCTGGCTTTTCGTAATGTGTGTTATTTTGAACAGGCCTCTATTCACAGCATAAGAGACACTATGAGGTGGCTGCGATAATAGCAAAAAAAGTGTTGTTCCTTGCATACGGGTTCGTAGCAGATTGCACGCACAAGTCCGATAAAAATTAATAAAATTTATTCTTATCACGAGAAATATATAATAATAATAAAACCTCTGGGTTTTTCCTCAAAGTTATTCCTACATTATCGCAATAGCACACGAAATAGTCAGAAGCTATATTTTAAACTATTAAAACATAAAATAGAACGAAGTCCTAATCGCAGAGAGAGATAATCCGATCTCACCACGAATTCGTTATAATTAACAACAACAGCTCACTAAGACAGCAACTCAGCTGAGATGCTTCTCTTCGACTTTTATACCTTGTAAGGTTTTAGTTAAACTAAGAAAGCTTTATTTTAATTTGCCTTTTTCTATCTCTTCTCATTTCAACTTCCCGTTAGAATAAGCGCGCGTTTCAGTTTTATGCTAATTTGAAGTGGAGCCAAGTTCTATTTAAGCGAGAGGTAGGAACCTCTTAGTGTGAGAGAGCTTTTAGCCTCAGACCACTGTTACTCTGTTCGACGTTCGCCTGACCAGCTATTATTTAAATTCTAAGCCATAGCGCTCTTACGCTATTACTTATTGAAGTAATTCTAAGTGCGTTAGTATATGTTAAATCTACGCACCAGTTAGTTTAGAGGCCAACCTCGCGTTTATAGCTCTGTGAGCAACGACTACTTAATTTCTATTTAGTTTTAGTTTAAATTATCTGATTGTTCAGTTTAGACCCAAGTGGCGGTCATTATTTTCTGTATTCCTCCCGAGTTGGGAAGTGGCTGTAAATAATTGTGGTTTAGTAAAAGAGGATTTTAAATACTTCTTACTTATAATTATTCTACCACTTAATCACAGTTTCCTACCACAGAACATAGCTGCATTCAGCTTCCTGTTCCAGATCAGGAGATTCAGTTACTTTCACGAAGATGTTTGCCAAGAATATGCACCGAACACGCAGTCCTGACAACCTTTTTATTTAAAATTCTTTTAATTAATTATTTGAACAAAATTTACGCTTAATCCGAATACAACTCGCTCATTTTTTATGATTCATTCTTTAAACTTGTATTTTTAAATATCCATTGTAAATTTTGCGAAAAAAAATTATTATAACCTATACATTTTTTAATATCTTATAAAAGTAGAAGTGTATATAAGGACCCTTGCAAAAAATTAGAGTTTTTTATTCAACGTTTTATAAGATATGCATGAATTTACATATTAACCCGTTTCGAAATCTGGTATCTTTTTTTTTGGTGCGATAACGCCAAATGTGGGTTATAAATTTTGTTAAAATTATTTGAAATATAAGCAATCATTTTTTTTTCTGTTCGTGTACAATGAAAAAAGGAAAGGAAAATAGGTTGCTATGAACTTAGAAGTTCGCCAAGTGAATTATTCTTGGTACAAACTGAAAAAATGCGCCAAGATAAATTTTTGAATTCCTCCGTAAATTTCGCACCAAATTTTACAAAATTTAATATTTGGGCGTGAGTTATTCGTAGACTCGAAATATAGAAAAATCATTGGTGTGTCATTACACAAAAGTCCGATTTTTTGTCAAAATACCTATATTATAATAATACGGTATATAATATATATCCTATATCGGTATATCATATATATCCTAAGTCATACTGTCAAGACACGAAAAACGCAAATTTTATTTCATCAATAGGTCC
Organism: Stegodyphus mimosarum; assembly: GCA_000611955.2. NCBI lineage: Eukaryota > Metazoa > Arthropoda > Arachnida > Araneae > Eresidae > Stegodyphus > Stegodyphus mimosarum. The sequence goes on along the minus strand of KK114610.1, from coordinate 876,959 downwards.
AGTAGAACGGGAGATATAGAACTATTCTCCTTCTCTCTCTCTCTCTAACATTTTTTTTTCTGGCAGTGGACATTTAGTTTTAGTACATTTGGAGTTAGATTAGCTAATGCAAACTTTCAAGGCACAGAATCATAACTTTGTATATGAGTATTTTATGCAGTTAAAGAACAAAGCATTTAGTATAGAAGCTAGCTTATAATGCAACAACTTATGAGAATGCACATCATTCTTTTTCTTCCTCTAAATAAAACGTCTCTTATTTCTATTCTGATGTAGTTAGATTTTGCAATCATAAACACTTAATTGAAATTCCAAATGGAATTCGGGCAGTTTGTCGTATAATAATGGGGCCTATATCTGAAATAATCTGTATTTTAATGCACTAAACAGGATGTTGGCCTTCATGAAATTTGTGATTTTCAATCTTTGTTTCGTGTTCTGATTTTAATGGTGATAAATTAAACTACTGTATTGTATTTTACAGTTTTTTCCTACTCCGTTACTGGAAATTTCATTGCTGCGGTTAAATTCTTGCAAATTGGCTACTTTTGCGAATTCAAATATATACTAAGTTTTTATCTTCTTGCTCTCAACAATTGGCAATTTTTATTCATTGCAACTCTAATATATTCTCTCACCTCATATTCATTCTTGCTATAGCTTGATTTTTATTAACTTTTCTTTACGTATCAGCATTTTACGTAAAATAACTCAAGATTATGAGAACGTAATTAAAGATAAATGTGAAATTCCGAATAAGTAATCAGTATTTAAGAAAATATATTCGAAAGAAATGATTCAGAACAAATAATCATCATTTGAGGCTAAATCAATTCCACACTTATTTGGACTTGAATAAATCCTTGCTAAAGAAGAAGGCGTGAAATATTCATGTATAAAATAAATTAACGCTGACAGAATTTATTTGACGCAATTTTTATCCATTTAATACATCATCAGTAAAGTGACATTCACGAAGAGGTGATTTTTTCGATATCAATGCGTAAATTAAATTTGTCCCAGACGCCTCGTTTCGTAATTGACAAAGTCGAAGAATAGAAAAAGAAATAACTGGCAGTTATACATAAGCCAGCAAAAAAAATGTGACTTCAAATAACAGTAAAATTGATAATGGGTAAAACATGCTTCATAAGTGCAGAAAAGAATTTAATAATTCTAAAGTGTTTCTAAGATAGATGGGTTGGAAACAAATATCAGAAATATGCCGAAAAAATAAAATATTGAAGTTAAAAATCATATTTGCTGAAAGTAATAAAAATATGACTAAGAAGAGTAAAAGTTTTATTTGAATCTCTCAAATTTAATTAAACTTAAATAGATGCAAATTACGACAAGACCGTTTTCAGTTTCTACTAACATGACGCTTTTCAGAACAAGTATCAGTATATATTGTTTCTGAAACTTATTAGCGGATAAAAGTGATAAAGTATAGGAAATAGCATATCTAACAAACTTAATTCGGCAATTAAAGTTTATCTCTAAAAGGGCAGTGACAAGTCACATTGAATAAAATTACGTTTAACCGATTTGGTGAGTAAAATGTCCCTGCATCTGTTAACACAAGTTATTTCTGATTTGATTCCAAAGCAAAACAAGTTATTTCTGATCTTTAAAATTTTTTTCATTATTGCATTGTTTAGACACTATACATATATAATTCAAAACACTATAATAGTAAATAATTACAATTATAAAAAAAAAAGAAAATCTGAAATTTTTCAGATTTTAAATTATGTCCAAAGGGGCATTTTTGTAACATTTTGTGTGTTACTTTTATTTACTAAATATCATGTTCTTCGCACTTGAACCATAAAATTCAGTTCAAGAGCAGCGTCGCAAAATAATTTTAAACTGAGCTCATCTTTAGAATTTCCCATACACAGTCTCACGCGCTGGAGATAAAAATGTTTTTCATCATTATTTTCAACGTTGCCATTTCTCGTTTTGAAATCCTTCAGTTTGTTAATCAAAAATTCGTCAAAGCTTTACAAAATATGAAATCGATCATACAACAAATTCCAAATTTCAAATTTGGCCATCCAGATGTCCATATTCGCAGTAGGATTACGTCATTCAAAATTGGATGGCTCTAGGTACCGTTATTTTATCACAATGCGAGAAACATGCATACATTTATGCAGATTCTTCATAACCTCATTTCTTCAAATATAATACAGGACGATAATATTTAGTGGCAACAATTTGAAAAATGAAACGGATATTCAGAGTGATTCGACGCAAAATCGCAAAGCGAAAACAATAGTCCTTCAGAGACAAAGCCCCTTTGGGTTAATAAGGTATTTTCTCTCCCCTTTCTGCATGCTTTCCTGATGTAACCGTCAGCACGCTAAGCACGTATAAGAGAGGCCCAGGTTCTAGTCTCCCCGACGACATAGCTCATTTCTCATGTTTCCTGTTTCCAGAAAAACCCAAATTTCCTACTGTGGCGCCCGAACTAAAAAGTAGTGAATAATAGTTCTTCACCACAAGGATTTAGCGTCAGGCTCCCCTAATAACCAGTCGCCCTTTAAGAGGGGTGTATTATAAGGTACTTTCTTTCTCCTTTCTGCATGCCTTCGTGGTGCTACGGTTAGCAAGCTCGGCGTTTATTCGAGGAGTCCAGGTTCGAGTCCCGGCAAGGGCATTGCTTATTTTTCATCTTTTTTGCATCAAAATAACCTAATGATCTCAATCTAAACAAAGTTAGTTCTGGAATAAATTTTTGGCCCAAAAATTTAAGCAAAAAGTAGCTATAATATGAGAAGAAAGAAACTTGAATATGACAGATTTTCCCAAACCCTCAGATAATTCAACGCTGGATGAAAGCAAAATTTGTAAAAAAAATATTACATACCTAAAGATAAGTGCAAAAAGAATGTAAAACGTAATAATGGCAAATGAATTTTGTCATCTCCCGGTACATCGTCAGGGGTTGGGGTATCGTAACACATTAAGCAAAATGACTGCTTCTGAACTGAAAAATTCACGAAAGTATGTAAAATATTTTTAAATAAGGAAAATGTAAAACAAATCAACATGTGCATTTATCAGTCTAGCCACTATAGGCTGTAGTAGAAAAGTCATCTTGCCTAAGTTTAAGTATAATTAAGACCGAAATATAAAACATTAAAGCATTGCAATGCTTTCTATAAGCACTTGATTAAAGACTTTGCATACAGTTATTGAATCTCAGTGTATGATAGTTGTTTCATACATTCTGTAATCCCCATGACTCATTGTCATCTGCTCCTCAAACTTCCTGGGCACACAACCCTCTTGTGCTTTACTATAATCAAGTAATTTCAGAAATTTTTCGCCTTTATCTTTCTTAGCCATAAACAACATGCGCTGAAGACACACAATGCATTATACAAATGAGAAATGTTATGCGCCAGAGATAGTTGATAACTTTTGCCAATATCCAATAATTGGCGGAACAATGGTACAAGTGAGTAGATGGTAAAGGAAATATGATTTCAAGCCAGGTATTGTTGACTGTTTCTGTTTAACTTTGACGGTAACATGATACATGCATCATGCATTCACACATTGATATATATATATATATATACTCTTAGACAAAAAAAGGACGCAGCAAGAAGGAGTTATCGGAATGGGATTGAAAATCGGTAGAAGTGATGTACATGTACAGAAAAACAAATGATTACAGTTTGAGAAAAATTGGATGATTTATTGAAGTGAAAGAGCTTCATAATATGGAAAAGTCAGTAACGCGTTTGTTCACCTCTGAGCCTTATGCAAGTAGTTATTCGGCTTGGCATCGATTGATAGAGCTTTCGGATGTCCTCCTGAGGAATATCGTACCAAATTCTGTCCAACTTTCGCCTTAGATCGTCAACATCCCGAACTAGTTGGAGGGCTCTGCCCGTAATGCTCCAAACGTGCTCAATAGGAGAGAGATCCGGCGATTTTGCTGTCCAAGGTAATGTTCGGAAAACACAACGGCAAGAAGTAGAAACATCTGCAGTGTGGAGGCGGGCATTATCTTGCTGAAATGTAAGCCCATGGCGGCGTGGCACGAAGAACAACACAACAGGCCTTAGAACTTCATCGACGTACCGCTGTGCAGTAAGGTTGCGACGGATGACCACCAAAGGGGTCCTACTATGAAATGAAACGGCACCCCAGACCATCATTCCTGGTTGTCGGCCTGTCTGCCGGAAGACAGTCAGGTTGGTATCATACCGTTGTCCGCTGCGACTCCAGACTCAGCTTCGGTGGTCATTGGGGCTCAGTTCAAAGCGGGACTCATCACTGAAGACTATTCTATTCCAGTCAGTGATATTCCAGTGTGAATGAGCCGGACACCACTGCAAACGGGCTTGACGTTGTACAGAGGTCAATGGTAGTAAGCCCAAGGGGCGCCATGACCTCAGCCCCCTTTCTATGAGCCGTTTATGAACGGTCCTTGCGGTCACTGAAGCACTAGTTGCAAGTACAACCGATGATAGTGATGCATGTGGGGCTGCGAGTGCCGCTCTGACGATTGCTCGGTCTTCACGTTCTGTCGTTTCTCTAGGCCTACCGCTTCCTTCTTGACGCTGTGTGCGGCCATGGTTCACCGATTCCTGACAATATCGTCTAATAGTGGCATCGCTCCTGCTCAAATGTCGAGCTATTCGCCGTTAAGGCCAACCGGCTTCTGAGCCCAACTACACGACCGCTCTCAAGTTCTGACATCTACGCATATCGTTCGCGCACCTGTACGCGAGGCATAGTTACTGTCTACCAGAGTACACGGAATGAAGTTCGTGAAGAGTTTATAACCTGGAATCGTAATTTCTCCTCTTAAATATCCTGCCAATTGCGCAGATCAGATGCGCTGTAGCGACAACCGTTCATTCATTGGCAGACGAAATGTCAAATTTTGCATTTTCCGTCGAAACCTGTATGTATATCAATTTGCTTTATATCTCGGTGCGTCGTATTTTGGTGGTGTATTAATTATATATATATATATATATATCTTGAGAAAGTTGTCAAATTTATTCGTTGTTGAGAAAAAAACTAGAAAACTAGTAGAAAAATCTGCGCGTAACGGATAGGGGATCATGGTTCTTAAATTCCTTAAGTAATTCTCTCATAT
>KK114610.1:834439-870874 GCA_000611955.2 Stegodyphus mimosarum | reverse complement strand
ATGGAAATATGTATATATATATATATATATACTCCAGTGGAGTGAAAAATGCAGAAAAAAAGTTTTTTTTTCAAATTTTGTTATTTCCTGACCCAACAAATGGTTCTGTTCGATGAAAAAAAAAAAAATTAAAAATTGTAGCTCAATCTCTTCAGATCTTCAGATTCAAAATCAGGTTAATAAAGAAAATCTGATGTGTACAACATATGACTTCCTTGTGCGGAGTATTAAATTACACCCATTTTGCATTTATTTAAACTTATTGGATTGAATTAAGTCTACTTCACTGACAGCACGTAAACCACAATAGAATTAATTCACTGTATTTGTTTACCACAGCGACACTCTGGAGCTAGCTTCACTTAATAGCGTTACATCTCATTCATTTTATAACTCATCAGAATATACAAAAATTATGTAGATCATCTGGAAAATTACCAAATCGTTGCCACATGTCTATTCAAATACTATAACAAAGCTAAAACGATGTGTAAAAGAAATTAAACAAACAATAGAAGAAACAGTTTTTCACAGACAATTCAGTATTTCTCATTCAATAATTTCAGGTCTCACTTCGCGGCAAGGCAAAAATACATCAAAACTCTAACTATCTATATCACGAATTACGAAGTAAATTTTAAAAATACTTATTTCCTCGAATAAATTCCGGAATGGATAAAGCATGATTTAATTCGCAATAATAAAAGAAGGCGTTATCTTTGTTGTTGAAAAGCTTAGTTTCTCTAGATTGCCAACAAATTCAATATTCTCCTATGTTTCAAATGTAAACAAATATGTCCGCATGAGAAAAATGATTAGGCTTAGCCGCACTTAAACACCTTTTATACTGTTGATAATTATACAAATCTTGCATACAAATTTACTTAAGGCATAAAAACCTTAACCGGAAGATAAGAACAACATAATTCAATCAATGTTAAAGCAAAAATGCACAGTTTACCAACATATAGCAATAAAAGAACGTGAGCTCACTGAACCGAATAATAGAGTGGATATATATATATATATATATATGTACATAAATTTATATGTTTGGTGTGGCCGATTGCAATTAAAATGGAGGTGCACATCTACATGTTATTGCAGTCCTATATACAAAATTTCAACGTTCTGAGGCTACTCGTTTTTGAGTTATGAGAGATGCATATATAAGTACTTAAGTACGTACGTACAGACGCCAAAAAAAATCTCTTTAGAATTCATTTTAAATCAGTTTTATAATTTTTTGGGGAAAAGCGTCCTTTATTCTGGTCTTACGTACGAATGGCACTCAAAACCACCGTTAAATTGCAATCGATAACGGTCAAAATACATTTTTTCGTTGAAATATGATACCCGAAATTTTTCGCATTAACAATACTTACTTTTTAATTAGTACAAGGAAGTAAAAATGAATGTTAATATTAATGAAGACATCAAACTATTTTTAACAATATTATAATATAAAACACCGTTGTCGAAATAATGCGTTTCAAAAGTATCGCGGTTTTAAAACATCGTCATAGAAAATGTCGTCGTAAAAAATAAAGCGCCTAAGAATCATAGGCTGATGATAATTTCTCGGACATGCGTTTTTCAGAATTTAAAAGTTATAAAAATAAATTCGAGTAATGATTTGTAAGCGCAAGAGGGAATGAGTAATAGTACTTTTTATGTCATACTTTTCAGTCATTAATAATTTTTTGCTAAAAAAGCAGGATTGAATTTTAAACGAACAAAACCTTAAAAATCAAATAATTAATTAACTGACCAATTTTAATTAAATTGAATTAAATAACTTAACAATTTTAATGTATATAGCCTTATGCATTTAGTCACCTCCCATTTTTCAGCATTTTATAGACTATATTTTGCGTTAAAAACTAATACTGCAATTAATTGGGGCTAATTAAACAATAACCTTTAATTACGTAAGATTAAAATTATATTAAATGCTTTGTGTAGCATTCATTTTCTAATCATTTTCAGCTGCTGTATATTTAATTTTCCTTCTTGCCTTTTTAGCAAAAAATATAAATTAATTCATAAATATGAAACGAAGATGCAAAAGTGTCCCTTATTACTTCTTGCGATCACAAATCATTAATATTCGAATATACATCTACATCTTTTAAACCCTGAAAAAACATGCCTGCGATATTATGGTCAGAAGTTCAGTGTTTTTTTTTTTTGATAAAAAATACCTTCAGCACAAGCTTTTAACGCCTTCTAATAAAATTTTAAAGTAGATGATTACATTTAAATTAGATGAAGATGGATACTTAAACACAAATTATTTAATACATCCATCTTCATAATCAATCAAAGTGTAATAGATTACATTCATTCGTCTGCTTGTTTATATTCAGGAATTTCTGCATCAAATTTGAAATAGCATCCGACTTATATTCACATTTACGCAATTCATAACTTGCTTTTGCTTATAACTTACGCATTTTAAACATTACGCTGATTTCTAACGGAATGAAATGCTATATACATATATCCAAGTATTTACCATAAAAAAGATTTAAAGGAAAAGCTAATTTTTCTCATTTCTTCCCCGAATCTTACTTCCTTTGAATGTTGCCATAAAATATTCATAGGATATAATGATGTGCTTAATATATTTCCAACTTTACTTCATTTCTTAAAATAGCCTTAAAACAGTCAGTTTTATAAAGCTGTTAACTCTTCCATTAGTAGTTGAAAATATCTGCCTTTACATGACTAACTTGAAATTCCGACGCATTCTAAAGCAAGACTCCAGTTTTCTTCCGTATCAGTCAGGCAAATCTAATTGGCCTTCCATCGTGCTTTCAGGCACCTAATTTAAAAGCTAAAATCCTCAGCAATAAGAACCTTTTCATCGATCCTCTGCTCTTTTTGACTGAGCCGACTGCTGTAAAACTTTTAACCGACGAATACTGCATCAAATTTGCATTCTTAATGTGCTGAGATGAATCAAACTCCGGACGTGAATCGGCGCCGAGTTCCCAGGGCTTTGAAGAGATTTTGGGGATTTTAATGGGTATCTTAACAATTAAAAAAATATACATTTTCTCAGCAACAAAAACGCTTTTCGTTTGAGGTAAGTGCTGATAGCTTGTTGCTGAAAGCGCTATTTTGTCTTAAACGAGGAACGATTTTTCAGCTTTTACTCGAGGAATGGCATGTGCCTGAACCATTTTTTATTAAATGGTCACGGAAGCTTAACAGAAGTGAAAATTAAAGTAATGAATTCTGAGCATCGAGTTTTAAAAAAGAAATTGAAGAAAAAGTTGTGTTTTAGAGGAATAAATATTATACTTAGCTCTAAGATTTTAGGAAATTTATTTCTTGTAAATTTTCTGAAATGTTAAGAATAAACAATAATCATATAAACAAGTAGGGAGAAATATATGTGTTTTGTTGTCTGATAATAATTTTATTCTTTTATGTTGAGATTTATTCTTCATAATTTTAAATTAAAATTTGTCAACGTTTATTTAATAGATAATTTGTGAATTTGTTCTTGGCTTCAGATTTCAAATTAAATACGTATTTTACTGAGGGATTTAATTTCAGACAAATTGTAACTAATATTAAATATTCATAAGAATTACAACCACAGAACATTGGTGTTTAGAGGCAATGGAGCCAATAAATGATAAAAAGAACTTGGGAAATTTGGAATTTAATTTGGGAAGCTCCAAAAGAAGCAATAATTTCCAGAGATATAGGAAGCTCCGTTTCTTACTCCTGAGTCGCTTTACAGTCGTGCTTAAAAATAACCAACACGCGTTAAAAGTAATAGTACGAATGTAAAAAGTGGAAATAAAACATATAATTTACATATAAGGTAGAGGTTGCTTTGTCAAATACAAATAGGCAATCAAAATTAGCATAAAACGTAATCTCACAGTCACAGCACAAAGTCTTATAATAGAGTATGCCGGACTTATTCTTCAGTTCGCAAGCAGCGATAATTCCATGTAATCCAAGGTAGCCTAAGCGGAAGGCATGAGCCGAAGACACCACTTGCACTACCAAATGCGTAAGAGGGCTGCCGGGGTGTTGTAGTCTGGTGCAAGACAGTTCGCTTGAGACACAGCTGAAAGTGCAACGCAGTGTCATCAATCAATACATTGTGGAATCATTACCAAACAGATCCAAACCCCTGCAAAAGCTGTGGATCTGGACTCTGAAGGATTACTACAACTGCAAACGATCCTGTCGTATGTGCAAGACGCCGTAGATTACTAACCGCACGACAGCTGTCGTCGCATCTCTCTACTGCTGCAGGACGGCCCACATACCACCAAATTATGTCGAGTCGACTGAGTGAAGATGAACTATACGCAGGACGATCTGTGATTTGTGTTTTTTTGTCCCCATCGTACGTCAGAGCATGGTTGAATTCGGTCCTCGGAGATCACAGTTACGTGTATGTCCAGGGGCATCCTATTATTTACACTGATGAGTAGACTAAGGCATCTCATTCTAGCTACCCAGATTATAACTTTTTGCTCCATACAACTTGTATGGAGACTGGGTGTTATCTTAAATATCCGAAATGCTTTCATTATTTGCTGTGAACTCTTTCATCAAGAAATTCAAGCAATAATCATTGGAGGGGAGGGGTTGTCTGTGCATATTGATTTAGGTGAGATAACTATGTCGTGCACTGCTCTAGGACCCTTGATACGAGAATATCCAATTTTGGGGGTTATATGCTCCTCATATGGCTTTCATTGGTTGCACATATGAGGTACGGATGCACATCTTGTTCCAGTCTTCATCTTTTCAAGTGTAAACTAATTGTGATGATGCATGTGAATAAGAAATTCTCTGGATCGCCCTCTCCCTTCTCCCCTCTGCCCACATACACAAAGATCTGAAAGTGAGAGATTCCTCTTGTAGAAGTATGTGGGGAAAGGGCCATGGCCTGAGATGAGCCATGTTATTTGTCTACGTACGACGTTTGGGGTGGAGTTTATTCTTGGATATAAGTTGGATATAGGTTGGACAATGTTGTCATGTTTTCTGAAATGTATTTCTGAGCCTGGCCATGGAACGATTAGCCTGGCCATTTATTAGCCTGGCCATGGAACGTTTAGTTTCGTTGCATGAAATCCTCTAGATGCTTCTTTTGCTAGGGCATCCACTTCCTTGTTGCCTTTGTTACCGCCGTAGGCCTCGATGTCGCTATGTGACGATATATGATATTAAACAAATGATACTCAATAAATAAAGGTAACACATACAAAATGTTAAAAAAATGCCCCCTTGGATGTAATTTAAAATCCGAAACCTTACAGAATTTTTTATTATATATATATATTTTTTAATTTTTATTTCAAAAATATTTTACTAATATATATATGGTACATATACCAAATTTGAAACTTCTCTTACATGTCTTAAATCAGCTTTCTAAAGCTGCATAAAAAATAATGAGAATTATGAAAGTATACGTGTCCCACAATTACTATGCGCCTTAAAATACGATATTTCTGTTGAAGGAATATAATACACTTCCATACGCATTTATGAAAATCATCAATCATGTACCTAGTACTTCAAAATGTAATTAATAAATTAATTTGATTTTTAGCTAAGATAATTAATTATAAAACCTGATTTAAAATTCACCTCAAGTAAGTGGAAACACAGAGTTGAAAGTATGTTTGTTAACGATGTAATATTAAAAATCATAGCATTTCTATAAAGTAAAATTTCACGTGTATGAAGTTGTAAGCTTTTAAATGTTAAGAAACATACTTATTTTAAATATGAATGATATTTACGAATTCGATGAAAAACCGTCTAAGATGCAATCGCGAATTGCATCTTCAGAATACATAAATGTTTAGTGGGAACAGGTAGAGAATGCATAAATGCAAGCTTTTTCTCATGGGAATTGAAATGTGAAACGTCAAAGCATCTTAGAGATATTTTAATATGACACAAAATTGAATTTTAAAGGCCTTCGAATGCTTCTGTGTGATAAATTATTATCCAAAACGTGATCTATAGTATATGAGAACCGCCATCTGCGTCACAGATCAGTAACTGCTTTCCGAAAAAAAATTGTGTATCCTATTTTATATAAATCCCTTTGAGAATGGAATATAATGCATAGTTCATTTCACTTCTAAATCCAAATGAATTGGTATTCATATTATTTCAAATGCGAAAACAAATACTGTTTTTCAAATATTATATTCTATTTACTCTTATAAACAAATTTTTTTTCCGATCTGAAATCATACAGCTTAAAGAAGCAATGCTTTAGAAAGAAAAGATAAACGTTCATGTAAAAAATGCAGTTGTCGGTATTCTAATAAAAGATTATGAAAGTTATATAGCTTTAAGTCTGTCTTAACAATGCCCTTCGAGATTTGCTACACGCTTATAGCAGGAATTATTTATAAATAAATTCAGTTTCTTCACATACACACGAATCTACTTGCATATAATATTTGAGCTCGTTTATTTGATAGTAATCTCATGCAAACAATTCAAATCATGACGCAAAAATTATTTTTCAAAAAAATTAAAACTAATAGGCATTAAAACTATTTTATTAAGAAGTTTTGCTGCTATTTTATTTAAATATTTGTTTGTATTAGTACATTTTTGAAAGTTTTATATAATTAAGCACATACGTCTCGCTTCCAAGCTTACTTGTTGCTGCAGAATTTACATTTCCAGTTTATTTTTAAGAATATCACTGCACGTCTGCGTAAAATATAGTCAACACTGGTTTATTCTTCAGCTATTTATTTAGTGAATAGAGAAATGATTTAATTATTACACCTAGACTACGGTTCCTCTATGAACATGAAAAGACTGTTGGGAAAACAGAATAGCAGACGTAACATTTTTAGTTATGAAATACCGTCTGAAACAATCAGATAATAGGTATCTGAAATGTTAAAGGTATAAACTGTTAATAGCGCAAACTCATATTTTCTCTGGTTATTGATTTCAGCATTTAAATCTTTAGTATTTCGCGTTACCTGCGCGTTTCGGTATACAAATTTTTGCAACGCAAGATTTTTTAGCTCTTTCATCTATTCTTCTCCGCATTATGCATAAGCTTATTTTAAATATAAAAATTTACAATTATATTGTATTATAAACTGAATGCCGCCTATGTTAAGACCAAAGAATAAAATATCACTTTGTGTTTAACGTATATCTATTGCATTTTTTCCATAACTTGTGATACGTATTCAAATAATATTTAATTTAATTACTACAGCTGAAGCTAATTAAAGTCTTCCTTTTTTAAGGAGTATACGTCTGCAAAGCAATTACAGTATCCAAGCGAAAGTTTTGATGAATACATTGCGTGTTCTGAAGAAAGAATGCACGAGAAAAGAAGAGAATTGTCGTTAAGAAATTTATCCTCAGACATCCTTGTAAAAATCACACGAAAAGGAAATCGGTACAAATTTAAGTTTTTTAGAATATAGATTGGATCATAGAAGCAGCTACTGAAATTCCTTCTTCAATCTTTTTTTTAACTTATTACGTGCTCGGCCATAAGGCACTAAGCAAAAATGAAGAGATGCCTCGTGGAGGACCAGAGAAGCTGGTTTTTATCCACGTAAACACATGGGGAAAATGACGAAACCATTCATTCAGTCACCCCGTTCGCCGGACCAAACTACCAGTGTTCAGTCCATATTACCGATCGGCCCCTGGTGGAATCATTCTTTCGTCTGGCTGTGAAATACTATCAAAACGACAGTATTACTATGATTTTCATATCAGGCTGACTTTCCTCTGAACATGAAACGTGAATACCGTGCTCTTCGGTGAAGCGATGTTAGGGTATTTTGTCATTCCCGAAATTACTTAGCTTGAACAAATATCGACCAGATCCAGAACTGCCATACCCTCTGCGATTAAAGATTTACCATTGTCAAGAAAAATATTTTGAGCAAGTAGAAAATTCAAAATATCTTAAACAAACCAATTCAGAATACATAACGACTATACGAAAGGAAATTGATAACAGCATCGTTTTCTGTAGCAAATTTCACATCAAAAAATAAGTTACAATATCAAGCTCTAAAAATTCTACATTAATTTATATGTCGCGTACCTTTACATTACACACTGTGTCTTCCTACAACCCATGGTAAAAATAATATGATGGTGTTAAAATCGTATATTAAATTAATTTTGAAATGCACGAAATAATTCTAACATCTATCGTAACTTCGTTCGATTTGTCTAGCAATAAAATGTGAAACTTTAAAGAAATCAACGGAATTATTTATTAGCATACTCTTTATTATTTATTTTACAAATGCCAAACATTAGCGCTTAAGCCATTAGTTCACGGGTATCCAGTACTTTTTAACAATGTCCTCATACCGAGAAAGTAATACATTGCTGTTAGCATAAATTTAGGTATTTTTGCATAAACTCAAAAGTGTAAAAAAAAATGAACGAACGTGCTCCCCCAAGGTATATATTGGCGAGAGAAATCGATGGTGAAGGCATTAGATTTTCAACTTAGCTCAATGATTCTAAACTTCCAAACCACTGTGCTGAGGCACTTTTGTATGCCTCCAAATATTAGAAACGTATATAGTAAAAATCATAACGGGTTTAACCCTAGTATACGATACACATATGAATTGGCGAAATTTGGTTTTTAAGACATTAATAAGCGAGCCGGTAGTTTTATCTAAGGCGACTTTGCTTCTCTGGAGGAGAGCGCATTTCTGAGCATTTTCACGCATGTTAAGTACACGATTTAAATTGAAAGTTCTGATTGGTTCAGATGGGAGACTAGCTTACTTATCAGATATTTTTGTTACTTTTAATAACATAAATTCAAGTATGCAAGGGCCGAAAGAAAATGGATTAAACTCAACACACAAAGGATTCCAAAAACAAATAAATTTATAAATAATGTTCAGGAATGCAATCTGGAAAAGTTTGAATCAGATCCTAAAGATTTTAATAAAATTATTCATAAAATTGTTATTGACCATTTGAAAACATTAGGTGAGAGAATTAATCATCATTTCCCAAATTTAGGTATAAAAAATTTGATTGGTTCGTAATCCATTTGTGATACCGAATACTTCTGTATTTCAATTAACTTTGAATTAAGAGGAAGAAATAATTTTGCTTTCTAATAATGGAGATTTAATTTGAAAATATTCAGAACACTCAATTGATCCATTTTGGATTAACATTAGATGCGATTGTCCCACGATGGCTAAAAGAGCTTTAAAAATATTATTGCAGTTTTCTAGGTCTTATTTGTGTGAATTCGGATTTTCAGTGTTAAACAACATAAAAACGAATAAAAGACCGAGTCTGTTAAATGTAGGAAACAATATGAGTGTAGCATTGCCATTTTTGCGACCAGTAATAAATGAAATTATCAAAAACCATCAAGCTCAAATTTCCTATTAAAAGTATTCTTATCATTAACTTGTAATTAATCTCTTAATAAATATACTGCTGTTTTTGTAGTACATATTATTTTATTTTGAATTCAAAATTATTACTATAAATTATTTTTTACAGTGTATTATAGATAAATAAATAACTTCTAAACTTATCTATTTCTTTGTGTGCCGCCAAATTTTAAAATCGTTGAAAAAGGGCCGCGACAGAAAAAGGTTGAGAATCACTGCCTTAGCTACTTGTACATGGGCCAAATGTCTGATTCAGTTAGTGCTTTCTCTTTTCAGGTACTGTGTCAAAGTATGCTCTTTTTTGTTGTTGTTGTTACTCATGCTCACTTGTCTAACAAAGTCAGCCCGAACCCACGAGAATTCTCGTGTCAAGGAGCGCTAGATTACGCCTATCGTTGGCTACAGCTTTGAGCACCTAACAGGTGACAGTGCGATTTGGCTCATTTCCGCCCCCAATTTTGATGGAAAGCACCCCGGGGGGACGGGTTCGAGGGTCTCCCAACCCTCTCCCCTTCCCCCAAACCACATGAGAAGACTTTCGGCTCGCCGCATATTTAAAGTGCCGCCATGCCGCAGCGACACTATACATTCACAAACATCCATGACTTCTCCAAGATTCGAACCCCAGCCCTTCGGCACGGCAGTCAGCGACGCTAACCACTATACCGGTTAGGCAGCTCTGCTTTTTTTTATTGCACAAATAGGTAATTCTGATGATATTTAGGACTGATGATGACTCTATGTAAGTTATTCCTTTCAATACTTCAATTTTTAATGTCTGTGAAGATTGTTACTTTAATTTGTATTCCACCTAAGTTAAGCAGATTTCTCATGCTTGTTAAATAAAGATTTCATAGTTATTTCGACTTATGATACTTTCAGGAAAACTGCGCTAAATAGAGGAAAAATACTCAATACGCATTACGAGCTAATACACAATACAACAACTGCTGTACAAATAGAGATAAGTAACACACTGCATACTTTAGGAGTACATTGTTGCACAAAGCCGCTGAGACGAGATAGGGGCAAATGCCTCTGACTGCTGTTCCATAGGTCACCGTTCCGAGTCCCTGAAAAGTGTTAGATAGATGCTTGTGTAGCAAGGGGGCAATTTCAAATATACAAGCAAATCAAAATAATTTCGAAAGGTTAGTGGTAGAGTAAGAGGAATCGAAGAACCACGCACCGTCGTATACCCCCTTGGAATTTTATCCTGCACGCAAACTTAGTGCTTAGTAAGAGTTGGCAGGATGCTCAGTTGTCGGACCTTGCTTGAAGCTATCTATACAGGTTACACCTAACAGACGCATAGATGAGATAGTGGTAATAACGCTCATTGCTGTACCAAAGAGTCCGAGTTCGCTATCCCAGAGAAGGCAGGGACGTTTGTAAGCGTGGAGTTTCTGCGTGGCAAGGCTCAAAATACACGAAGAAATTCTCTCGACGGGTTGATGTTAGGCGAAGAGTGGTGGAAGGTCGGCGAACCTTTACCAAGTTGCTGTCACTCGCTATTCCAAACTGAAGCGGAATGTTAATAGTCAGCTAAGTTCAGTAATACCCTTATACTCCGACACCTATACCTCATTCCCTTATACTACGACAAAGGCGTTGACCAAGCTTCTACCTGTACCTGCATAAACCTCAGAAAGTGCATACTTATAGAATTAAAACGATTTGTATTATCTAATTCATGATAAATCATAAACAATGATGATTTATTGTTACACAAAATCAAACACGTATGGGTGAAAAAAGGATGTAAAATTATGTAGCTAAAAATACGAGGGATTGATGATATTTCTTTCATGTGTGTTTGTGATATTGTAGTTAGCCTATTCAGCTAGTACTGAAAGCGTCTATGCGAAATGTTATTTTTTCATAAACACTTGCTCCCAGAAACCTGGCAGATCTACAGTGGCATCCGAATTATAACATACTAAACGATAGCTTATCGCCATCTTGTTTATAGATTGTTTGCTTCCTTTTTCTGAGCGGTTTTTATGTTGAGAGAAGGAATGAAAGTAATCACAGGTTTTCCCCCAATGAGTCCTACTAATCGTTAGCATATCCAGGTATCACTACAGGATATCGAGGTAGTTGTGAAAACACAGTATGTATCTTTCTGCTATTTTGTAGTTAGTTTGTTGAATGCAATAATGTGAAAAAGTGTTAAAAATGATAATAGGTGATAATAAGAAAACGTGATAACGGAGGGAAAATGTTTAAGTTCTTCAAGAGCTCGCCCCATGTCTGGTTTATCTGAGTAAATAATCTTTGCATCGCTTTACTTCAGTTTCTAAAAGTGCATTTACATGCGGTCCTGTCCGACTTTCAAAGAATAAGTCACATATGGCTAAATGAGAAATTAAGTAGTTCACTATTTGCCGGTAAAGTATGCATGAACTTAATGATCGGTCGCATCTTATCTGTAGTCTCTGTCCTTGGAACGCCTGGGAACTAATAAAAGAGGAAGTAATAGATATCAAGAGCAATAAAAAATATGAAGCTGTCCTCGGGTGTGACCTATAAGGTTCAGACTGGGATCTAAGATCCCACATCCAAAAAAAATTTACATCACAGTTGGAGAAATGATTATCGCATATGGAGTAGTAATCTGGGCTATCCCAATGACCAAGCGAAAAGCAAAACTTTTAAGTGATATGCAGAGCCCATTTGTATTTATAATAACTAAGGCCTACCCCACCACTATGACCGCAGCAAATACAGTCTAGCAGGACAGATCCACAACAGAGCAGTTGTCACTAGAGTCACGTTATTGAAACGTTCAGTGGTTCACGGAGGACACCACTATGACCCAGCCCATTATGAGCAAAATAGATCGCTTCTAAGTATGCAGCCTGCTAATGCGGAGCTGGCACATACGCCCACACGAGAACGCTTGACAGTTGCAAAGTCCTTGCAAATGCACTCAGGACTGCAATTGCAATTTTCAAAGACGATTCACAACTTGAATTAGCTGTCGGCAGTGGAGTTGTAATCAAGAGGTATGATATCATACTAGGTGCGTGGTAAGGGCACTTATGACCTGAGAACTCTGTCTTTTAAGCGGAAGCCGTGGCCATTACACAGGCCATAGCGGGCAAGGGATGACTATATTTGGAGGGCATATATTACACTTTTTCAGACATTCTCTCAGTAATTCATGTGATCCGAAATCCCTGCCCCATTCATATAGGATATACGACGCATGTTTCATGAAAATGAGCGCCATAAGCATATTCATATTTCCTGGATAAAGGTCCACGCCGATCACCAGGGAAATAAAGAACAGATGAACTTGCGAAAGAGGCTGCACGCAATAGAGATGCTCAGATCGTGCCCATTCTCTTTTCAAAATCCCATCTCGAGAGAGAAATCCTGGCCACTGCATTATATGTTGGCAGGATGAATGGAACGTGACTTTTCAGGGATGTAGGGGCTACGCTCGCTTTCGATATTATTCTAGATGAAGGGATTTTTCCTCTAACATCTGTGTGTACGATGAGGCTGCACCTGAAGATTATTACGCAGTATAGTGCCACTCACAGAGGCGTGGCACATGGGTTTGCTAGATTCTGATGACCCATTTAAGCGATTCTTTATCAAGCAGTCGGCCATCCTTAAAAAATATAATGGATAAACTAGAGGCATGAGGACGGAACCCGTGTCACGCTGATTAGTGTTCTCTAGTGTATTGATTATGTATTTGTATGCTATTTACGTATTTAGCATCTGTATTTTTGTATATTTGTGTAATGCCTGCATAAGTATTTAGTATCTGTGTATTATCAAGTACCTGCTCCTGCATCAGTTTCCAATATCTGTGAAACAAAGTGTAATATGTTTAGTTTAATGTCCTCATCAGTACCTTTATAGTATAGCTCATGTCCCGTGATTTAATAGAGCTGCAGTAACATTTATCTAGGATAGCATCATTTAGAAGGATTATGCAAAACAAGAATAAGTTGTGAAGAAGTGAACTGCAGTACTGAACAAATCTGCTGGTTCATGTAATGTAGAACTACTAAGAAATTTTAATGCTTATGAAGAATAAATGACTTTGTTCGATTACTATTTTTTAGGTTAGATTAGATTATGTTATTTGATTATAACAAATTACAAGTGAGTTACATGCTTAAGAGAAAGGATGCCTTTGGGGAGGACATTTTAAGAGAAATTGGCTTGCATTCAAGTTACAGATGGATCATAGCAAGTTACAGATGGATCATAGCATTTCTCATGCAGCTATCAACACATTCGACTGGAGCTTTCATTTATGATATTATGGAATACTAGAACACTTGATATCATTGCGATCGTATTAAATATACTTAATAACATTATGAATCATGGTATATTTTAGATTACAGTATGATATTATTTTCTCATTCCCTATTCTTTCGTATGACACTAGACCTAGCGTAGTTGTCCATCTGCCCCAAACGCAAAGCTCATCGTATTAAAGCCGAGATTAGTGATTTTTCGGCCTTGCAGAATATTTTGCCAGCCCTTCGTCGGGTTGTCTATGTACTTACTTTACATTAATGGAACCTTCCTGTATTTTGTTTAGCCCCAGCACTTCCGTTTTTGCCGTTGTTCTGCATTGTTGTTTTACAGCTAATGACACCCATTACTAAAGGCTGTCCAAAACTGGAAGGTGGTAACGAGCAGCAAATGTTCTAATGGAAAAAGCAGTTAAGCAAGCAAAAGCAAGCACAGTTTATTTCTCTCAGCAGGAAAGAATTTCTTTCGACCAGAAATGCGTAAATTAGGGTCTTTTAGTTGTTTAAGAAAGGCAAATTTCGCCTTTTATCACTCTGTAAGAATTAAGTCTAAAGGCTGCAGTTAATTATATATCTACACCGGTGTATGGAATCGACTACCAGGGGGATATCAGAAAAATTGTACTAATAAAAGCATTTCTTATTAATTTTAACAAACATGTTACATTAAAGTGCAATAAAATTCTTTAAAACACTCTCCAAAAGCATTTTGTACTTTAGCGCCTCGTGACAGAATTCAAATGTAGATGGCTTCAATTCAGTGCAGGATTCTGGACACGATACTCAGAAAAAATCCCAGAAATAAAATCTAGAACTTTAAGCATCACAAAAAGACTCCATTTCTTAATTAAAATTGTATTTTTAAATATGAATGTTATTGCGTTTAAGAAGTTTGGAATTTTCAAAAGCATAAGTTTATACTTTATAAAGGAAATTGAAAATATATAGAGAGAAAAGAGCAACAGTATATACCGAAAAGAACTGAAGAGAACCGAAAAGAATAGAAGAGTACTCCAGTTTGAATAAAACCAATAAAAGTAACGGAATAAAAACCTGGAAACTAACAAGCAGAAAAACCAATTAAGACGCTACACCTCGAAAGATATCGGGAATTTAATGTTCAAACAAACGCAGGAAATAGCTGATATTAAAAAATAATTTGAACGGCAGCAAACTAAAGGGCGAGAAATTTTAGTTGGCATATAAATGAAAACACGTTCGCAATAAGTCATTTAGTGAATATCATATTCCTGCGTTAATTTGAAAAAGTGAAAAACTAATATACCATTTAAAACTTCGTTTACGCAAATTATTTCAACAAAGCCTCTTTCTGTTCATATAATTGCTTCCTTTGATAAAGAATAATTATTCCTTAAGCTTTACTACTTGTTTCACAAATATATGCATAATGAATTCTCTGTCGATATGTGCTTTTTTTCTAAAAGACGGGGGCGGGAGTCTGCTTGTATAGGATTTACTTCTTAAGTGACTTTAAATGATTTCAGTCACTGCTTTTGTTTTTCTTATTTGACAAAAGAATGGCGAGATAAGTTATCTAAGGTAAATATTAGTTTTTAATAAAAGTATTTTATTAACAGTTTCTTTGTCCCTTCAGGGAAAGAAGCAACTGAAAATTCGAACCATTGCTTCGAAAATTCTATTTTAAAAGTCTGCGAGGGCGTAACTTTGTAAGAATTTGCGTTCTATGAATAAGCACCTTATTGTACATGAGCTGTACGACATATGTTTTAACAAAAATTTTTCTTTTACGAAACTGATTTCCAGTGCAAGATTTCCTTCGCCTTAAGCTAAAGTTCCCCTCGTTCCCTCAGACTTGTCAAAGGCAGATGACAAGATGTTTTCATTTCAGCTTTATTGAAAATCAAACTTTAAACTAGAAATCTTTCGCCTTTAGCGTGTAAGAGATTCGAATGTAGTTTAAAATTTGTAATTTGATTGCTTTTTATTGTAGAAAATATGAAAGTTTCAAGCACTATAAATAGTCAAATTATGGTGAAATTATTCTTTATAGAAATAGAATAAAATAGACGTTCATATGTTTCAGATCTGAGACGGTGTGCTCGTGACCGGTGACAGGTTAGAATAAATACAGGTAACCGAGTAGGCAGGATGAAAGATATATTTGTGATTTCCCTTGATAAGTTAATATAAGCAAACTTCTTTTGAAAAAGGCCTTAAAATATAGCCTCCAAAACAGTGCCATAACTAACGCTTTCACTATCTATATTAATTAGTCACCAATTAATCTGAAATGTTACTTATTTTCGACGGCAAAAATTCAAATGCATTATGACACTTAAAGCGCTAATGCAATATGCATATGTATGAAGTCACAAATTATAGTTTGATAAATATTGCTGTATATTCCTCAACGTTTCACTTTTCACTTTAAATTATGTTTAAGAAATGTAATTTCAAAGATCTTAAGCCTTCTTTGGAAAAGAGAAATAGTCTTTCATATCGTTTTTCTTTAGCATAAAACAGCATGACAGTAAAAGTTAGGTTCAATTAAACTTTACTAGTTTTTGGAAAGAATCTCTCGTTAATTACACTTAACAATTTACATTTAATACACAAAGTCTATTTCATTTTCTTATTTATTTTGCTAAGTGAAATTAACCCGGGAGAACGCGCGCTGTGTTATGTAACAGGAGAACCCACATGGGGTGTCACACACCCCAAGCAACTAAATGACGTAAAAATGTAACATATTATTACTATTCAGTAAAAGAATGCATTCTACATTAATTACAATATTTATTATATAAAATAGCTTAAAATAATGCTAATTTTTAAATTAATAACAGATAAATCTGGCCTGTTAAAAAGTACTTACTTTTTTCAGATGACTAGGAATCATTGATTTCTATGAGAAATTCTTGTTTTTTATTTGTGAATGCAATTATAATCCAAATTATGCAGAACTGTTACATTAACAATGCCCTGTATAATTAATTTTCAAATCCGTTAGGCTCATTAGATATTTTGTAGTTTATACACGAAGGTTCTATTTCGCGGTGCTCTTGACATATATTATTTTTCACTTCACACAGTCGCCTAGATGGTTTAGTGGTTAGGGGAGCCTACTACGGTACCGAAGGGTTCGGGTTCGAATCCCGGAGAAGACATGGATGTTTGTAAATGTATAGTGTCGGTGCGGCATGGCGGCACGTTAAATATGCGGCGAGCCGAAAGTCCTCTCGTGTGGATTCGTGGGAGAGGAGAGAGGTGGGAGACCCCTGGATTCCCACCCGGGGTGCTCTCCCTCAAAATTGGGGAAGGAAAAATAGAAGTCCAACCTCTCTTCGGAGCAGGCTCTGGCAATCTTTCTTCCCTGTGGGCATGGACACGACAACAAGACTTCACACATGCAGTTTTTGATTTTCTGCCTTTTTCCCTTGACCAAATGTAACATCTCCTGTAACATAATTGTCCTTTCTTTGTTTATGGTTCATTAAGAGAATCTTCGTTGTGTTTCTTCTGTTTCTGCCGTGATTTCAGATGAGAATCTAAAAGTACGAATGCCAAGTTCCATGCATCGATGGGTGAAGCCACATCTTTAGATATATATGTATTGCCAGACAAATTTTTTATGATATTATGCGATGCACACATCTTTAAATTCAAAAGGGTCCTTTCTGCCATTTTGGTATTTTATCTTTTGCTGTAAAATACTCAATTTGATTACAAGGAATGTCTTCTGAAGAGCCACGCTCTTCTTCTCATTCAGACTGATGATCACTCAATATCGCTTTGTCTGAGTCTCCTAATTCTTATTGTATAGAATCTTCATCCGATGAAACCTCCTCTACTAATTTTTGAAGTCTTTTCATTTCTCTGCTTGTGGAAATTTTGAATCAAGCGAGAAAAACACGGAACAGAGCGACTTGAACACGGCATGGCTCACATTGAAAAATAGCAACACGAAAGCACGCGTGGGGTGTCGGCACACACCAAACTGTTCTTTAAACGACAATAAATACTCGGAATTTGCCGTTTTCACTCGAGACGTATCGAACATGACCTTGGAGACAGGTACTGATGGACTTAACCGTTTTGGTTTATGTTTGAAGATTGCCGGCGATGTTTTCTGAGCGTGGTATGCCGAAACACCCCACGCGCGTGTTCCCAGTTTAAAATAGCAATGATTTCAAATTTTCGTGCATACCTCAAATTACAAAATGCTTAAAAATTTGAGTTTATAAAAAATACACTTTTTCTGTTTTTCCCTGTTTCGATTATCATTTTGTTTTACAGAAAGAAATTTCATTTACGTGTGCTGCCGCTTCATATCCTTTGCAAAGGAATTTTCAAACTTATGTTATGTTGATTATAAGAAGTCTGACAACTGATCACCATCTGCAAGATATCCTTTGATGGCTTTACGATTACTTTAAGAAGTTAATAACGGTTAATGCTATGGGTATAACTACAAAATTTTATACGTTTGGCACACTTGCGGCAGCGAAGTGTTGAAAATAATGCAACATTTTTTCCCTAATTATATGTTGTTTTGCATAAAGGACAAAAACCAACTAGCACAAGAAAGTTCAGAGAACGTTTAGTGCAAGTGTTTCACAAACGTGTCAGGAACGTTCAAGCAGAACGTTCTAAATCACGGCTATATGTTACAGTTCTAAGACGGACAATAACACGTCAAATACTTGCGTTTGTAACACTTTCATACAACGTGTCATTAACGTTCTGGTATAGCGTTTTTGGCACGTTTTACCTGAACGTTACCAAACGCAGAGAATTATCTGCCTGGAGCTTCAAAGCTTCAGGTATATAATTTTCTGCATATTTTGATCGCAATGATAAGTCCGCTTTTTCCTCACTCCCTTTTTTACTGGCTCTTGTTGACTTAGTCATGCAATGCTATTCTATGGACTCGACGATATTCTCGATGTTTTTTATATTCTTTTTATATTCTTCTTCTTATTCTGATATGTTAAATACTCATTCCCTCCATTCGTATTGTTTCTGCTTAATTTTATGTTAGAATTTCGTACGCGTACACAAGGAAATTAAACTTAGATGGATTTAAAAATTCAGAATCAACTGCGAAGTTCAAAAGTATCATATATCGTTAATTTGATATCCTAAGAAGACAACTGTTTGTGGAAGTCGATTTGTAATCAAATAAATTAAAGGGACAAATTTGAATAAAGCTTACTTTTCAAATTAAAAAGCACGATTTTTAGGCCTAAAATTAAGAATACAAAGCATTGGTTTTCTTACCGAATAATATTATGTATATATATATATATATATATGCAAAGAAATGGTTAAAGCTTTTCGAAACTGTACAGCTTTGTAACAACAAAAAAGCTGTGACTAACTACAGCTGCTTGCCTGTTGTCATCGGTTGTATTAGAACACTTTATTGCACGTAGTATTTCATTTTTAGTACATTAGAGAGGAGTATAATCAAGTTTTCGATAAAGCTGAAGAAATAATGTTAATAATAAATTCGGTAATGGAAATATTTTAAATTTATAATAGGAATGCTTCAGTTTTACTATTATTTTAAATGTTTTTACTAAATTTTAATTCGTTTGATTTTTGTCTAATTTAATTAATTAACTAGGTCTATAAAACTAGCAAAGCGAGAACCTTGTATTCGGCATAGTTTTTATAAATTCCCAATTGATTTCGAGGGCAAAACGGGTCGCCCTTAAACAGGAGCAAAAAAATTCTGCAAAAGCGATAAAGCGAATGTCGCTCATATTTATATAAGAGTATAAGAGCCTATAGCGCCATCTGTCGGCAGAAGTAGTAACGAAAAGTGAAAGGTTAGTAGAATTTTGAAGGCATTAGGAAAGACCGGATTAGAATTGAAGTCATTGGCTAAACAGGTTAAATTTTTGTGAATGTGAAAACCTTTAAGAAAATCCAATTCATAATAGAACCAGCTTTCTGGATAATTTAAAAGCAGAACCCAAATCAAATTTGTGATTGAATTTCCAACTATGATTAGCTATTGAAGATTTGTTAATTTCTCCTTTTCGGACGTAAGATTCATATTATTCATTCAACCGTGGAGACAGATACCTATCAACATATTGCTTCCAGTGTACTTGCTATAAAAGAATAAACTGTAACATCTGGGAATAAAAGAATGGTCCAAAATGTTAGACAGCAGACTTCATCATGAAGTTGTTGAAAGAGGGCTTAGATGGGCAAATCTAATACACTGAAATCTCAAGGTATTGCCAGTCTAAACTACATTTAAGTTCATAACTAATAAACACGTACTAATAGAGTTGAACATGAACATCACTGTTGCCATCCAGAGCCTAGGTGAGAAAAAGCTACATATTGTCTCTAGAAACATCGTGAAACATGTAGAGAAATGCATTGAGAGGAATATCATTTCAGACATATGCTGTAGGCAAGGAGTATTCAATCAATATATGCACTTGCTAGCGCTATGAAGGTTCCACTTTTAAATTAGCCTTCTTATGTGCTACGCATATCATTGGAACTCCAGAGCTTTCAGTGCTCTTCGCAGTCTTTTCCTTTAACTCTTCTACAGTTTTTAGAATGACGTATTAAATTATTATCATGTTCAAAATTACATTTTCATGATCCGTGCAAATCATTTGTGTGATTATTATACATAAATTATACAACAAACATATGTCCTCCTTTTAAGTAACATATTACCGCAGAACGGCGTGTCCCAAAACGGTAGATGGGACTCCATTGAATGAAAACGATGGGGAACAGATGATGTTGCGGTAACATGAAGCAAGGACATACGAATAAGACGGTGCATGAGAACGAAAATACAACCCTCATTTAGTAAAACAAAATACCTATAAATATATATTCATGTTTTAGCTTTCGTCGTGCTTCATATGTATCTCAAAACCATTCATTGAACAATAATCTATTTCGATTATCGTACTTTACATTACTGTTGGACGTTACCGATACTTATGCTGATAAGGTATTTCCCCAGCATTCTTAGCATGAATTCGTGGTGCAGTGGTCAGCACGCTTGGCGCGTATTCGAGAGGTTCGTGTTTCCAATCCCGGCGAGGGCATTTCTCATCTTTCTTCTCTTCTGCTTCCAAAAAATACCTAATCTCTTTACAAGCTTATGCTACGACGAAAATAGTATAACGATGAAAATAAATTCCACATTATAATACCGCTATTTGCTTACAGTTAAATAAATTTAATTTGCATAAATATTATTAAACTCTTTTCTTCTACAATCTGCATTCTAATGGCTTATTTCTCAATGAACAATTGACAGTATGTATTCTAGAATTAATCTAAATTCATAAAAAAACAAAGGGAATATTCCAGGTAGTATATTGAAAAAGCTTTGATAATTCCAGTCGTAGATGCATTTAAAAATGTAAAGAAATTTGAAGATTTAAAATTGGGAAGAAATTGAATCAGTTCAAAAACAATTACTATGAAGCAGTATATTCAGTAAATGTTATTCCTAGATTATTTTTCAGTGAAAAAAATGCTTCGTATTGGTGTTTTAATGTACACTTATTGCCACACTGATTGAACTTATTTTTACGAATCTGAAAAGTGTCAGATTTTCCAGTTTTTTCACCATGTGCAATTTAGAATTAATTAGTTTTCTGTCAGTTATTAGTTTACGTTTTGTTTGCTTAAATTAATTCCTACAAAAGCAGATTATATTTGGTTAATGAAGCTTCGCATAATTCCTAAATTATTAATTTATGAAGTCTTACAATACTGATTACAAGAAATGGAGTTTTGACTGTACCATCAATACAAGCAGGTAAAGATCATGTTTTTAATATGATAAGTATGAAAGCATAAGGATTTTCATAAATTTTAACTGATTGTTGCATCAAAGTTTACCATTCATGAATCATAATCTCGATTTCCATATATCTCTCTATAAATATCTCTTCACGAGCTATGTTAGTTTGATTGATGTATATTTATTAGTCAGCATTATACTACATATGTAAACTAACATTGCGGTTAAAAGGGCGGAAGCTTTACTTCAAAACTACTCTCAGTTTCAAAAAACATTTACCATACACATCTCTAGTGCAAGCGAGATTGCAAAAGTAAAAGAAATATCTTCAATATTCTGTATTTTTTTTCTTTCAGTAAAAGGATTTCCGGTTATGAAAAATATTTACGCACTAGCTAGCTTATCGATTACTTGTGGGATATTTTGATATTTTTTCTCGGATATGACGAAAAAAAATGTTTTGAGAATCATTTTTTGCTGTGAGGCTACGTTCCGAAATTTATTTCCCTAAAGCATCATGAAAACATTGATACATAGTTTTTGCATCATATTCTTGAAGTAACGTTTTCCCATTTCAGCAGACTTGAATAGCATTTGATATATTAAAATTTAGAGTCTTAAAGACAAATGTTTTAACTACTTTCAGGTCTGGGGGTAATATTTCTATTACTCAGTCACCAGACTTCAAAGATCTTAAAAAAAATTATTAATCGCTTTACATTACGTAACACTATGCTACGCTAGATGTGCCCATAGAATTTTCCAATTCTTTTACTTATTTACTAAACTTGTGCTAAAAGATCTTTCAATGTAAGCTTTTATTTAGTTCACACAAAGTGTTTTATTGTGAGTGGAATTTTGCCATCGATTTTAATCTTCTTTCTGATAAGCTTTCCAGTTCAAATTTCGTACACTCACTGTTTGTCGATGACAATACAGTGAAGGGATTTTTTAAAATCCGATTTAAATTTTATTAATTTAATATTTAAACGATTCTTTGACATATCTTCATTTAACAAACAAACTGGTTTGCACACTCGAATAGAGCGGAAAATATCTTTTCGATGAAACAGGTATGAGAATTGTAATTTATGCTCTGAATTTTTGAGTACTTCTTGGTTTTTAGAGTACTTGATGCTCATCATTTTAAAATTCCAGCATATAAAAATATATATCAGATGCAAAATTTTGAAATTTTCTCAAATTATGAAACAAACATTTCTCCTCTTTTAAAAAAAATGATAAAAAATAATTGCGTGATTGTGTATATTTTTCTAATGCGTTGTAGAATTAAGCAGACGGAAGAAAAAAAGCGGAAAAAAATTTCTTTCAAGTTTGACATCTTGTCGCACTTACCATATTAGTTTAACTTGACTATAACCATATTGACCATTTTCGTTTATTTTTTATTACTTATTTATTTATTAATTTAGCTTTTATTTTAGCTTCAATTAAAATTCAGGTTGTACACTGATATAACATCCAGTTTCCGAAACTTTATGATTTTCTTATAGTCATTCTGTCTTAATACTGACAAAAAATTCCATCATTGATAGTGTTGTAATTTAGAGTAAAAAAAATCAAATACAATTAAAAATGTTTCATTTACGATAAGTTTTTTATTTAAAATGGATATGATAATTATTACATTAATAGAAGAAAAATTATTTTTCACACAGTTTAATGAGAATAATAAATTTAATAATTCAATTCGCAGAATTCATCTACAATTTTATATCACGTATAATAAAATAATGAGGCTTCTAAACAACGAAATCTATTAATTTAAATACATTGTTAATCATGTATTCATTAGCTTTTTAAAATTTACATTCATCTAATTGGTCACACAGAGGGTATAGTAGTTAGGGGAGCCGACAGCAATTCCGAAGGGCCTGGGCTCGAATCCCGGAGAAGGCATGGATGTAAATTGTCAGTCCCCTCGTAGGAGGTAACGGTGACCGCCTATTAGGTGCCTCCCTAATAGAATGACCACCACTTCTAGCCTTATTAGTAGCGAAAGCCTAAAGATGCCTAGCCCCTGCTATAATATATTTAATAGCATTATTATATGTATATACCATTATCTTTTTCAATTTATCAAGGGAACCCAAAGCTCATATTATTCGTGGCATAAAATTATAGATAAATTCGGTTTATAGAATTACTTAATCTATAATTTTTATCATAACACATGGTAAATTATGTTTTTCATTTTAGTACATTAATTAAAATTATCAATGCTAAAAACTTTTGTAGAACCCTTTTCAGACCAAAAAGGACATTAGCCGAGAATGAGATATTAGTATCGAAACAGCATTTTGCGTCGAATCACTTAAAGGCTTGTATCAGTTACAAATTGTTACCATCAAATATTATCGAATTGAATATATTTCAAGAAATTAAATAACGAAGAATCTACATGAATGTATTTATGTTTCTCGCACTGTGATAAAGCGGTAGTGGGTGCGACATGAAACGATTATACCTTAAGCGTCTGTCTATGTGAAAGTGTAAATTAAATGAACATTTGTTAAAAATGGCTACATTTTAAAAAATCATGCTAATGTTTCTCTATTTCTGTGAAATGATAATGGACGGACTGCGTAGTTTAACCGTTACGAAATTTTAGATATTTTCACGGATGTATAATAAAACCGTTGTATAATGAAAACAGTATTTAAGAGTAAAGCCATATTTATTAAGTATGGTACGAAACTTTAGATATAGATGGTTATATTGGTTTATTTTTGTTAAGCATATTTAGCGAAAGAATTATATATTTATGCATAAAAAATATGAATTGTGCACGGTATGATTCCTTGTATGGAATATTAAATTAGATGCATTTTTCCTGCATTTCATTTAAACTTATTTCCTCGAATTTCGTTACATATATGTTCCTCATTCGGTTCTCACTTCGCGGCAAGGCAAAACATAAAAACCCCCAATATATCTTCTTTAAAAACTGGAAGATTTATAAAAACATAAAACACCAAATACAGTTAATGGAATTAAAAACGAATTTTAGAATTAAAATTACAACGCTTACGCTGAAACAAGCAATTCGACCGGCAAGGGAGAAGGCAGATTTTTTGGTGCACAAAAATAAATTTTTCCTTTCGGTCCCACTCGGCAAAGAGACACTGAAGGTGCAGAAAGACTTAATATGCTATGTTTCAAATGTAAACAAATAATGCTGCTATGGTAAAAAATAAGGCTTAGCCGCACTGAAACAACTTTGAAATTGTTGATAATTCTTCAGCTACTGCATGAATATTAACTAAAGGCACAAGAACATTAACCGGAAGACAAGAATAATTCAATTATTTTTAAAGCAAAAAATGCACAATTTACAAACTTATAAGAATAAAACTGAGCTATATTTATATAATTTGGTGCGTCCCATTTCAACCAAAATAAGAGGTGCACAACTACAAGTTATAGCAGACCGATATACAAAATTTCAACAATCCAAGGCTTCTCGGGTTTGAGTTATGTGAGATACATACGTACATATATACGTACGTACGCCCAGACGCCACGAAAAGAAACCTCTCCAGAATTCATTTTAAATTAGTTTTATAATTTTTTTGGGGGAAAAGGGTCCTTTATTCTATTCTTATATACATATGTCGCGTAAACTATATACAAAATTTCAACGTTCAGAAGCTACTCGTTTTTGATCACTGCGACATACGTACACTGCCCCGAAAAAAATGGACCACTTTATATATCTCGCTTTCTACTGCCCCGATTGAGGAAATTCAACTTGCGTTTTAAATATGTCTCCAAAGAGCGACTTAGGATATGTATTTGATTTGTATATAACATTGTTCTAACATAGGTACTTTAACACAAAATCGGATTTTTCTCTGAGGCAACATGCCGGTTTTCTTATTTCTATTCTATGACACGAATTATGCCAAATTGCCAAATTTTGTAAAAATCGCACACTTTTTTAATAATAATTAGCTTTTCAAATTTTAGCTCCTGAGTGTTAAGTGAATTTTGGTATATATTTATTAATCTCTCTTTTTTTTATTAAACTTATTTGATTCGTTCTTTCACATTTCGAAATATAGGTTCATTCCAAATAAAATTCGCCCATTTTTTATGATTTATTTTTTAATTTTTATTTTTATAATTTTTATAAATTTTTGGAAAACAATTTGAATTTTAATCTATAAAAGTTTCACTTTCATCTTAAAATAGGTGTATTTCTAAGCATAACTGCAAAAAATTGGAATTTTTTTATTGAAAATTTTCGAAGATATACGTGAATTTATTTATTTGGCATATTTGTTGAAAGCTATAGTAGCATAATGTGTTTTCTGCACTTTGTTAAAATTATTTGAAAGTTGGAACGATGTGACCTCTTTTCCTTTCATGCAGAATGTAAAAATGGAAAGGAAAATAGGTTGTCTTACATTAAGAATTTCGCCAAGTGAATTACTCTTGGCACGAAATGAAAAAAATGCGCCGAGATAAATTTTCGAATTTCTCCGTAAATGTTCAACTAAATTTTACAAAATTTTATGTTTAGGCATAATTTGAGTCATAGAATCGAAATATGGAAAACATTGGCATGTCATTTCAAAAAACGTCCAATTTTGTGTCAAAATACCTGTATTAAAATAATATTATATATAAATCTAACATATATCCTATGTCGCGCTTTCGAGACATGAAAAACGTAATTTGAATTTCGTCGATCTGCTCAGTAGAACGGGAAATATAAGACTGTCCCATTTTTTATTTTTTTTCGCTGTACGTATGTACAGATACGAAAAAATCTCTTCTGAATGCATTTTAAATTAGTTTTATAATTCGTTTGGGGGAAAACGTGTCCTTTATTCTGTCCTTGAGTACAGATGTCACGCAAAAACATGGTTAAATTGCACTCGATAGAGGCCAAAATGGATGTTTCCTTTGAAATGTGATACCCCGAATTTTTCGTGATTACAATACTTTTTTTTACTTTATACAGTACAATAAGCAATGGCGAGTTTTGTTTGATTTTATAAATTTCTCGTTTACTATTTCAAAGACAGTATGCCTCGAAAGTCATAAATTCCAAAATTTTCAAAATAGGTAAAACTGAATTAGACATAGATTATTAAACATTTGCACTTAACGAGGACATATTAATAGAAATAATGATATGTCGTCATGAATTCCCACTCATTTACATTAATAATGTACATTACATCCGACGAAACAATTCTGCAGTGGGGATGAAATTCTAACGTTAGATCTTCAACATTCCGTGCAAGATGTTACAGTTTACTCTTATAAATGGTAGATTAAAATCCTATTTCAGATATTTTGACTTCCTGAACTCTAAGAACAATGGATTTCTAGCTACAGATCTCATTATTCTTCCTGAGATTTCGAATCGCAAAGAGAAATTCGATTAAACCGTCACGCAACATATGTCCTGTTCACGAAACCTTGCGCAGAATCTTTTATCTGTAGAGAAATTCTCCTGGTTTAAAGTCTCAAAATAGGATTCATGTTAAATTCTTTCTCTGTGTTTCTAGAACATCTTTCCTATAAATTATATATGTTTCTCATATGCATTCTGATGCATGACATCTCATCTAGAAATTTAAATGTATTTCCCAAATGAAGATGCCAGTTTATAAAAATCCATGTTAGTCCATTCTATAAAATGATATCTGATAAGGAATGCTGGTCACAATTTGTCTTTAGATTCAGGATTGCATTTAGCTTAGTTTAGGTGTAAGAATTGAATTAATACATTACGATTTATTTTTTAAAAAGCATTCGTATGTTCCTATTGAATTCGTATGTTCCTATTGAATATTTCAAGAATGAAAGAAAACAGGATTTTCCAAACTGATAAGCCTGTGTACTTCTTCATTTAAAGTGTTTTACTTCATAGACAGGGTTTTCGAAAAATTATCATTTAAGGCATATCAAATAAATAAAATTACTTTATTAGGCATTTCTGCCGCCTTCTCCACTTCTTCTTCTTCTGCCTTCGTGTTGTAGTGGTTAGCACGCTCGACGTGTAACCCAGAGGTCCCTGGTTTGGTTCCTGGCGAAGGGTTGCTCATTTTTCACCTCTCCTGCTTCTAAATAATCTAATGACTCCACTACTTAATTAGGAAAACTGCTCTTAAATAATGTCGTTTAACATGATTTCAGACAATTATAATATATAATCTGCAAGTACAGTGAAATAGACGTATATAAAAAAATACCGAATAATTATATTACTAGTTATTATTAGTTCGTTTAAAAACCCATTACTGTTCTTTATTTGAGTGGACAAGGCAATTCTAGATTCAGTGCAGCGTGAATGAAACTTGATTTAGGAAACTGATTTAAAAAAATCGTTAAGTCTGCTGTTATTTTATAAACAGCCACTTTTTATTTAAATCAATAGCTTTCCTTTTAAGGTTTTAATTTGTTGATATTATGCGATATTGTAGCTCTAAATACTGTTCCATTTTTTGACTATGCTGTACATTTTATGATAGTAAATTTTATTATTAATGTTATTTTATGCTATGTTCGGAATGTCAGGTTTAGCGTTGCGGTGATATCAGAGTATTGCTTCATTTGCTTTAACAAGACATGTTCTGTTTTATTTCTCCTTAGAATTTTTTTTTTTTTGCCATTCTATTCAGCTAGGTATGGCAGCTTCTACCGGGATAGGCTTAGTTTCTGGTATTCTGATATGCCAATTCAATTTCACTGAATTGCTATATTTTGAAAATAAATCTTGCTTGTTTCATAATCACCTTGAATTTCTGGTACTATATATACATTTATTTTTACAGCATAATTCCAATTTAAAAAAAATAACAAATTGTGAACTTTGAAGAGAAATTGTTTTCTGCAACTAAATATCGTAAATATAACAGCAAATTCAGAAAACAAAATATTTTAAAATAAAAAGCGTCTAGCTGGAAAAAAAAGAAAGGTTTTCAGATTTTAAACATCATACAAAAGGCTTGTTCTTTCACATGGAAGTCACCCGTAACATCCAGGCATTCAGACATCAGCAAGTCTCCCGAACACCTACGTCAGTTTTCTACTTGGTGCTTTCCCCCATCAGTTAGTGCATGCCCCATTGTTTTCTGGAAATTTTAAATAGCATGCCAGTGGTTCTTTTGAAGCGTTTAAATTAAGTGCCATATTTCAGTGTATCTTCTCTTTCCTTTGTTTAGTATCAAAGTTTAATAACTGATGCTCGCAGCTGCAATCCTCTCCTAAAGGGAATTACACACAGTGGGTGAAGCCGCACAAAGAAAGTAAATGCTTCACTCATGTACGTTATTATTAACTCTGTAGTGATCTACTAGGCAGGAGGGAAGGAAATCGATTCCAACAGAAATTTGTATACACGGGTGTTTCAGATGTTAGGGAGAAACAGATTTTGGCTTATCTCGATGCGAAAGAGTTAACATGGTTTATGAGCTGAGAGTATTGAGAGAGATTATCCACATAGAATAGCGAAACGTTTTATATGATAATAGATGAATATACATTTAAACTGATATGGGAACGCTATACATACTTAAGAAATTAAAAAATATACAATGTAATTACATAAAAATATTTAATGTTTTAAATTAGATGTATCATGAGTTTAGCAATTTTTACCCAAGTCAAGCAGATTAAAAGTAAAAAATAATATTCTTGAAACCTGCAACTATTGGTCTTAAGCAGTTTAGTTTGTTAATTAATACCAGGCAGATTTAATATGGAAGAATAATATCTCATGTTTTTTCGCAATCGCAATAGACTGGAATGAAAAGCGAAACAACGCATTAAAGTGAAACTACGCAAAATCGTGTCTCGAAAATAATAAACCTTCTAGGATTAAAAAAAAGCGAAAATAAAAATATCTTCACATCTGAGATCTTAAATGTGTAAAATAGTTCATACTAAACTTTCTAATTTTTACTAAAGATACAAACTGAATGTATAAAAATTATTACTCATCATCAGAAATGATGAGATCCACTAAATATCTTTATCAAAAATGTTTTGCTTCTCACTTCATTTTGAACGTTTTAATTTAAAATGCGTCTTCCGGGACTTAATTTTCTCTTCCACTCGTTAATCATGTACAAGTAATTCTTATTCCTTGAGTAAAAAATACCTTTTAGCTTAACATATAACGTTACTACCTATTTAATTATTTTATAGAAAAGAAACACTTTCCTCATTATGTTTTAACATACTCTAATATCTGCAATATCTTACTTAATTTTTAATTTACTAAACGAAACTTATGTTGAAATAATACGTATGTTTAATTTCTTATGCGTCTGCCACGGCCATTTTAAAAAATTGTTTGCAAGTTACTCTCTACATATCTCATAATTTATCTGCATTTGTATAATTTTCTGTATTGCATATTGAAATATGCTTAAAATATTTAGATTCAAATGTCCTTTACTTTCCAGTTTTAGATAATTTTTTAAGGTTTCTAGAAAAGGAGATATAAATGCGTCTGAAATTTTGCATCGTTTTAACACTTTTTGAAATTTAATTTTAATATATTTATACTAATTTAATTTTTATGTATTTATACTGTTAAGTTATTCTAAGCGCGTAATATCTGCCTTTTCTATTCCACTTAAACAAACTAGATCCTACAAAGAACCTGGAGAATTTTTGCTCAGACGTGAAAGGATACCAGCACAGAAGAAGGGTGAAAATAACCCTTTATTAAGTATAAGTAAGAACAGAAAGGCACGGTACTTGTGCCTTACAATAACACCGTCAACTTGAGATTAAACTTAAACACAGAATATAAATCAATTCAAAGTCTAATTAGAATAGTACTGGATTAGCACGTGAAGTTATGGATTACGTAGGTTGACTAACAACGTGACAGGGAGATAGCAACGAAACGTGCGCTAGCTAGCAAAAAGACGCTCTGAAAAAACTCAGAGATTCACCTGTTTAAATACTCACTTCACTTAACTTAAAATTGACATCCCGACGAGGGGACGTTGAGGAGTTTAGGAAAGGTATCAAACTTAAAATAATTTGTTATGCAAAATAAAGGAAACCCTGCAAGCTTAGTACATTTCCTACAGCTGGTTCATGATATTTCTTACAAATAGTAGATTTATAAAGAAGCTATTAAGACTACATCTTTTATGTATCGAAATCAATTGTAAACACAGTTTTATGACTATACCGGTTTATAGACTGAAAAGAACGAGAATGTAACTGTTTTTTGATTAACTTTTTAATGCAATTAGAGTGCTTCAGTTCTTCGGACTCTATCTAAAACTCTCCCTACAAGACCACAGGGGAGAATCCCCGGCCTTCTGGCTAAGACCTGTACTCAGACAGAATCGCCTCCTGGGGTACATAATTTTTTTTTCACAGAACTAGAG
Source organism: Stegodyphus mimosarum (assembly GCA_000611955.2). Lineage (NCBI taxonomy): Eukaryota > Metazoa > Arthropoda > Arachnida > Araneae > Eresidae > Stegodyphus > Stegodyphus mimosarum. The sequence continues at coordinate 839,982 of KK114610.1, read as the reverse complement.
CCACCGATTCTTTGGTGGTCCATTCAGGCGCCGCAGAGATCGTAACGATGCTGTCGAGTCTGTCTCCGGCTATGCGACCGCTACATGGTAGATATTGCAAACTCTTTCGCACCGGTAGAGGCCAAAATCTGTTTCACAAACATCTAAAAGTCCCGTATGTATGCATTTTTGTTCGAATGGATTTCCCCTTAGCCCCCATGCCAAGAAGAATGCTGCAGAGCTAACAATAACCTACTTAAATAAAGCGAAACCTTCTCTCTTGGGATCTTCATGCGCTTTCACCACTGTGTGTAGTTTTCCGTTAGCACAGGATTGCAACATCTGGCATCAAATATTATCAACATACTTTAAAGATAGCGAATATATATAAATGTATGTAAATGAATGCATATAAATCTAAGTCAGCGCAAATAAAGGGATGTCGGTATATTATGCATTATTTTTAAAGAAATGATATAGCAAATATAAAAAAAAAATCTGGCATATCAACCGGGTATTGTGAACTTACGTTATTTTTAAATATTTGTGATTATTCTTTTGAATTTTATGGGGTGTAAAGGCGAAGGAAGTGATGTTTGATAATAATATAATGTGAAGAAAGTGAAGCTAAAAAGTTAATAATAAAAGGAAAATAAAATTTGTGAAGGCATCTTATTAAGAAAACTCAGCAAACACGACAAAGTCTAAGATATTTAACTTTCAAATTTAATCTCGAAGGTTAGGTAGAAATAAACTAAGAAATTTACAAGCAATAAAAGCTTTCTTAATATTTTTTTCTGCTTTTTAATGTGATTGATTTAAATAAAACTACATTCAGTTCATGAGACATCTAATCAGAATTATTAAAGATTGTTATTACATTACACTAGTTAGGACTTATTAGAATCATTATACACTGTTTTCTTTGTTATTATAACTATTTTAGGCGGTTGGCACCACCAGAGGCTAGTTGTTAAAGAAATAATGTAGTGAATATAAAAACACGTATGGCAACCCATAATACTGATTCGGAAATTCTAAAGATGTGCTGGTTTTAAATATTTTCTTATCTTGCTGTTGAATTTTGTATAGCGGAATTGCGAATAATAGATAAAAATAGATAAAAATTTAATAATGGAAAGACAATAGAGTGATGTTAATATGAAAACTGAACATTGATATGATAAATTGAGGAAGCAGAAAAAAATAGATGACAGCGCTTAACATTGTATCTAAAATTTTCAAATAAATCTAAAAAAACAAAACAAAATTTTGTCAGCAAGAGTTAATCTAAGAGCAGATTGGTAACCTGTAAAGCCTTAGCGAAAGCATAAAAACCTATAAAGATCCTTTGATACGAAGTCAAAATTTAAATCCATCATAAAATCCTATCAGAGTTTCTTTTTTTCCTTTTTACCATTTTTCCTTACTTATTTATTCACTTTTTTAAAAACGTATAAGCTTTGCAAAGACAAAATTATCATAACCTATAATGCAGTCATATGCAAATAATGATCTGTTATTCAGGAATGTTCTTCTTATTGCTATTATCACTATTTTGACTTAGACTTTATAAAATTTTATACAGAAAAAGAGAACAAATTCTGCTTCTTTGTCTTCTTATAACTCAGTCACTACTATAGCTATCGTCAACAAACTTTCTACAATTCTTTTCTAGGCTCTGGAAAAGGTCAACGTCTACTTTTTTCAAAATAAAAAAAAAAAAAACCATAAAAACGAAAATCAGAGATAATAATTAAAATTTTTGAAAACGCTACTTTTAGCCCTCATTTTTTCCAGTGGCTACAGTCCCGCAAGCTGGAGATTTAAAATCTGCTTTATTTCGAAAGCTGTTGCTACTCCTCGCTTTCAAATCGCAGAGTTTGTTAATAAAAAAATTCCAAGTATTACGATGAAATAAAACTAGCGTTGCCAACCATGAAATAAATTATTCCCGTTTCCAAAAATTTGTGGGAAGCCATTTCCACTGCGTATGACTTTAATCAGCCAAGATATTAATTAAAATTCCTGAAAGCGCTAATTTTCGCACTGGAGTGGTAACAGTCTCGCGCATTGGAGATAAAAATGCTTTATTTCGAAAAGTGTTGCTACTGCTCGCTTTCAAATCGTAGAGTATGTTAATAAAAAATTTGTAAGTTTTACAAAATCTATATATATATAAAGAAGAATGTTTGTGCGTTTGTTTCTTTGGTCGCGTTATTGATTTCTGATCAATCATGATAAATTTTTTATCAATTTTAATCGATTAAAATTGAATATAGCTGAAATATCGGATTGAACTTGAGCTTTTACGACCATTTGATTCGAAAGACGAAAATCATTAAAAACTGCGTACCATTGTTGCTGATATTATGAGAGAGAGTCAGCTTAATTTTCTATCAAAATCTTTTGTGTGGGTTCCATATGGCATCAGACTGAGAAATGTATGACTATGAACCGTTATTTTTGCACAGAACGATTACAGAGGTATCGTTCTCTCTTGTTAGATGTATTACTATCAATCTAACTTAACTAGCATTGGGTCCTTCCGCTAATACTGTTATAAAATACATAATGTTATATTATACACCATTGTTGGATCACCCGCATAGTAAGTAAACATAAGCCAAATAGTGTGTTGAAAAAAATTGTAGAAATACGTTTATGTATATGTCTCATATAAATACATTTTCTTTTTTTGTAAACTAAACAGTTACTGGCAAAAACAAAATAATACTTTGGTTGTACATAATTCCCATAAAAAACTTCGCTAGGGATTTTCATTTGATTTATTTGCAGAAAACACTCGTATACACTTTCATACAAATCGAATGCTTCTTCTTCTAAGCCGAAGAAAATTGTACAGATAATGCGGTCGCCCTAAAAACAATGTTGGATAAATTTATAACCGTATCTTTATTTCGAGGCTTTGTTGCCAGTAGCAACATGTTTTACGATCGGCCAGGGTATTATTAGGGTGACTGGATTCCTGAAGGACATTTCCTTTTCCCCAAATGTTCCGTATCCGAAGAAAAACATAAGAAGTGCTGAGGCTGGCATTTTTCGTCTGACGTCTGGTCATTTTTTTCCTATCTTTTGGGCAGTCACAAATAACAATTAAGGATAAGATATCTGTCATGTTTTGATGCCAAGTTTCTTCTGCTTGTTATATCTACAGCCTTTCAGGTTGTGAGCATTGCAGATGTCATTAACAACACTTCATTTTCTTTTCTGTTTTAACAAATATAATGAAACTAAAGCCATATTTATGGACATGAAATATTAAACTCAGTATCTATAATTTTATATAATTTCAAAAGAAATTATTTACGTGCAAACATTTTGACTTTTGTTCGAAATAAGAAACAATTTTCATTTCATAATAACAGCAACAAGTAAAGGATAACTGCCTTCAACTGAAGCTAGGTCCTTTGTAAGGATCTTAAGTTTGACTAGCGTTTATTTTATTTTAAAACTTTACTATCATGTCTTTTTTTCCACTTCCGGCCAGAATAAAGGCGTAAATATTTTTATGCAAATTGTACTTGCCAACGTTTAAGTATTTAAGTTGTGGCTTTTTGCCAAGAGCAGAGTAGAAGGAGAGAGAGTGAACTGTCTTGTCTCTAGACTACACGCGAGCTTGCCATCATTTACTGTTCGCCCTTAAGGCCAGGGGTTTCAGTCCTCTCGAAAGTTAAAGACGTATTGTAGTTTTCCGCAGTTTGTGTACTACATACGTAGTAATTTAAAAGGCCAGTCTTAATGTTAGTCTCTTGTGTAAATTATTAAAAGTTAGCTCTTATTTAAATTTTAGTTAGTTGGTAGTTTTATATTCTTACATTCAGACCACAAGTGGTTGGTTTTTGTATCCCGAAGTGCGGGAGCGCCTGTGATATCGTGGAAAATAAAGGGTAATTTAACCCTTCTCATCTTGTCGCCTTTGCTACACTCCACAGGACATAGGTTGTAGTCAAACTCGCTGGCTAGTCAGGGCACGTCATGTTTGCGAAGCAGACGAGAAGAAATACAAGTCCTGATACCTTTAGATAATTTTTACTTAATTAATTTTGACATAATCATGTCATGTATAACAAATGACATTGCAGTACGTGGGCACGCATGAGCAATGATAATAACATGATTATTAAGCCCTAAATGAAGGTAAATTATATCTGCACCAATCTTAAATATGTTTAGCAACCAAAGGCTTTCGGATTATGTTAGCATTTAGAGAACAAGATATAAATTCATCCTTTAAAACCCTCTGACCGGAAAGGTCGTATATATACGGATAGAATACAGTTGTGATGTCTGTAAGAACGTATATATACGTGCATCTTAAAATATGTTCAAGAAATTAATGCAATATATTACAAATGCAAAGTCCAGGTATAAAGTAGGAGGTGTATTTGGGCATTAAAAGTCGGATAAATAACTCTTGCTTATAACAGTTTTCTGAAATTTCGGCTTTCTTAGTGAAACTACTTCCCGGTCAAAGGATTAAAAGCAATGCTCATGCTAAATTTTGTAAAATGATGAGGTATTTCTAAATTTAAAAATGCAGAGGTATTAGTGAAAGGATAAGGTATCCAAGATAAGACATTGCCTCATATCTTATCCAATCTTGTTAAATTAATAGATTTTGAGAAATGAAATTTTTTATCATGATAAAAATAAAATTCATTAAGTGAAGTAATTCCAAATAGAGTAATACAATCACTAGCAAGTGTAATAAGCTTCTGAGCACTAAAACACTGCCAGTAATAAGATTGACAACAATCCAAACTAATATTTTCGTATTCATAAGTAAGTGAGATTTTGAAGTTAAACTTTCATGATATTCCTTAAAAGCATACATGATTTTGCATTCGTAATTTTTAAAGCAGTAGAAAAAAGGAATGACTATAAATGAATAATATTCTCAGTGTATGCATTTTTTAATCTAATTACATTTAAGTTGCAGACAAAAACAATTTTCAATCGACTTTGGCAATTAAATAGCTCATTGTTATCTGGAGCTTCCAACTTATTAACAAATGGCCAGTAATAAATACATATTGGTTTCATTTTTCTGATATTGTTCGGAGAACAGCCTTGGTTGCGCCAACTTGGCTTCTTTAAGGGTATGAGCGGCATTTCATCATGCCAACGGAAGTAAATACTACAGAATAAATACTACAGTAATAAATACTAATTACTATACTACAGTAATAATTACTAATTACTATACTACAGTAATAAATACAAATTACTATACTACAACAATAAGTACTAATAATAAATGCTACAGATAATAAGTAATACTACAGATAATCCCTTAGCAAGGAAAAAGTTTTACAACTGTCTCCCTAGAGGAAGTGCGTCATCGAATGACAAATATTGCCTGCCATACCACAATAAGCTGTTTCTCCCTTTTTGGCGTCAAGGCTGTTCTCCGAACAATATCCCATTTTTCTTTAGAATAAATTAATAAGTATTCAAAATTAATATTTTTACATACTTTATTTAATTTAATTTATAACATCTATATAATATAATGTATGTGTTTATAGATTTACTGGTCA
>KK114610.1:803723-834263 GCA_000611955.2 Stegodyphus mimosarum | reverse complement strand
AATGTAATTTATTATAAATTATTTACATAGGTATGTAAATATTTTTTCGTGTTAAAGGATATTTACTGCAAAAAAATACATTCAATAAAAATAATTTTATTAGAGTACATTTTATTTACAGAGAAAAGTATACATGCATGTATTTAATAAAAAAATAACAATAACATTCAATAAAACAAATACATTTACATGAACCTAATGAAATTTAATACAAAATTTTCAAGCTTTTAAAAAAAACATTATTGAGTTTTTGGAAAATCATCTGATACTTTTCTTTACATTGTCTCTTTTAACATCAAACTGTCAACAAAATGTTCGATGTCGCCCATTTGTTATTCATTTCATCATAGGAATGTGCTCCTGAGCATACTTTTCATGATGTTCTTCATTTCGGATGACGTGGCAACAGGAGCTGCATTATTCATTTCCTTTTCTTCGTCTGAATCTGCATCAATGATGTTTTTTAAGCTTTGAACAAATTCAAAAATGTGTTTGTCTGCTATAATTAGTTGTACACACGTTATCATAATCCACTGCAATGAATTTTTCCGACGATACAGGAGGACAGTCCAATAATACAGAAACTTTCTCAAATATTTCATTAAGTGTCGGCTCAGTTTCAATATCCTCCTTCTCCATTTCTTTTGGCGCCAAAGAATCTGACACTTTTGACAATACTGCATGACAAAAACAATTTTCAATCGCTTTTGGAGTCGCTGAATTCTACGCAGAGTGCAACATATGAAGAGCATCTAATAAATTGATTGAGAAATCTTCATTTGTTTCAATTGCGAGTAAATATTTTCGAAGCAATTTCATTCAGTAAAAATATTGTATGTTTTCTATAATCCCTTGATCACAAGGCTGCAAGGCACTTGTTGTATTCGGAGGCAAGAAGATAAGCTTTATAGCTTTTAATGCAAGGTCCGAGGAGGCAGACAATTATCAATTATCATTGCAGCCTTACGTTTTTCTCGTAAGAATCGCTCGTCTAATTTTACGATCCAATCAATGAACATCGTAGCTACTATCCGTGACTTTTGTTTGCTGTATATTCGACCGGTAATGTACAACATTTTTAAAACACATCGGTTTCAAACTTTTGCCAGTAACAAATAGGGGTAGTTTTTCTGAACCATGCCAGCTGCATCTTACCAATAACGTAAACCGTTCTTTAGACATCTGAACACGATTGTCCCTTAAACGATAAAATTTTATTGTGTAAGCAGCGGTAAAATAACACAGATCGTTCGCGTTGAAGACATCTTTCGCTTCATATTCTTCAAGTATTAAAGGTAACGTAGATTGAAACTAATATGCTGTCATTGTCGATAAAACTTGATTAGCTTCACCTCAAGCAATTTTTAGTGCTATGCCATTTCTTTCCTTGAAACGTCCCAACCATCTTGGATTTGCAGAAAATGTAATACGCATTTGTTTAGCAAGTTCATTGCTTCTTTCTAGTATTAAAGGCTATGATATTGGAGCATTCTGAGATCTCAAACAAGTAAAGTCGTCTCTAAATCCACGTGCTTGGCCGTTCTCATCCGTTTTCGCTCTGGCACAAACTTACTCCGTTCAACTATTTCCGTGATTTAGTCTCGTTTTTAATTATTGTTGATCGTGTAGAGCTAGTAATACCAAAATCTTTACAGATCCATCTTCATTTCAAGGGAAATAGCAGTTTGCTTTTCACCTGAGCTTTTTGCCATTGTGCTAGTAAATAATTCTTCTAAAACAGAAAAGAAACGCTAATCAAACTCACTGATTTTTACCCACACTGCGTACTTGTTCGAATTCCAAAGCAAACTGATCAGAAATGGGATGTTTTTTTGAGTGGCGTTTGTAGGGGTGTAGGGTGAATGTAGCTTACATGAACAAAACTGGCTCGTATCACAGGTTTTCCGATGGTATTTCAAAGCCAAGTTAACCTCCTTTTTACGAAACATGTGAAACCACCCCTTTTTCATTTCACACCCCTCTTAAATCTAGCCTGCGGGGCTGGTGTTTTCGGTATTTTCTTCATTTCCAGAAGGGAAATCTTTTCGTGTTAAGCGATTTTCGTTTCGTGTTGAAAGAAAAAATAATGCATGAAAATAGTAATTTCCAGGATGGTATTATTTCATGTTAAACAATATTTCGTCTTAAGTGATTCTGCATTAAACGTATTTCATTGTTTATTATAATATTGGATAAATATATATTAGATAAATAAATTTTTAGCTAAAGAAATATATACAGGGTGGCCATAAAAAAAATTTGCCAACATCAGCACTTCTAGAGTCCGTTCCGGTTAATCGATCGAGATGAGATTGCAAATATAGTTATTCGGAGGTATGCGCTTGAGAGTCTGTAGATGGCAACACAGGGGGGCTCACGGTTACGATTATAGTTACAGAAACTCGAAAATATCGAATGGCGACGTCAACTTTTTCCGGTCGCAAACTGCATTTTGCGTCGGTTCACTGTAAATGCTCGTTTCTCTTTTCAAGTTATTACCACCAACTGTTATAGCCCTTTATTATATTAAAAGATGTTAAATAATGAAGAATCTGCATGAATGTATATATGTTTCTCGCACTGTGGGAAATAAAAAACATACCTAGAGCCATCAAATTTTGAATAATGTAGCCTTCCTCCCGAATTTAGAATTGTGAGTTTGTTTTATTGCCTATATCATATTTTGTAAAACTTTAAGAAATTTTTGATCTAATAACTCAAAGATTTGAAAGCGAGTAGTCGCAATACTGTGCGGAATAAAGCCTTTCTGTCCCCAGAACGCGAGATATTGTGCATCGCAAATTCTAAAGATATGCTGCTTTTGAATATTTTTAGCGCAAAAGATCATTAGCCCAAATGCTCTCGTAACGTGTAGGATATCAAAACGTGTGTAAATGAAAAAAAAGTACCTTTTGGCAGAAATATAAAGTCTGAAAACTTACAGATTATTTTTATTTTTTTACATCTAAGAATAGTTAAACTCCTAATGTACCATATACTATTACATAAGGCTTACAGAGGTAAGCTCCTTCCAAAAAAAAATTGCCTTAAACTACTGATGTATGTACACTGGAAGAAAAAAAGGACAGTTCTATATCTCCTCTTCTGCTGGGCCGATTGACGAAATTCAACTTGCGTTTTTCATGTGTCGATAGCGGGACTTAGTATATGCATCAGATTAATATATAGCATTGTTCTAACATAGGTATTTTGTCACAAAATCGGACTTCTTCTGAAATGAGATGCCAATATTTTTCCATATTTCGAATCTACGACTGAAATTAAGCTAAAGTGCCAAATTTTGTACAAATCGTAAGGGTAGTTTTTAAAACATTAGCTCTCAAAATTTTAGCTCCTCAGTGTTAGTTGAATTTAAAATAAATTTATTAAAATCTCTTTTTTATTAAACTCATTAGATTATCCTTTCATATTTCTAAATTTAGGTTCATTCCAAATAAAATTAAGCAATTTTTAGTTATTTTTAAAATTTGCATTTTTGAATAATTTTTACAAATTCTTTGAAAAAAGTTTTGAATTATAACCTATAAAATGTTTGCCAACATCTTAAAGTAAATGCCTTTCTAAGCATGCCTGCAAAAATTAGTTTTTTATTCAAAATTTCCTAACGGGAATTTACATTTTGGCGCGTTTTGAAAATTTGGCGTATTTATTGTAGGCAATTATAACGAAAATGTGGTTTATGCCCTGTCTTCAAATTATTCGAAAGTATGAACAAAGCTTTTTTTTTTCTCTCTTGGACAATCAAAATAAAAAGGAAAGGAAAATAGGTTTCTATAAATAAAGAAGCTCGCTTAGTGAATTACTCATGGCACAAACTAAAAACAAAATGCGCCAAGGTACATTTTATAGTTCCTCATAAATTTCTCGCCAACAATTACAAAATTTAATATCTAGGTATAATTTGCGTCGTAGAATCGAAATATGGAAACAAATTGGCATGTTTTTTCAGAAAAAGTCCAATTTTGTTTCAAAATACCTATGTTAGATAATGCTATATATAAATCTAATATATATCCTAAGTCGCGCTTTCGAGACATGACAAATGCAAGTTGAATTTTGTCAATCTGCCCAGTAAAACGGTAGATAAAGAACTGCCTTTTTTTTGGCCCAGTGTACATACACCATGCCGAGAAAATCTTTCATACGCTTTCATTTTTGCAGCAACTTATCATAGATATATGTTTCCCGGTACACAAATGCTTTAAATGAAAGAAATATTAGTGATTTTTATTTTTAAATTCAAAAAGGCAATTTTGTATATGTTGTGAAGAATTATTTTTATATATACGTGCTGTCTGTCTGTATACTTATACATACATGTCCTTCAATGTTTCCCTTACAAAAAAAATTGACAGAGTTATTTAATTTTATATTTTCAGATCACTCTCAGGACTCATATGAAAACAGAAAAGCGAAATGTCTGCAGTAGCACGTAACAAAAAATGAAATATGAGTTCGGGGTAAGGTTTTTGACGTTAATAGATTAAGTGACGGTCATTGCTATACAAACTGTCGTGAAACGAATTGACCCTTATTATTATAATTTTCAAATAGATGTTATTACAATAATCTAATAGCGATCTTGCACTAAAAAGTACTAGCAGACAACATTATTGCCGCATAGCAAATTCGTAAGATTATCTGCATAAATTAAAAATTAAAATTCTTTCTATATCAAGGCTGTTTTTGTATCATCATTCGTTTATGAAACCAATGTAACAAACGTTCATGAGTATATTAATAACCTATTTCTATGTACTTTAAAAAACTCATAAATTACTTTTGTGGGTATTCCTTCATCAAATGTAAAAAAAAATAAGGAAATAAAATATATTACACACTAGTCAATCACTAAGTAATACCATTGAATGACATTGAGATTAATGAAACTAACGTCGATTTATTTAAATTTCTTAACGGACTTCTAAAACAAGTCGAAATTGAAGTAAATATTCCAAATCAGGAAATTAAATGTCATGTTGAAATTTTCACTTAAAATTTTCTTTGTGCTTTATATTAACAATGAATTTTAAAAAACAAATTTATAGGGTTCATATAAGGGCAGAAACAGGAATATTTGCATAATTTAAATTAGTTTCGAAATAAGTAGTCTAATATTTATTAAAACCAAGGTTGTATAAAGACATTTGTGCATATAGTATAAATTAATACAGATAAATGTATGCTTTGCACTTTCTATCTATCTATTCTATCCATCTATTTATCTATCTATCTGTCTATCTATCTATCTATCTATCCATATATCTTCCTATACATTAACATATGTTAATTAAACCACTGCACATGATTAGACGTATTTTTAAATTTGCATTTAAATTTGCATAAGTCATTTTCACCAATTTAACCTAAAATAACTGAAAGTAGTTCCAGTTTTATTCAGTGCGTATAATTTCATTCGATATAATTTTTTTCCATAAAATGCGCTATGCAAAAAATTTTTAACATTTGTTTTGAGTAATTAAAATGGAAGTTTCCTGAAGACGATTATAATTATTATTATCACGACTAGAGGATTAAAATATTTCTTCGATCCTACCATTGAGAAAATTTGTTAACGTAGAATACCAACTTAATAAATAAGCAGGAAGGTAAATAAATAAGTTAAATACAATATCTATTCCAATCCAGCAGCTAAGCAAGGAAAAATATAGCAATCTATGTTCAAATGCAGAAGTTTTTATTTCAATGAATATCTACTGTACGAAATAAGTGTAAATAACATACTGAAATTTTAATAAATTTTTAAACATTCTATAATTTTTCAATAAATTAATTTATATATTGCATAAAAACAAATCATAGAATTTTTTTCCTAAACATAAAAGTTCCTAATTACCATATTTACAGTAAAAAATTTTTTAAAAAATATTTGTATACCGACAGGGTACGCTGCCAATCATACAGGCAAATTATTTAAATTTATCGTAAAAGTTATCCAGATTTTCACGCCAATTTGGAAGACTAAAAAAGGCTTGCGGTGTTCAAAGAGGAAACTAAATTCGCTTTATAACAGGGCACTAAATGTTTGTGATGTGGTTAATAAAGAGCGTATTATATTCCTCTAATATCCGTGAGAGGGTTCTTGTGCTAGAGGCAGTAACATAATTCGAGGTAGCATATGATTGAATGGACGTATAGATTTACATATTCGCTTCCCGCAGGAAGCATAATTGATGGAACATATTAGGATTACCTTTTGGAATTCAATGTTTGCTTTAAAAGGCTAGTGCATTAGAACAGTGTTTGCAAACCTTTTTATATCAAGTAATCATTTGAGTAATTATATATAAAGTGTGAATTGCAAGCATGTACAGGAAATTTTACAGGACCATAAAAGTTTTATTATTTTCATTCAGTAGACAAATAACCTAAATTCAGTAGCACAGAATAGTAATCAAGGTACCATGCGTGTTTAAATTATTTTTAAATATTAAAAAATCCTGCCTTTTAATTTTTCAATGTATTTCAGTCACATGTTATTGAAAATCTTATTTTTTTTTACTTCTTCTATATCTATTTTATTAATTTTTTAATTCCGAAATTCCTTACCGTGAGCAACTATCTCACGACATCAAGTCCCTTTTACATTCTTTGAATACAACTTTTCCGGTTACAGATTAAATCAACGTCCTATTTTTACAACGGAACAATTTTGCCGCAAATATTGAAGAAACACTAAATTTATGAATAAATATATTAGATGCGTGAGAAGATAGCATGGAAGTGATTTTTAGAAACGAAAACCAATTTATAATGGTACTCATGACATAAAAAGTGAAAAATAGCGACGAGAATAACAGCAAAAATAATAATATTTATTCAGTTATCGATAATAAGGGTATTAGGTATTTTCTCCGCTTTTTCCGCATGCCTTCGTGGTGTAATTTGAAGCATACATGACGCGCATTCGAGAGGTCCAGATTAGAGTTCAGGTGAGGGCATTGCACATTTTATACGTCTCCTGCTTCAAAATAGACTAATTATCCTACAAATAGCGCACTAACTAAACGTTGGTGGAAAATAACTCGTCACCACCAGAATTTAGCGATTCGGAACCTTAATCCCCAATCGCCCTTACATTTTCTCTCTCCTTCCCGCATGCCTTCGTGGTATAATTGAAAGCATACCCGAAGTGTATTCGAAAAATCCAGCTCTGGCGAGGGCTTTGCACATTTTTCATGTCTCCTGCTGCAGAATAACTAATGATCCTACAAGGTAACGTATTCGGAAGATGTAGGTATGCTAAGCCGTACACTAGGGAGAAGGGATTTCCAGACCCAGGCTTAGAGAAGCCCATGCACAGTTATGATGCCCTAGACACTAGAGATGATCCAAGGAGGCATATTGTTATGGCTTTGGATTTGCCTCCTTTGCTCCTTGGATTTGCTTCCTTTGCTCCTTGGATTTGCCTCCTTTGCTCTTTTGCCTCCTTTGCTTGGTTATGTCTCCTTTGCTCCCGGTCAATCCAGAGGGACAAAACTGCATACAGTCAGTCAGCAAGCAGCCGCCAACAAAGAGAACGAAGATCAATGTCAAAGGCAGTCCCACAGTGTTGACCAAGGGGAGCAAAATTCCGAAGGACAATCAGTTTCCCCTCAACCAACAGGCAGACAAGGCAGTATAATTCGACCGCCTTATCGGCGACCATGAGCTCAAACACGTATGTGCCATTCGGACCGAATTATTCTCAAAATACATTAGAAGGATGTGGACTTTCTTCTTTCCTTCCAGCATATCTCTTTCCGGAGAAGAGAAGACTTTCACGTGATCTTTCACGTCGCAGTAAGTAAAAACACCCCTTTTGGACGAGTCTAGGTGTTTTGTCAGAATGCCAGCCAGGGTTGCGTTTGAAACGGTCGAACTCTACCAGTACGTTTCCCTATCAAGCCTGAAACTACCACCAAATAAACGATTGTTTTAGCCAGTGTGAAGACTGATTATTCACTCCAGATGTCCAGTGTGTCTAGGTACAGGTCCTAGCCAGAATGCCGGGAGTTATCCTGAGTCGCCCTCCGGGGAAAGAGGGCATGTTAACCAGCAGTCTCGTAGTGTACCACAAAGTCCTGCAAAATAATCGTTCATCTGCCTAGAATAAAAGAAACATTCACGATTTAGTTACTAAGCCAAAAGTCTGATAGTCTGCAAACACGACTTTGCGTTGATTCACTTTAACTGCTATCCACTGAAAATGCGATGTGTCTCACTTAATATTCTAGTCTGTTATCATTCGGCAGAATTTAAGAAAATTAACTTTCAGATTCAGTCTTCTGTTATTGAATAACAAGCTAAGCTATTTAAAAACAATAAGTGCAGTTCTAATGAACGTTATATTTTAATTCTCGATGAATTGATTAAAATACAAATGCATTTAATTGCCATTAGATCTAAATAAAATGATTAAATATTTTAATCGAAATACATTATATATATTTTCCCCTCTTTAAATACACAGCACATAAATAGCGTTCTCATGTTAGTATAAATAATTTTCCTCTAGTACTCCAAAAGATGCTTCGCTATTCTAATTGGACCATGTCTATTGATAATCTCTACTGATAAAACATATGAAACTTTGTAAGAGGATTTTAGGCGACCGTTAAAATCTGAACCCATTCAGATATTTTTTAATAAATATCCTCTCTAGCCTTTAATTTAATTTTAAAGAGTTATCGTTTTTCTCCCAGCTGTCCTAAAATATTTATTTGTACACGTCTTGGAAATGTCTTTTACTTTTCTATTAAGCGCTTTACAATAGCTATGAATATTTTCTAAATTTTAAAATAAAAATTAGTTAGACATATAATCAAGTTGTAGAGATATTAGGTATTTTTTTAAAGCAGTAGACGTGCAAAATGAGAAATGACCTCACCGGGACTCGAACCACGGAACTCTCGAATACACGCCGAGCGTGCTGACCACTGCACCAGGAAGGCATGTCAAGAAGGCGGGAGAAATACCTTATATACTCCCCCTTTTAAAGGGCGACTGAGGATTAGGTGACCCAGTCGCCAAATCTTGGTGATGGAGAATCATCATCCACCATCCTTTTTAGTTCGGGTTTCACTGTAGAGTTATTTTATTTTACTTGGAAGCTGGAAAGATGAGAAATGCCCGTGCTGGGTCTCGAACCACGGACCTCTCGAGGGCCGAACGTGCTGACCATTACACCACGAAGGCATGACAAGAAGGCGGGAGAAAATATAAACCTAGCGTGCCTTCATTGTCATGCCATTTGAACATTTAAATCACTTACTATACAGTTCTTGTATTCCTGATTAAGCGGTAAATGTTTCATTATATCTGCAACAGATAGAGTGATGTAGATGATGAGTCAGCTGTTTCTGTTTGTAAAATGTACTTGAGATGCAATTATTCTTTGGGAGGCCATTTGCATTGATCCGTGAATCCCGTTCCTCATCATCTTGTGCTTCCTTTCCCATTTATTGGATTCAGACTCTATCCATGCTGCTCAAATATGCATTAGCCACTTATAATCAGCCATTTTGCTCTCAAAGATTCAGATTTTAATACTGGTTCATTCTATGCATATTTTAACAACTGCCTTCTCAAACAAATCACCAGTAGAACGAGATATCCATACCGTTCCCTCTTTCATTATACATGCAAAGTTCTTCAGTTTGCATCGTTTGCCTATTATGACATGATCAATACGCTTCATTAGTATCTTGCTATTCTTAGAGAGTTTCTGACATCTTATGTCAGCGTTATCAGCGGAATAGCTATTACGCATAAAATTGCAGTTTGGTTATAAAATGCCCACACATTGTACACATGTGATATAATAAATAGATTAGTTAAGAATAATGAGCAAAGAAAACTTGAATTATCTATGTTACTTGGCAATAAAGGTTAAAAATTTACTCATTTTGAAATATGCCAGTAAATTGAATAATAGAAATCAGTTTAGAATTTAATACCTAATACATTGCTCTAACCAAAACTCTTAACAGATTTCCATGGAAATAAATGTATCAATTTTCTGTAATAAAGGGTACTTTTGCAATAATAAACAGAAGCAATTGCAGTCATTTAGAAAAGTAAATCACCGAATTTTATATCATGATTTCGTTTCAAAAAATAGTTTATAAACTTTTTTTCGAAAACGTATTTTTGTAATTACTACAAAAAATGCAATTCTTAAATTCACATTGTTTCGTACTAGATCTGTTGCACCTCATTTATACTCATATACGCAGGAGAAGAGAGAGGTAAATAAAAAAAATCCAAAAAACAAGAATAGTGAACGCAAAATGCATAAAAATAGAAAAGTTCGGTTTCATTTGAATTGGATCACTTTCTCATTTCCCTCTAAGACTTCCTTCGCTCAACCGCTACTCTATAGGTGATGAAATTGAAAGTATACAAAACACGACCGTAAATATCTAAATCTCAATCTTTCTTTAGAAGATCAGGTGTGAAGAAAAATCCAATGTGGATTGGAATTGATTTTAAATTCTCAGCCTATCTTTTTTTTTTCTTTACCGAATAGGTCGAGATAAAATTTCATGCTTGGATTACGTTCCAATGAACAGTATTTAGTTATTAAAATAGCATATAGAGTCAAGAGAACAAGTTACTTTTATTTCCACCATAATTTTTAAATGTGCCAGTTTTTCTTCCATGGCATTGCATTCATTTATATTGATATTTTTACATGCATTTTATTTTATTACATATTTCATAAGATTTACATTTTTATTATGTAAGGATTTACAGATGATTTGGTTTGGTTTGCTTTATTCTTTTACTGCAAAGCACTCGAGGGCTATCTGCCTAAGGAAAAGTAGATAGAGAAGGATAGGCAAAGGCTATCAGTGAGGGAAGTGATGCCTTCGTGGAGAACTTTCTAAGGAAAATAGGCTTGTGTACACGTTAAACACAGGGAAAACCACGAAAACGAAAGATTTTTCAGAAGCCAGATTGGATCATAGAAGCAGATACTAAAATTCCTTCTTCAGCCTTTTTTTTCAAATTTATTACGTGCTCCGCCATTAAGCATACGCTGGAAGGAAAGGATGCCCCGGGGAGGACGTTTTAAGAGAAACTGTTTCTCATCCCCGTAACACATGGGGAAAACAAACGCCCATGCTGCCAGCCCGTTCGCTGGATTCGAACCTCGGACCGAACTATCAGTGTTCAGCGACTTTTGAAAATCGACAACATTTCAAAATTAAAGACTGCATAATAAAATAGTGAAAACATCCAATTAATGTATTCAAAAAGACTGCAAAATGCTAAAGTAAGTTATTGGCATGATAATAATTCTCTTTGTCAAAATATACTCTATATATTTACCTTCTGAAATCTTTACTACATTATATATATTACTACATGTTTTAAGAGCAAAGACAGAAGAAGAATGTATAAAAAAATTGCAAGCATTTTTAAACTGTAAATTTTAATTTATTTTAATTATTTAACTTCACTTCAATATTCTTTACGGATTTTGTTACGTTGGATTCTTTTTAAGAAAACCTAGTTTAATAGGAATTTCAGTATCTTAAGGAAAAATGCGAAAATGCTTGAAACTTGAATTAGATTTGTCGTTTTCTTACTGGGACGAATCTGTTCAAATTAGAGATGATTTTACGGCACTTTTACTATCACTCTCATTTAAAAGAAATCACCATTTAATGCCACTGTTCCTTGAGAATCGTGAACAGTGTTCCTTGAGTTCAGTGTCATATTATAAAATGCAATTTATGGGGAAAGACGTAAATGGAAATTGCAACCGATAGCAATCATTTTTAAGTATTTCCTTCCTTTCATGGAAACTAATTAATGATCCAAAGTTGCTATAGTAAAATCTACCGTAATTCTGAACAAAATATGGTGAAGAAAATTTCAACTACAGAACATACGATTACAGGTACTAACAATATGAAAGGGAAAAGAAAGGAGATTTACTGTTTGCAATTGTTGTAATAGCTTATAAAGTCCGACTTTTTTTGGTAACATAAAACAAGCTTCTAACAGACTCCGAGTGAAGTATCGCCTGGTCTAAAGTAACAGCAGAGTCTTGAGAAAATTTAAAAGAAACCATTTTATTAAATCAGAACTTGAATATGAATGGTTGTCTCTTGCTAGACGAGATCAGCTTCCACTTGTGGCGATGTAACGTAATAGCCAGTTTCAAAAGTTAAAGTAGTTTCAAAGACAACACAAATGATTTAATACGAAGTTGGCTCAAATCTCCCACCGATTTTACACTTTAAATATCGGCAGTAATAATGTAAAGCTGAAGAACTACAATCTTATTAGCAGAGGCAGACAGGCTGAGGTTCTGTCTTACAATCCCAAACCGTTTACTTAAATACTCTTCTAACTGATTTGCATTCTCGTGAGGAAACGGCAAGACGAAGTGATAGTAACGGACTAAATCATGGCCACCAGCCTTTTCAGTGTGTTGAGCTACTTTGATAATTTTAGAATAAACAGTGAGCTACCTAATCGTAACCACCGTAAGACAAACAAATGAAATAATGCACAGTTGTACTCGACATACATGCATTTATTTTACTAAACTAATATATACTAATAATAAACTAATAACACAATAATTAATATTACTAATTCATGCTACATAATTACATCCATACATTATGCAACTGCAATAACATATCACATACAATTTAATATATGTGTGTGAGCATAACACAAGATAGCGCAATATTTTAAACAGAAGCATGCGTAGATAAAAAATACAAATTCATTGAGAAGACTCAACGATAATTTTTTAAGGATTTTAGTATAGTGTGATACAGGTATTCGAACACAATTATCCAAATGCTCATCTGTAAGTCAACTGCAATATTTGTGCTTAATAAACTATGTCTTTGAGGAAAACCACCCATAGAAATAGTTTGAACAAAATAACGCTTAATAACTGAATATTAATCTTTGCTTATCATAGCCGAGATTCGTTTTCTACTTGAGATTAATGATTTTAAGGCTAAATCATTTTGAAACGCAGTCACTTCCATTTCTGTTGCAGTGATGTCTTCGTCAAAGTTCTGCATAACACAAATTGCAAAGTGTTGGATATCATTTATTAAAGTGAAACAACAAGTTGCGCCACTAAAGCTCTTTTGTTGAAATCCTTAAAATGGTTGTTAAAATTATCCTTCAAGTTAGAAAATATTTCTACACTATATTTACTGTCATAGGATTCCCTCCCCCCGGGGGTTGACTCAGGAGAATTCCTGGGAAGTACTGGTTAGGATCTGTACTTAGGCAGTCTCAACCACGGGGGTAAATAAGTTGACTTCACAGGACTAGAGCCCGAGTTTATTCTTAGGTTGGCTCAGGCTTGGCAGGGACCGTACTGGTACTGCCGTGTTTGTTCCTCTGTCTGTGGTGGAGCTAGATCGGAGATCACCGACCTAGTCGTCGGGGATTTGGTTCTCATAGTTCCAGCGACGGGGACTGACGGAGTGAGTCAAGGCACCAAGTCGAATTTCTGATGCCGAAGGAGTGGTGCCCCGAGGCAAAGGTGTCCTTCATTTGTATTATGTATCTTCTTATCCTGCTGAGCTACGTATAAAGCCGAGCGAGGACTGTGGGGTCTGCGTCGCCGATGAAGGGGTCTCTGGAGTCTGGACACACTCACCCCGATCCAGTTCTAGCGCTCTGTCATAGGATTCCAATGGATTTTGAGATATACTGTTTTCTAAAAGTATAAGAAAACCTTCATTTAGATTAGGTTTTGTTCGACTGGGTTCCCTAATCCCCAGACGCCCTTGAAAAGGGGGAATATATAAGGAATTTCTCCCGCCTTCTTAGTATGCCTTCGTGGTGTAATCATCAGCACACTCGGAGCGTATTCGAGAGGTCCGTGATAACAGTCCCGGTGAGAGCATTGCTCATTTTTCATCTCTCCAGCTTTCAAAAATACCTTATGTCTCTACAGTGCAAATAAAAAAAATATCATGTATGTCTATATAATAGAAAATTTTTATGCATATATTCCTAAATGCCGGCTTACAATGGGCATGAATACCAATTTTAGAGATATTTCAGTAAATCTTTTAAAACCTATTTATATAAAAGATAGCTTATGTTTCCTTTACACTATTATTTAAATTTCATCTCAACAACTACAAAGTTATGACATCTAAATTAATTGCCTTAAGGTTAATTTGACATTATTAAAGAGATTATTTTCTATGAATTCTATTTGATTTAAAACTTAATTAATTACTATTAAAATAGAAAAATAATTTCTTTACCACCCATTAAATTCTATTCCATTATCATCGTTCTGTTTTACTGCTTTCGTCCCACTTTTTTTCACATTGGAAATGTCTGAATTTATTTTGTTGTTAGATACGGTTACAGTGCACACTGCGTTTGTCAATCCAGAGTTCCAAGACGAGATAAACAGAAGTTTTCCATACATATATTTCTACAGCATTTAAATATTCATGAAGGTATTCGAAATTACGCCGGAATGAGTGTTATTTCTAGTATACTACATTAGTAATACACTACATTTTTATAGGTGAGAAAATTATTGAATTTAAATAGTCCTGAGTATTTATTACAAACGATAAAAATAATTCGATTCTCTAATTTCATGTGTATTACAAATATCACATTGGCAAAAAAAAGGTTGTAACATATATGACTATAAAAATTTTCCATATATTAATTTCAACATATTTATATTGTTACACTTAATTTTGTTTCAAAATTAATTTATACACATAGATTTTAATTTTTTCACCTGCTTCACAAATTGTAAAGAAATTAATTATTTTTTAGTCCAAAGGGGCTTTGTCCCTGAAGGACTATTGTTTTGTTTTGCGATTTTGCGTCGAATCACTCTAAATGTCCGTTTCACTTTTCAAATTGTTGCCACCAAATGTTATCGCCCTGTATTATATCAGAAGAAATTAAATAATGAAGAATCTGCATAAATGTATGTATGTTTCTCGTATTGTGATAAAACAACGGCATCTAGAGCCATTCAATTTTGAATGACGTAATCCTACTGCGAATATGGGCATCTGGAAATCCAAATTTGGAATTTGGAATTTCTCTTATTAATGATTTCTTATTCTGTAAAATTTTAACGAATTTTTGATTAACAGACTCAAGGATTTCGAAACGAGCAATGGCAACGATGTACATAAAAACATTTTTATCTCCAGGGCGCGATACTGTGTATCGGAAATTCTAAAGATATGCCTATTTTAAAATTATTTTGCGATATTGCTCTTGAACTGAGTTTTATGATTCAGTGCGAAGAACATGATATTTAATAAATAAAGGTAACACACGAAATGTTAAAAAAACGCCCTCTGGACGTAATTTAAAATACGAAACTTTTTAGATTTTCCTTTCCTTTTTTTTTTAAAGCCGGAGATTGTTGTTATTCTCGAAAGACGACTTTGCATTGATTTACTTTAATGTTGCCAGCTGTAAGCAATAAATGCAGTTCTTAAGAATATTATATTTTACTTTTTATTTCTATCTAGTATCCTATAAAATATTTTGCTATTCAACTTGGGTTAACTCTATGGATAATCTCTTCTGATAAACCATAATAAACTTTATAAGATTCCGTTTGGGCTACTGTTGAAATCTGAAACGTTTCAGATATTTTCTTTACTTTATTCTATTTTATTTTATTTACTTTTAGGAATGATTGGGTTATTTTAAATATCGTAATGTACACCAGAGTTATCATCCTGTTGGATGGATTGTTTTAATTTAATTGAATTTAAAATCTGAAACCTTTCACATTTTCTTTTTTATTACTGTTTATTTTTTTCTCACCACTTGTTCACAAATTATAAAGAAATTAATTAATTTATTGACATTTATGTTGTTTCAATAAATCGAAATGAAACGAAAAAAATATTATTATTACTTATTTTAGGGCAAATTAAATTATTCAAGAAAATATTAGCGCACTGCAATTTATTGCTGTAAAACAATTTCTACAAAAACTTGCTGTAAAACAATTTCTACAACAAATAAATTTTTTGCATCAAATATTTGTGATTTCTCTGTTATTTGTTCAATACAGTGAAATAAAAAGTACATTTCAGATTTTTCTTGGTGCCTTCAGGAAATTTCAAAGTTTACATAGCATTAGATTAGATTGAAGACAGAATCATTTCCTCGACAACATGGAAAATTCTTTTTCTTTTTTGGTATCATTATTTAAACAGCTACGCGGAAAGGAGAAGATTCAGTATTTCTTTCCTATAAAAAAATAACAATGCCACTACTATTATACTTATGTATCTTTTTTTATTTATTCCACTTTTCGTGGTACGAAAGAAAAGGCTAAAGATGGCGTGTGCTATTCGCTCAGGAGAGTACTTCTGCTCCGAAGTATTTGTAATCGTGCAGAAATTCAATTTCAGTTTTATTGCACATTTTTGCTTTTCAAGCCTCAAGGAAACTGAAATTTCATTTTCCATACGTATTTCTTTTGCGCACCTTTAAAGTCGATAATTATTGTTCAAAATGGAAGCAGAGTTCTTTCATTTCCCTCAGGAAATATTGTTTTTCCTTGAGAAGAAATTTTTCATTTTTTTTTCTTTCTGTTATCGAAATTCAACCAAAAAATAAATTTTGATTGTCTTGACTCATTACGGTGAATACTTTAGTAACGTAACGTAACGTATACTTTAGTAACGTTTTAACGTAATATCCCTTCCTTTATAGTCAAATGAATTTCATTTCAGCAGTAGCTCATGAATTATCACATTTACAATGAAATAATTTATACTTTTGCTTCGAAAGTTCTCAACCATCATCTATTCATTTTTTAATGATGAGTTTTCAATTCTCGCTGTCTTAAAATTTTAGGAGGTAAATTCAATTTGAATTCAGGCGTGTTTATTAATGCCAACAAATATAAAAATTTCTTTAAAAGAAATTTTAGATTTTTACTAGCGGAAGTACTGAATGACAGTTAAGTTAGATTGAAAGTAACGTATCTAATAACAGAGAGAACGATACCGCTGTAATCCGTCTCTAATAACAATGCAAAAATTACGACTCATAATCATACATGTTTAAGTCTCATGCGATATGGAACCCATATACAAAATTTTGATAGGAAAGTAAACTAATTCTCTCTCATTATATCAGCAACAATTTTTAATGAGTTTCATTAGTCTAATTAAACGGTGGTAAAAGCTCATGTTCCATCCAATATTTCACCTATATTCAATTTTAGCAGATTAAATGTGGCAAAATATTGATCATAATTGATCAGAAATCAATAGCACGAACAAATAAACAGACACACAAACAGATATTCTTCTTTATACATACAGATTTTGTAAAACTTACAAATTTTTCATTAGAAAACTCACTCTATGATTTGAAAGGCGAGCAGTAGCAACACTTTTCGAAAAAACAGCATTTTTATTTCTAAAGCGCTAGACTGTTGCCATTCAAAAATTCGAAAAAATGGGTGTAAAAATTAATGTTTACAGAGTTTTTAATTAATATTTCGGCTGATTAAAGTCGCACGAAGATGGAAATAGTCCAAAAAGTCAGCAGTGGTACCACTTCTCGAAATAAAGCAGATATTTATCTCCAGTGTGCGAGACTGTTGCCACTCGAAAACACGAGGGCGAAAATTAGCGTTTTCAGAGTTTTTAATTAATATCTCTGAAGCTATTTTCCTTTGGGAAAAAATTGGACATCGACCTTTTCCAGAACCGAGAAAAGAATTGTAGAAAATTTGGTGACGATAACTGTAGTAGCGACTGAGTTAATCAGGAACAAACACACAAACAGACTTTATATATATATTTATTATATGCGGCGTAAGTGTCTGTTTGTCGCCGATAACTGTACTAGCCAATGGGGTGAAGTTGCTACGACATTCAAATAGTAAAATAAATTTTATCACAATAGTTATCGTTGTTTTAATTAAATTATCATAGTATTTAAATATTTTAATTCATACAGTTGTTGCTTATTATGTATTTAACTATACATGAATTACCTAGAAGCTTGCAAACGTTGAGAAATTAAAGGAGACGAAACCAACTAACGAGTTGTGCGTAGTACATCTCATCAGGTAGGTTTACCCAAACTCTTATGCTAAACATCCTTTCGCGTAAAGAGTTTAAAATTTTGCCCGATTTTATTCCAATATTGTATTTTAAACTGAATTTTCAGCTGAACGCAAACTGAGCGTGTCAGGGGGGAAGTGAACATTTGTTTGCATTAGCAATAATCTGTTTTTGAAATGGTTTTCAACTGAACGCAAATTGAGCGTGTCAGGGGGAAGGTGAACATTTGTTTGCAGTAGCAATCATCTATCTGTTTTTGAAACAATTTAAGGCTGAACGCACATTGAGCGTGTCAGGGGGAAGGTGAACATTCGTTTGCATTGACAATTATCTGTTTTACATAAAAACTACGTCTTAACATAATTTCTTTTAGCAATGCCTTCTACACTGAACGCTGAAGTGTGCCTCCTACATTACACTGAACACTTTGTTACAGCACTGAAGAGGAGAGAAAAGACTCTAAAGCTGCGCAAAAACAGCTTTCTCGACAAAAAGAAACCACTGAGCAAAGAAAGAAATGTACCGCCAGTGGTTTCCTTTATTGCACTCTACTTTATGCAATTAAGCAAGTAGAAGGGGGAAACTCCGTGGGGCAGTAAGCAAAGAGCCGTCCTCGCCGCCTGCCCTGGGTAATTCAGTTTTAATTAGCAGACACCTTTGCACAAATCATTTTAATTACAATTTACAATATGTAGAACAGCGGTCATTTCGTATGACCGCCGGGTTTTCTAGTATATATATATATATATATTATATATAGAGAGAGAGATTATAAGTACAAAGGTATAGACTGCGACAAAAATAAAAACTTGTTATTTTTTAGATATTTAAATTACTTGAAGCTTTGAAAGCCAATTATTTTTCTTCCTTCACATAATAAGGCATGTTCATGCTAATGCCTCATTTTAGGAGAAAATGCATAAATAAATGAAGATATTTCCTTAAGCCTTCAATTTTGGATTACGTAACATCAGCACATTAAAAACCTTTAATACAGTAAAAAATATCTCTATGATGTGAATATCATGCTCGTTTAAGCGGATTAATAACAGCTTTTAGAATCTTCAAATTTGAATTATTAAATTTTTTAGAGGTGGGGGATAAATAATGAAATGGTGCTCGTTTCAAGTATTACAAAATTTAAGACATTCTCATTTCCTAAAAA
Organism: Stegodyphus mimosarum; assembly: GCA_000611955.2. Taxonomy (NCBI): domain Eukaryota; kingdom Metazoa; phylum Arthropoda; class Arachnida; order Araneae; family Eresidae; genus Stegodyphus; species Stegodyphus mimosarum. The sequence continues at coordinate 814,988 of KK114610.1, read as the reverse complement.
TATTAATCATTAATCCCTCTAATTCATTTTTATTAGCACATAAGTCTAATCCGAACGCGAATAATAAGAAATATATTACAAACAAGGTGTTAGAAAAAGACGTTACAAGCTTTCTTTCTTTAGATACTAGTTTTAGGCATGTCATAACAACTAAAGACTATCTCTAAGTAATAGAAAAAAGAAGTAGGAAGGCAAAATGAGAGATCAGAGAAGATGTGGAGTATTTTACGGAAACAATTCCAGCATTATGAATAGTATTTTTGTACAAAACATAAATCAGTGTATGACAGCAAATTCCATTAATAAATTACCCTTTATGAGTAATTAAGTTGAATACAAAATGTTCTTTACGTACAAAATTCGGAGATATATTAGTAACTTCATGATGCTATGAAATTAATAAAAGAGATGTTTTACTCAATGAGAAGCAATACTTGACATAACGAATAACGTTTTCAGTGTTTTCTACCTAAATTTTGGCAAAATCTCATAGAAAGCGAGTACGTATAGCAGAATACGTATAGAAGTGTGTTCCAAGTTAAAAAATTAATTCCGGAATGTCTCATCGAATTTGGTATTGAAATGTGTAGATTCTTTTGTTTCATTTAAGCATAATGAACATTTTATTAACTATTAATTCTATGCACAAATACGTAAAAATCATTAACCTGACTCTAGAATTGTTATCGAAAAATTCTTTACCTTATTTTGAGAGGCTTCAGCACCAGAAATGATGAATATTTGAAAAAATAAAACACGAAACCTTTCCTGTATAGTGTGATAATTCCCGTATAAATATTCAGTTGGCTTCTGTGCATTACTGTAGTATAGCTACACTTCTCTCTACATACTTTTTCTATTGCACAGCTGTATTGCTGTATACTTATTGCTCAACAAGAAAGTATTTGATTTTGACAAATTCCGCTGTAAATAACTTAGTTTATATTCCAAGTTTTGAGTATTAATAATTTGTTTTTGTCAAGTTAAATAGGAAAGACTGAGGGACCTGATTCTTAAGGATACGTAATTCCTGAATAAAAAGTACTATACCCCAATCAAATAGCCGATTTTTAAAATTTGGTGGCAAATAAAAAGATGTGGCGTTTACAAAAAATAACAACATAAATCATTTTTATTATAAATTTGTTTCAGTATGAGTAATGGCCTAATATCGGAAGCTGAACTTCCTAAAAGAATATATTGATGATACAATTTTCTATTACATATTACTTAAAAAATTGTTTTTAGCGTTATTTTAAAATACGCATTTTTGCGATTTTATTATTATTTCTGTTGTAACTAAGCTTTGTTTATTAAATTAATATTTTTATAAGTGACACCAGGAAATATTAGGTCTCATTCTCTTGGAAATGCATAGTTCCATATATCAGGTTTTTCTAATCAATTTTAGTAAATAACATAAGCGCAGAGTTCTGTGAAATTAATAAGTAATACAAGTTTTAATATAACGGAATTTATGAATAGAAGTTCTGTGATTGTTAATGGACATTTTGCATAGCATGTGGTAATCAGTAGTTGGGAATTAAATTAACTCTACAAAGTCACTAATTTTATTTTGGAGCAGGAAACATGAAAAATAAGTCTTGCTCTCAACTGGATTCCAATCCCGGACCTCCTTGTTACTAGCCTGGTGTGCTTACAGTTACAAAACGAAGGTAACGAGTAAGCAAAGAGAAAATTCCTTATATACTCCTGCATTTAAAGAACGACTGCGAAAGAGAAGATCGAGTCTCCATATCCTGCCGGGAAAGAACTATCGTTCACCACATTTTAGTTTAGGAGCCTCGCAATCATATACTTCTAGATAAAGAAGTTTTTTAAATGACGAAATTCACTGAGGTATTTATATTCAAAATTCGCAATTTTGGATATCATTTTCAACTTTTTCAAAGACATTTGTTCATTAAGTTAGAATAATTCGAGGGAATAAGTTTAAATGAAGAGCAGCAAAAAAATGAGTTTAATTTAACAGGCTATACAGGGTAGTAAAGTGGTATCTACAGCAGATATTTATCTCACATATATAAGGTTAAAAAATCCGTAATATAAAGTATTAACTTTTGTTTGCAGTAATCTCTTGATCGTTTTGCTTCATTTTCTGTTTCAGTTCTAAAAATAGTAAAATGTTTATAAGAAATCTCTCGAAACTGGCTCATTTCAGAATTAATCCTTCTCATATGATTCTAACATATTTATATAAAATTTGAAAAAATAGTTATATTCAAATCTCCGAATTGAAGCTTGAATTGATCAATCAAAATAAAGTGACATTATAAAACATTTCACTCGATTCTTCGCATGCATTCGTGGTGTAGTGGTCAGCACACTGGGCGCGTATTCGAGACGTCCGAGTTTTGAGTCGCGGGGAGGGCATTGCTCATTTTTTGAGATCTCCTACTTTCCAAATAACGAAATGTGTCTACACTAGCGCCAGAACTAAAAAAAAAGGTGGTGGATGATGATTCTCCACCACCAGGATTTGGCGATTGTTCCCCTAATCCCCAGTCGCCCTTTAAAAGGGGGAGTGTATAAGGTATTTCTCCCGCATGCTTTCGTGGTGTAATGGTCAGCACACTAGGCGCGTATTCGAGAGGTCCGTGGTTCGAGTCCCGGCGAGGGCATCGCACATTTTGCATGTTTCCTGCTTCGAAATAACCTAATGTCTAACCGAAATACCACTCTACAATATCATAACAGAAGCAAACTTATTCAGACTTCTGAAGCATAATATGCAAATTTACTTCCACTTCTCTCTCTCGATGGCTAGTTATAGTCACTTTTCTTACTGGAAATAAGGCTTCAAAATGCAAAAATACGATTTATGGGAGCATGTCTTGTTCAGCTTACGTGTGTGTATTAAAATGTATTATGTCAAGAATAAAAGTGTACGTTTGCCAAAGTATAAAATATGAATGTATGCCAGGATTAAAGCTTCATATGTCTTAACGTCTTCTTTTTCTATTATTGCATGTATATAATCATACACATTTCCTCTCAAAACTCTGCAGTGCATTATATGTGATATTTATTTTACTCCCAACCACTAATGGAATGTATTTCTGATCATCTTATATTATGAAAGAAATACTAAGATTTTAGTCGCATTCATATTAGCATCGCTTTTCAAATACTTCCGAGTCTGTACGATAAAAGGGCAAACCTCTCAAGATTTCTCTTTTCGCAGGTCATATTTTCATCTGAGTGACAGTTCATTTCTCCCAGGAGGTCTGAATCTACAGCCCAAACCTTGAGTCAAAATGCAATTCATTTCGAGGCGGATGTTTATCCGGAACCAACTCCTGTACTCTACAGCGCCTGCGCTGCCAGTTTTCTTCTTTACCTCATATGCATTTTACTCCCAAGAGTTGACGTTTATTGGTTTCAGTGGATTGAAGTAGGAGAAAATGCAACTCTCGCTTGAAGACAAGCTGTGAATATTGCTCAGTCAAATACCCATCGCAGTGCTTATTGAATTTCGTGCGAAATTCACACAGCAAATAATTGAAAGTCATAAATATCTCGGTCTCCTTTGACTTAAATGTGATGTATTTTAATCAAAAGAGTAACAGCAAATTCTTGTAAATTTTGTTATCTAAAGGTTAAACGGCATTTCTCTCAAAATACACACTAACGCAGAATTTAAGCATTCAGAATTTCCCAAACCTGCTAATAATATTATGAAAGACTACATATATTATCTTTTTTAATTATTTATTAATAATATTTGTAAAGTTTGGTTTCCTACGATTTAAAGTGCCTACCTGTAGGTTTTACAAGAAATTGTTGATAGTAATAAATCTTTGTGTGAGTTCTATAGAAGCGATTCAAGGCGGGTATCGTCGCAACAGATCTTAAAACATCTAGTTCTAAGCTATAGTGACTATGTGGAATGTTTTTAGTCATTAAAAGTTTAAGGAAGTCAAACTTATCTTTATATTTTTGCTTTCAAAATTACTACTAATTAAGGAAGTCAAACTTATCTTTATATTTTTGCTTTGAAAATTACTACTAACTAAGGAAGTCAAACTTATCTTTCTATTTTTACTTTCAGATTTACTGATAACTAAGGAAGTCAAATTTATCTTTATATTTTTGCTTTCAAAATTACTGCTAACTAAGGAAGTCAAACTTATCTTTATATTTTTGCTTTAAAAATTACTACTAACTAAGGAAGTCAAACTTATCTTTATATTTTTGCTTTAAAAATTACTACTAACTAAGGAAGTCAAACTTATCTTTCTATTTTTACTTTCAAATTTACTGCTAACTAAGGAAGTCAAATTTATCTTTATATTTTTGCTTTCAAAATTACTGCTAAGGAAGTCAAACTTATCTTTATATTTTTGCTTTAAAAATTACTACTAATTAAGGAAGTCAAACTTATCTTTATAGTTTTGCTTTAAAAATTACTACTAACTAAGGAAGTCAAACTTATCTATATATCTTTGCTTTAAAAATTGATATCTACGTAAGGAATAAATATAATATTTGCTTAAAATGTTAACTGGCGTAGAAAATTCTAAGAAAAAGTCTTCGTTTTGAAACTTTAACGAGAAGAAATTAATTTCGAAATATAATTCTTTAAAAGCAAATATATATAATAATATTCGTCATGTATATTTTAGTAGACTTTAGTTTTTAAAATCATTCATTACCTTTAAGGCTTAAACCGAATAAACAAATTTCAATTAAGTAAGTAAAGTTATTTCGAAAGTGCCTGTCTTAAATGTCTTTCATAAAAATTCATTCTTCATCGGTGTACACGGGATATTATTCGGAGAACAGCCTTGATGCCAAAAAGGAAGAAACAGCTTATTGTGGTATAGCAGGCAATGGTTATCATTCGATGACGGGGGATAGTCGTAATACTTTTCCATTGCTAACGGATTATCTTTAGTATTACTTATTATCTGTAGTATTTATTATTGTAGTACAAAGGGAGAAACAGCTTATTGTGGTATGGTAGGCAATGGTTGTCATTCGATGACGTGCTTCCTCTAGGTAGACAGCCGTAATACGTATCCCTTGCTAAGGGCTTATCTGTAGTATCACTTATTATCTCTAGTATTTTTTATTGTAGTATAGTAATTAGAATTTATTACTGTAGTATTTATTATTGTTGTATTTATTCTGTAGTATTACTTCCGTTGGCATGATGAAATGTCGCCCATACCCTTAAAGAAGCCAAGTTGGCGCAACCAAGGCTGTTCTCTGAACAATATCCGTGTACACATATAATAAAGCACTTAATTACACTTGGAATATATATGGGTGTCATTATTGTAACTACGTTTAAAATTCGTTTAAGTTAAGTGTCCTATTTGTGATGGAAGTTGACACCACTTTGGGTTTATGAAAGACCCAAATTAGCATTTGTTTCCTCTTTACGAAAGAAAGCCAATTAACTTTAATGAAAATGAATAAATAAATAAAACGGTGAAAGACTAATTAGTTAATCGCCTGTTTCATGCAGTGACTATAGAAGATTGTTAACTGGAACTTAACTGAGAAGCAGCGCACTTAACGGGGAATGAGTGCTTAATTGGGAAGCGCTGACTTGGGAAGCATCACTCAGTTTTAGGTCAGATTTGTGTAATGTTTTGAATGCTTACGAACAACTGCACAATAAGAAATTTGCCAAAAATGTATACAGTCGAGCCCGCTATATCGACTTTCAAGTGACCGAAAGGATTCTCTATAGCCGATCTGATAAGGAAAAAAAATGGATCGTCTTATAAAATAGCGTAAACGTGTTTATAGATTTATTACGCACAGTGACTAACATCTATTCGACAGCTCAACCAAAGAACCAATTCTAGTTCTTCGTTTCCATGGATAATTGGCTCTTAAGGCTAAGTGTGTTACATATTAGGATCTTCCAAGTGGCAACATTTGATAAATTGTGGGTCACAACCCAAACGGATCACAGAGTGAAATGAATATCGAAATTTTGCGAAATTTTAATTCAGATGCATAAATTTGAAGATATTGTGTTAATGGCACTTTTAAATAAACTACATTAATTGATACTAATAAAATTAATTAGCTTCCGTATAAAGTTCAAAAAGAATTAGTTGGGCTATCTAGTAATTTCAAACTTAAGATTACAGAAATTCCTTTGCCTTAACTATAGATTAGAACCAGGAAAAAAATACAACAAATTCTGAAACGTTATTCTGCCATTCAATACCTTATACTTAAGTGAAACGACTTTTCCAGCTTTAATGCTTATTAAATGTAAATATTGCTCAACTCTGCGAAACCGTGAAAAAAAAAAGAACAGTTCTATATCCCCCGTTCTACTGGACCGATTGACGAATATCAACTTGCGTTTTTCACGTCTGGAAAGCGTGACTTAAGATATATATTACATTTCTATACAACACTATTTTAATACAGGTATTTTGTCACAAAATTGGACTTTTTCTGAAATGGCATGCCAATTTTTTTCCATATTTCGATTCTGCGATTCAGATTATGCCAAACTGCCAAGTTAAAAAAAATTGCACGAGTAGTTTTTAAAAAATTAGCTCTCAAAATTTTAGCTCCTTAGTGTTAAGTGAATTTAATATATATTTATTAATATCTCATTTTTCATGAAACTTACTTGATTCTTTCTTGCAGTTAATCCAAATATAATTCGCACAATTTTTATGATTTATTTTTTAAATTTGTATTTTTAAATAGTTTTTACAAATTTACAAAAAAATTACAAAAGTATATTTGCATTACATCCTATAAAATTTCCAATATCATCTTAAAGTAAATTGATTTCTAAGCATACCCTAGTACATACTATATCTAATTACAGAATCCGAGTTTTTTATTCAAAAATTCCTAAAATATACGTGAATTCACATATTGACTTGTTTTGAAATGTGGCATATTTCTTATGAGCGATAATAACGCCAAATGTGGTTTTAAAATTATTTGAAAGTATGAATGGCGACTTTTATTTCCTCTCGTGTACAATGAGAAAAATAAAAGTAAAATAGGTTGCTATAAATTAAGAAGTTCACCATGTGAATTCTTCTTGGCACAAACTGAAACAAATGTGCCAAGATAAATTTTTGAATTTCTCCTTAAATTTCGCACCAAGTTTTAAAAAATTTAATATTTAGCTATAATTTGAGTCGTAGAGTCCAAATATGGAAAAAAATGGCATGCCATTTCCAGAGAAGTCGAATTTTGTGTCAAAATATCTTTATTAGAACAATGCTATACATAAATCTAATACATATCCTAAGTCGCGCTCTTGAGATACGATAAACGCAATTTGAATTTCGTTAATTGGCCCAGTATAACGAGATATATAGAACTGCCCTTTTTTTTCCGCAGGGTACATGTTTTACTAAAGATAAATAATTTATGGGAAAATATTTATTTTGCTATGCTCATTTTATATTTAATAGCTGGAGCTCTAAAAATCCGTATGTTAAGAAGGGGTCAAGAATGTAAAAAAATTAAGAAGTTCTTTTCTAATGCATTTTTATTATGTATCCTGATTTCTCAAGAGCTGAGTGTTACATTGCCTCGCTTAGCTTTTAACTTAAAGCACAAAGAATGTTGGTGATGAAAATAAAAGAACAGTAACCTAAAGGTGTTTTTTGTTATTCTAATGCTCTAAACAATGTTAATTTTTAAGGTTAGTGATTTTTAAGCTGAAAATTGCAGAAATTCTCGAAAAATGTTTGAAAAACATAAAAGCATTCCAAAATATCCCGGAAGTTTGCTATAGCCCTCGGAAATAACATTAAGTGTATAGGAAGATGGATAGGAAACGCTGATTCGTTACATCAAGTAGTTCGTTATAAGCCCTGTAGTGGAGTTGAAGAACATGATTCTAAGTAATATTACAAATGCGAATGTAAGTTTGTTTGTTTGTTATGCTTTCACGCCTTAATTACTTAATCCAGAGTTTTCCAAACTGGGAGGAGCGCCTCCCTAGGGAGGCGTGGACTAGTCTCAGGGGAGGCGCGAATATTAGCCAGGATTGGATTGCAGCTAATACAATACGTTACATATAGGTACATATTAACTACTATGCTGCTTGGCCGATCAGTAACTCTCTAAAAATCCAGACAGTATCGACTTCAGTTTAGTTCAGCAGTGTTAGATTGTGTTTCTTATTTTGCACTGATGGCCATCCAAATTGCAACACCAAGAAAGACAAGAGATATCGCAAAATTTATTTAGTATATAACATGTTAAGCAAGTATTAAATGATTAAATTTATAGACTTCTCTGAAGTGTGGTTCCTTCCAGAATCACTAGCCAGTGTAGCCGCCATTGTTGGAGATCATCGCTGCCACACGTCTTGGCATTGATTCAAACACACATTAGATGTGTTCTTGAGGTACAGCAGACCAAGCAGCTTCCACTCGTTGCCAAAGTTTATCTGGTGTGGCAGACTGGGATGTAATCTGGCTCAATCGTTCAGCAACCATGGACCACATGTTTTCTATCGGCGCAAGATCCGGAGAGTGAGCTGGCCAGGTAAGCATTTCAATCTGGCGATTGACGAAGAACCCTTGGACAATGCGTGCCACGCGTGGTCGCGCATTATCCTGTTGAAATACGGCTGTGGGAAGCCCTGAAGGTAAGGAAGGACAACTGGCTCCAACACTCGGAGATGTAGTGCTGGCTATTTAAAGTACCGGCAGTGCGTATTAGAGGAGCGCCAGAGGGATATCCAATACCGCTCCATACCATAATACCCGGTGCAGGACCAGTGTGGCGGCGCATAACGCAGCTGTTCAGCATCCTCTATCCACGGTGTCTCCAGACCTGAATGCGACCATCGTGGGGTTGCAGACAGAAGCGTGATTCATCAGTAAAGACAATTCCATTCCATTCTGCCGTCTGCATCCTTCTTACATCGCACCATTGGCGGCGGAGACGTCTGTGGTTTTGCGTCAAGGGTAGACGAAGCAATGGAAGTCTGGACAAACCACTCTCTTGTAAATGGAGTCGAATGGTACGCGCAGACACTGGATGACGCGTTACAGACTGAATGTGTTGTGCTATGGTTTGTAATGTGACTGAGCGATCCGTCACTGCCATGCGCACAATGTTCCTGTCATCACGTGAAGTGGTGCACTGAGGTGGATGCGATCGAACACGTCGTTGCGTAGGAAACCTCCTGCATCCAACGGTCAAATATCCGCATTACAGTTGTTTGGTTTCGTCCAACACGACTATCCATTTCCCTGAAAGATAGTTCATACTCCCGGTAGGCCACTATCCTTCCTCTATTGAACTCGGATACTTGACCAAACGATGATCGCTGTTTACTACGAGGCATAATTGATTAATTTTTTGAAAAATCCACAAGAAAAACACAATTGCCGAACTTGAAATCGTCGAAAACTCCAAGCTTTAAATAACGCTTTAGAGTGGCGCTACAGGCGCGGGTGACGTGCGTCTGCGCTGAAATTCTAATCATTTGTATATCTCACCTCCGCTAATGCATGTTGTGAATTTAATGTTATTTGCATGCTTTTTTGAGGATGTTGCATTTACGGTGGCCAGCAATGATGATTCTCCATCACCGGGATTTGGCGGCTGGCTGCCCTGAACCCCAATCGCCCTTTAAAAAGGGGAGTATATAAGGTATTTCTCCCACTTTCTTCGCATGCCTTCGCGGTGTAGTGGTCACACTCGATGCATAACGAAGACGTCCGTGACTCTATTTCCGGCCAGGGCATTGCTCATTTTTCATGTCTCCTGCTTCTGAATAACCTAATGATTCTAACACTTACACCTCATAAAACACAACAGCAAAATTACACAATTTTTAAAAGAAATATATATTTTTAAATCTACCGATAGTGTATTAACTGTTACTTTTTTATATTTGCTAGATTATTTCTTTAAACATAACACATAGCCATAACATATAGTAGCAGAATCTCTTTACATGAAAAATATTACGACGCAAAAGCGAGAATTGATATTAATTGCTCCTCTGATACTATTAATGTAGCACCAATTTCTATTTCTCGCACTCTGGTGTCCTTTTAATGAATTAAGTTGCATTATGTTTGCGGGGAACGACTACAAATGGGAATAAATTAAATGTGATTATTTTAGCATTAAGTGTACAACATAGCAGGCAATATCGATAAAGAAAAAGAATCCAAAAATTTAATTATATTTATTTGGTTGCAAATTTTACGCACTAATTAAAAGTTTGGTTTAGGTAATGCTTAATTTAATCAAAAATTATATTTTAAGATGCACCGAGTAACTAATGTTCTTTGTTGTTTACTAGATTTACGTTACCGCTAGAAATTATATCTTAACCTATCATATTTTATTTGCTTGATTATTTCCAAATTATATTTCTAAAGAATAAGTTGATCTTCCGAGCCATATTTTAGCTAGTAAAAGCATTAGCATTGGAGTATAAAAATGAGATAATTTTGTGACTGTATATATATACATATGAAATTTAATTGCAAGCATCTCTATATTTAAATAGAATTAAGTTTGCTTAACTTTATCCAGCATAGCTAAAGAGCTGCAATCTCTAAATTATCAGAAATCCCGCTTTGCGTGTTTTGATGCTCTGATTAACTGTGAAACTTTTCGTTAACTGTTAACTACATTATCATTTCTAAACTTGTTATTAACTCTAAAGGATTGATGTGATGAAATATGAGGATGTCGTGGAGGACTTTCTAAGGGAAACTCGCCCGTTACACATGAGGAAAAAAACGCCCCTGAAGCCACCCTGTTTGACAGGACTCGAACCCCGGACCGAACTGCTAGTGTTAAGTGGCTTTTATCGCTAGGATGCTGGTGGGCCTTTTAATGTGGTTATCAACAAAACGATCACGTTGAAAAACTAAATGGTAAGCAATAAAATGTGAAGTTACCTAATGAAATGAAGGGAAACAACCTAACACCAGTAAATTTGCAGGACTATATTTGTGGAAGTTAAAAAGATGGGTTTTCTTCTGCCGTGAGAGTGAAACTGAGGAAAACGAAGCATGTGGTTATTTGGAAAGAGCTGGAAGAAATGTAAAAGTAAAATGGAAAACACTGCAAACTGGGATATAGTGGCAAAAAAAAAAGTTACGTTAGTTTCATTTAGAAGTCAAACACCAAAAATCAGTGTTATATTTTCAAATTTTCACAGGACTAGTTTGGATGGTTTTACCGAACCATGATCCTCAGCTGCAAATGCGCAAATGAACGAGATAACATATAATGACTAGATAAGATAAGAAGTATGTTATA
>KK114610.1:766195-803698 GCA_000611955.2 Stegodyphus mimosarum | reverse complement strand
TTTAATTCAATCGTAATTGTTTAATTCAATTCATCAATTCTGGTTTCGCCAGTAGCTTGTGTCCTGTCCAGGCTTTCTTATCTTATCTTATCTAATCATTGTATCTTATCTCGTTCATTTACGCTTTTGCAGCTGAGGGTGATAGTTAGGTAAAACCATTGAAACTAGTCCTGTGAAAATTTGAAAATATAACGCTGATTTTTGTTATTTGACTTCTAAATTAATATTTGTTCGGCGTGTTATTATATTTTAATTATGTTAGTTTATTTTAGTAAGTCAAAGTAAAGGAGGTTTATAAGGAAAGGTTGTTTTCGAGAGGAAATTCTAAAGCTGTTTTGTATTAATGGAAAAAATAACTAAAGTTATCCACGCTTCGATTTCAGTTAATATGCTTGAATTGAACTCGATTCAGACTCAATAGTATTTAGGTCTTAATTTACGGCTAAAGCAAACACAACGTAATGTATGTTGATCTCGTTACAGTAATTTCTGTTGCTTATTATTAATTACTTTCGCATATAACAACATTGATAAATGTATTTATTTCCTATAAATTCGAAAACTGAATTTATTCTTTCCAGTAGAGATCTGGATTTGTTCCTTATATTATTTTCCACAGTAAATTCACAATCTAAAAATACATTGCTGTCTGATCTGACTGTCCCATCCCAGAGTAGATAAGAGAAATTCAGTTTAGACGTACTGTTTTGTTATTTAGGTATTTACGTGTTTTTTCTCATGAGTTACGTAAATGCGAATTGTTTCTCTTATATATTCTTCCACGAGGGCGTCCTTTCATTCGGGTAGGGAAATCTAGCACAAATTCTACACTGATGCTCAAAATGAAGAGATTTTTGTAATTTGTTAGATTATTTCAACAGATTTTAAAAAAAATTTCGTGGGGACATAGGCTGACACACTATAAAAAGGAAAATAACAGTACCTTACAACAAACCATTGTAACGCATACCTGACCAAACGTAAGACTTATCTTTGCACGATGTTTTCAGATGTTCGAAGATCGAAAATAAAAAGAAGCTAATAAGAAGCAAAAAGCGAGTTTCATTTGCCCTGATAGCGCCTTACACATGTCCTGCAGGGTTTAAATCAGGAGATTTAGCTGGCCAGTTTATACGGTTATTAACGTCACTTCCCTAATTATCATCTATCTGATTAGTTCCTTTTGTGAATAAAAATGTTTGTTCACAAAAATGAAAAAAATGGATCAACTGCAACTCTGAAAAGGCCAGCCTATATATGATATCTTGCCCATAATTCTCAAAAGTCACAGAACCTCTGATAAGGATATGATAATCCAGACATCATTTCTGGATATGATAAATCAAAAGTTCAAAGGTTTATTTTGAACACCATTCAATTAAATCAAACTAACCAATCTGATTGAGTACGTTTATTATCACCTATTCAATAGAAATACCAACTCTTAAATTCTTACATTTCCATACTCACAATGTATATAAATTCTTACAGCTTTATACTCACAAAATATATGCAAATGTTTTAAAATCGTTATGAAACGCATATTAGTCATAATCCTGATATGTATCGTAAATTATTTTGCACCATAAAACTGATTAATTTAAACCGAAGTTTAGTATTTTGAGGAAAGATCTGTGATTTAGAAACTTCAGAAAATTTTACACTGAATATTTCATTTGCGAATGGATCTTTTGTTGCTTGTTAATTCAGGTTATTTTTCTATAAGGCATGAAACTCTCTCAAAGAGTTTGAATTGTGCTTTTTTATACTGAAATGTTGGAATTCGCCTATTCTTTTCATACGCTATAATTTAAGATATGAAAACGCTTTATGTTATCCTGATATCAAAGATTCAATTCAATATACTTAAGTTAATTGACTGTTGTCGCAAGGAATTCAAGAGCGATTCATTACATATAATGATTCTTCCTGTGCTGATTGGCGTGTTGGGCACTACGATAAGTTTCAGGTGGACATAAATAACAAAGTTTAAAATAATATTATACCAGTAGTACTATTGAAATGCCAGTAATGCAATGAAAATATACTCTGGTGTCCAAAAGTTAAGCATAAATTGTAAAATGCGAAACACATGGAGTAAATATTCGTAAAATTATTCCAAATTTCTTGGGGATATTAATTGGGTGAAGAAGAAGTTTTGGGTTTATGCAAAATGTTTCAGTCGACTACGACCTGCGCGAAACACCTGCGCATGTCGGAACACAAAGAAACCGATTCACGCAGCAAAGGCAGTTCAGACAAGTTTCGGGCAACTGCTGTGCGGAAGAACGTTGTTAACCATCAAACAAGGTGAATGATGGCACAAAGACGCCAATTGGAGATGTTTGCGAAAGGAAGAATCGTTGGAATGCTGGAATCCGGACGATCACAAACTGAAGTGTCTCGAATTCTGAATGTGAACCAGTCTGTGATCTCAAGACTGTGGCATAGATTTCAAAGAATGGGAGATGTTACCCGACGACCAGTATCAGGTCAACCAAGAGTCACAACCCCTCGCCAAGACCGATATCTGGTAATAAGTGCGCGACGTCAGAGAGGCAGTACTAGCAGAGCACTGTGTTCGGCGCTCACAGTCGCCACAGAAATACGAATTTCGAGACAAACTGTTTACAGGAGACTCAATCATGCTGGCCTGTATACCAGAAGACCAGCAGTTTGCATTCCCCTCTCACGTCTGCGCAGAAACGTGCTCGTTTGAACTGGAGTTTGAAACATCAGTATTCGAGTGTGGGAGAGTGGGCCAATGTGATGTTCAGTGACGAGTCCCGTAGTCTGAGTATTGATTCTCGTCGGGTATGGTATGGAGAGAACGTGGAACACGTTTTGAAGCAAAAAACATATCGGAAAGACAGCATTTTCCATCAAGGAGAGTAATGGTATGGGCAGGTATCATGATGGACGGCCACACAGACCTCCATTTCTTTGACACGGGGACTGTGACTGGTCAAACATACAGAGACGAAGTTCTTGAGCCTTATGTTCGCTTGCTTCGAGGTGCTGTCGGTCCTGACTTCATATTCATGGATGATAATACGCCGTGTCACCGACTGGTGCTTGTTGATGACTTCCTTGAAACGGAAAACATCCAGCGCATGTCGTGGCCTGTGAACTCCCCTGATTTAAATCCTATCGAGCATGTATGGGATATGCTCGGGAGACAATTTGGAGCCCTTTCGCACCCACCAAGCTTAGTTACAGAACTGAAGAGAACTCTTCAAGAACCTTGGAACCGTTTGAGCCCACAACTCACTCATCATCTCATAGCAAGTATGGTAAATCGCTGTGCAGCGTGCCTGGCTGTTAGAGGACCACACGCCTTATTAAGCTGCAGCATCAGTAATTTATTTGATGTTTTCTTTCATTTTTTCTTTAAAATGTGCACCATTGCTATTATCAGTTTCCTTTCAAACTGCTACTTTGGATAATAAAATTAATTATTATCGTTCTTTTGATTTGCTTCCGTATTTTATAACCATTTTACACTCGCATATCATGTTTCCCGCCATTCTGATTAACAGTTCTTTCTTTATTCACATAATTATCAATTATGCTTAACTTTTGGACACCAGTATAATTACATAGCTTTGGAAATTGAATTTTATTAGCTTATGTTAACTGAGCTGTGCAAAACTAAATACAAAAATATCTAAATAATTTGTGAGTAAGAAATGCGCTTATATAGAATGCTCAACATAGAATGTATGTTGAAGACTGTAAAATAATTACATAAGATTACGAATATACCTAAATGGCTGGTAAAAACTGTAATATGAAAATACTAAAGAAACTAATGGGAATGATGATTATATATTAGAAGTAAAAATCAACACGCTATATGAGTTAGACAATTATGGCTCTAAGTGACAAGCAAAAGGAATATTGAAATTAAAATGTTGCACAATGGAGATGCATTAAAATGAATTGAATATTTTGTTCAGTTAAATAAAGCAAAGCTGGTGAGACCCATCTGCTTAAAAAATATGATGCTATGGCGAAGAACTTTAAAAGAAAAGGTGTGCTCCTTTAAAAGAAAAAGTGGGCTTAATGCAATAGAAAGGAAAAACAACCAACGAAAACGCCCATGCAATGAACTCAAGGCCCTCTGATCAACCAGCGTTCATAGTTTTATCCGTTCAGTCACAACCTGAGCTTATGGTTACAGGTATTAGCATTAAAATTTGCAAACTGTGAAGATTATAATAAACTACCAGTAATGGTATATACGTAATATAGTAAATAAATACAAGCATGGTATTCTAGCAAAGACAGGAATAAATCGATATTTGAGTAACATAAATCATTTTTTACCCTTTTCTTTTTTCGCTTTTTTTTTAGACATGAAAGACTGACAGCAGTTCAGTTTAGAAATTATTTGAGCAATAAGTTTCCCAACATTTTTAGTCGTTGTAGAACTGTTTTGTCAGAAGGGTATGGAATCAGCTTCTCCTGATATGATGAGCATCTCTTTTATTTATCGTTAAAGATTTTATTACAAAATTTAAATCATTAAATCTTTAAATATCATTCAATTAGTTTTTACTTAAAATGCAACACAATCAGCACATTCTATATTAACGCTCAAATGCTATATATGCTTAAAAATTATTAAGGCCTAATTACTTCTAATTTTAGACTATTAAATTCCATTTATTAATCGACTATTTGAATTCATATGTAACTAAGTGCTTATATCTAGTATAGCACTGGATTTATGAGTGTAAAAAGATAAATTGAAACCTAAATTCAAATTTAAATAGTATAATCATGTTAAAAATGCCCTGAGTATGAACTCTAGCAATACCGTTGCTAAAAGATACGGCAGTTTCGGAAATATTTTTGATAACTGAATAATAAAGCACATAAAATTGATTGAATAATAAACCACTTAAAATTGATAAAATTCGAATAAACTAGCTTTCAAAGCATATACTTAACTCCACTCTGTCCAACAGAACAAGAAGCAATAATAATTATCATCATGTTAGCCATGCAATTAATGTTTGAGATATTATTTCTGAAGATTAAGCTTCTAACACCGAGAAATTTTCTTTAAATATTGGAAATGCTATGCTCTGGATACTAGTAATTATTTCATTGATGAAACATTTTTCAGACTAACTCCGGTAATTAATTGTTATCTTTCAAGATAACGAATCTATCCTCTCCAATTAAAACAATTATTAGTTGAAACAATTAGCTATGAAACATAATGTCTAGCAGTATTTTCTCCAGTGTTTAATTTGCCCAGAACAAAAGCATTTCGCTGTCTAAAGGAATGCGAAACAAAGTCTTTGTACTTACAAATTAACTTTTATAAACAAGGTTACGTGAATTTCAAAACCTTAATAAAGTATTCTGTCAGAGTAAACTGGGATATCTGTCGGATGGTTGCAGTCTGAACTGTTGAGGAATGTTGCTCGCTGTCCACTTTCTAAATATTTTAGGCTGCAAAGCCACTCAGGACCACCACTTAGGCTTCTTACCAGCTTACAGCAAGGTTCTGTAGCCGTAATTTCGAAGGCTTCCAAAGTGCATTAAATATGCAGCTGGTGGATTACTCTTGAAAAGGCAATAAAGAACAATTTTATTGTATCTGTTGGTGACTCAGCCATTGGTAGTATTTCTGCTGGTAAAACTGTGGGTCTGAAGATCTTATCTGTGGCGATTTTGAAAACTGGTAGGTAGATTTTGAAGTAAGTAAACCGTAGGTATCACTTGTTTTCGTGCAGAATTCGAACCAGGAATCTTGCTTGGAAGCTGCGATTATTCATTTAAAAGTGGCTTATTATTTTTTATAGTTAACAAATAGGTCACAACAAGTAGCAGGGTCAGTTGTCCTTGTGCTTGTCTTATGAGCTTTTGTAAATTTCTGCGATCCGTAGGTAAGGTGTTAGACCACCAAGAAGTACCAGTACGTGTGTAAGTAAGTCTTTTCTGTTCGAAATGTTCTTCGACATGCTATCTTAAAACATGCTATCAGTTGGCTGTAGACGTTTTCGAAATCCACTGCTGTATTGCATTCATTGAGATTCTTGGTAAGCATGTCTATGAAAGGGGACAAGTACTTCTTTAATCTTTTATTTCCACCATAGAAAGTTTTGAAGCGTATTCTAAAAATTACAGTGAGGGTGACATGAAAACTAAAAGTAATAGCACTAAGATCACTTAAAGTGATAAAGTCATGGACTGTCCAATCTTGTAATAGCGGTGCTAGGTTAGTAGTTGAAAGTGTAAGATCCGGCCAGCCTTTCGCACAAAGAGTATCAAAAGTCGGTTGAGAATCGGTAGAGTTTAGAATCCCCACGTGATTAGATTCAATGAAATACTGGCCGTCGAGCACACACCATACTGGCTGTCGTGCATATAGACCACGTTTGTGCAGCTTCCTGGTCAAGTTAAAGCCCGATATCAGAAGTTCGGTAGTCTGTTGCTTTCGCCTTGCGACCTCTCCCACCAACTGCCACCTCTCTCTCTTCTCGCCAGTAGGACAATATATCCGTCGTCCTCCACCGTTGGTAATCGTGAGCGACCAGTGCTGAACGCTCGAAAAGATGTTCTTGTCCTTTGAAATGCTCTCCAGGCCTGTGTTCCAAAACTTCTCCGTGACTGTTATCCCACATCGATGTTCTCCCAACTTCCCAATAGCTTGACCTCATGTAAAGTCATCCCGATGATGGTTTACGGTTTGACTGTTGGTAAGATCTCCCGATAATAGCAACTCGATAAGGAAAACATTGTACACCACGGAACAGCTTTCACCGAATTGCTGAGCTTGTACGGTAATTCTTCCGACCCTTGTCCTCCTAAGCCTTATATCGGCTTTAACTATCACTTTATCATCCTAAGTCATATAATATCTATGGGCATGTCCTACTGTAGCGGTCTCGAGTCTGCCTTCTGATTAGTTTTTCGGTCCGTTATGTTGTCTTGTTCCGCTTTTATGCTATTACATCCATCTCGGTTTTAATTTCTGCACCCAGAGTACATGAAAGTTAGAATTCGGAAAAAACATACATTATAGCGCAGTTCCACTCGTTTTCGGTAAATATACTGTTTTTGGTTTTTCTGTTACCCTTAAAATTCGTTTCTGCTTTTGAATGTTTCAGTTTGTTCTCGCAGTTTTCTTTTAGCAGTGTTTTTCTTTAAGAGTTTATCTCCTAAATCTAAGATTAAATGAAAAAGTGATTAATAAAACCTAATAAAAGTGATGAAAAACAATGTGACTAGTTTTAGGTTTTTAAAGCTCTAAGATCTCTTGTATTTTGGTTTTAAACCTCAAAATGTTATCTAACCTTGAGGTTATCGATATAAATTACAGTACAGAAAAAAACGCCTGTCTAAATGAATGGATATGCATCTAAGAGCAATACAGATATACAAAGGTCAAAACCTAGCTCTTTCTACTTAAATATTGCCGAATATTGCATAAAAAATAACATTGCGAAGTTTTTCTGATTTAGAAGTTAAATGTTAAAAGTTATTTGAAAGTTAGAATGGTTTGAAGCGAAAACAGACTGGTATAGCAATTAAGTTTTGCAGCGACAATAGAGTGGCATAACGGTAACGTTTCGAAACAAGAAGAGTTACTAACGATATGGTATAAAATCTATTCTGTTTCCCTTAAAAATTTCAAATACATATTTTAAGTATCAAGAGCTTCATAATTCATCCTAGTGTGCTATAAAAACTTAAAATGCATAATTATTTGCTAATCACCAAAATCCTATTTGGAAATTATAATTTTTTCAAATTTTATTAGTTTTCATTTGTTCTAACCAATTAACATTCAAGTTATGTAAATTTTAGATTTATACAGTATTCGTAAAAGGTAATCGAGGATATGCTATACAGTACATGATATTAGGTACTGTATAGCATATCCTCGATTACCTTTTACGAAATTAAAGCACATCATCATAAATAGCACCAAGATGGCTGAGGTTTTTGCTTCACAAAAAAATATATATCCTTTATTTAAAAGAAATGAAAAGCATTTAAAATATTTTAAAGACGATTTAATTCTGTTTAACGCTGAACAAAGAAATATGTCATTACAAAGATAATTACACGATTTTTCATTTAAAATTTGCGCATGAATTCATGTCTGTAAATATTTGGAAAAAATACTAATTTAGGATTTTGTCTTAGTTTTATGTTACTTTAAATATTAACTGAAGATATAAACCTAAATAGAATTCCATATGCATATAACAAACTCATGAAAGCTGGAATGTCACTTACAATGAGGTTAATGAAGGTCCTGTTTGTGAAAGTGTATAATTAAATTCTTTCACGTGTATTTATTATTCAGATGTTTTTTATGGTAAAAAGAAAAGGATTCTGATGAAGGAAATGCTAGAATGGGGATTTTCAAAATGCTTCTAGTTTTTCATCTTTTATCAAAGAAAAATAAACCCTTTTACACAAACTAAATTCTTTTTGTGGTTTTGAAGGAAGAAACTTTTGCAGCCATCATAAAATGTAAATTACTTAAAAAATGTTTTCTTGAAATATATTATTATTGATTTTCTATCTACGTGTACTAATTTCCTCAATGAATGTAAGGTAAAAAATGAATAAAAAATTGCACGAATAATGCTTGAAAGCTAATGACAAGAAATATGTATTAAAATATTTAAAAGCTACCAAATATATCAGCACATTTAAAACATATTTTTTGAAAGAAAGGTTTGAGAGAAAAATGCAGGAACCACTGAAAAAATTGAGTTTAAATCTTCTTTTTCTCAGCAAGAGTGAGTCACGTCTTAGTCATTTTCTAATTATTCTCCCCTGCACTGCGGAAGAAATGAGGGACTTTTTCGAAAAAAAAATGTTAATGAATTTTCTCTTAGTCTCATATGGGCTATAATTAATTAGAAACTTTGCATCTGATAATTTCAACAGAAGTTCTTATATTCTTTAAAGAAATAAATTAATCTTAAAAAGACAGACCATCTTTATCCCTCTTCTCTCTCTCTCCCTGCCTTTCCATATACAGCATTTCGCACGAAAGTCGTTATAATTGAAAAAAATAAATAAATAAAAGAATATTAAACCTAATGAAGCAAGAAGTTGACTTCTTTTATCACTGCACAAATTAAGGACATAACACATCATTTGCTGTTATAAGGAAATGAAAGAGGATTATTTCCTTATTACTAAGGATTATTATGAGTTGGATGTAACTGAATTATGAATTATATGTATCAGTTATGAGTGTTATGAAATTGGATGTAAATTAAATGCACTCTCATGTTCTTGACAGCCATTACGAAACATAAATTTGCAATGCCATTAATTCTTAGTCTTGAAACGTAGAAATTTGTGCCAGCGTATGTAAGTATTAATTTCCAATTCCTTTCCTTAATGAAACGGCTTGGTTTTACACATAAGAATTCATTAATATTTTCATTCTTACCACTACGCCAGTAATTGATTGCCCCCTTTTTTTTGCATTCTTGTACAAAGTAAAGGAAGTATTGTAATCATAAAAAATTCCGGATACAGTTGTAATCATGAAAAATTCCGGAGCAAAAATAGCCATTTTGATCGCTATCGTATGCAATTTAACAATGTTTTTGCATGACAGCTGTATGTGAGGTTATAATAAAGGACCCTTTTTCCCCAAACATATTATAAAAGTGATTTAAAAGGAATTCAGAAGAGATTTTTTCATGGCGTCTGTACATACGCACGTATGTATCTCGCATAACTCAAAACCGAGTAGCCTCAGAACGTTGAAATTTTGTATATAGGAGTGCTATAGCATGCTGCTGTGCACCTCCCTTCTTGATGACAAGTGGCTGCACCAAAAGTATATATATATATATAGCCTCTATGTTACTCGTCTCCGTGAGCTCAGTTTTTTTTTATTCTTATATGTTAGTAAATTCTGTATATTTTGCTTTAAAAATAATTGAATTATGTTGTTCTTATCTTCCACTGAGGTTTTTATATTTTTAGTTATCCTGAATGCAATACTTGCAGAATTATCAACAGTTTATCAAAATTTAAATTTTTTTTAATTTCGAGCTCTAGAGCCTACTTTTCTTACCATAGCGTCCATATTTGTTTACATTTGAAGCTCAGCAGAATAGTGGATTTGTTGCCAATCTAGAGAAACTAAAGTTTGAGAAAGGCTAAAGTTTATAGTTTACTGTAGATTTTATAGAAAGGCTAAAGTTTATAATTTACTGCAGATTTTATAGAAACGCTAAAGTTTGCTTCAACTTTAAAATAAACGAACAAAATTAATTACTCAAAAGAATAACACAGAAACTAAAAACTAAATGTTGGTATTCAAGAAAATGAACATTTAAAAATTTTGTAACACGTAAAAAAACATTTAAAGCACAATCAAACGTAAAATTAAAACACAAGAAAAAATACAAAAAATGGCAGTAAATGGCAATTTAGCTCACGTCGAGTTTTGTGGA
This sequence comes from Stegodyphus mimosarum, assembly GCA_000611955.2. Taxonomy (NCBI): domain Eukaryota; kingdom Metazoa; phylum Arthropoda; class Arachnida; order Araneae; family Eresidae; genus Stegodyphus; species Stegodyphus mimosarum. The sequence continues at coordinate 793,241 of KK114610.1, read as the reverse complement.
CTTGTCAAGGGAAAAGCACATCAACCCGTACATAGGTAAACTCCATTACGCGTTTCGTCAAACGACAATAATTGAGCCAAAAACGAAAAAAATCTTTTAACTGATAAAAATAGATAATTATCTACATAATACCGTAAGTCTCAATTCTTATCGTTTTTCCCTACGCGCCTGCCATAAAATTTAAAACAAAGAAAAGTACTACAGAGTAACCTTTAAAAAACTTGGTAAAACTAATGTACAAATAAACAAAAGTAGCCAATTAGGCGTGAGTCAAAAATTACATAATTTTAAGGAAGATACCAATGCGTTAGAAAAATTAGACTCAGTTAACCAAAACAAGAATTAAAACAAAATAAAACACAACCCTCTTGTTAAGACCTATTGCAGAACAAAGCGAAAGAAATTGAACATACCTGTACCCAAGGCAGCAGCTTAAAATTAAAATCGTACAATCTGAAATGTGGTTGCCAGAATAAGAACCAGATAGGGAGCAACCATGAATAGGGAGCAACCAGAAAAGAATTGGAAAATCACCATTAAGGTGTAAGTTAAAAGTGGGGGTTAACAGGTCAGTTTGTGAACCAATGAGGCGCCACGGTCAGTGCGGACATCTGGACAGAAACGTGGGGGGTATATAAGGGGTCAATCTTAAAAGGTCGAAGATGTAAGCTTTTTCAACAAAATGGCTTCCAGTAAAGTGCTGAGTCACGCAAATAAAGTTTGAAGGGGAAGAACAAAATGGCCGAAGAAGCAAATGTTAAATCTGGCCCGAAAGCAGTGGAAATTGGAAAATATATCAGATATATATATATATATATTATATATATCATCATATATATCATTATATATATATATATATATGTATTTAACTTCTGTAATTTAGAATTAATATAACTAGTCCAAACGCTGATTAATCTCAAAAATCTCAAAATTACAGATTTGTTTTAGTTTAATAAGTTCAGAACATGTAGCATAAATACTAAAATCTATTATTCTGTTTTTGGTGGCACTGCTAAAAATTCTTCTAAATATTAATTCATGAAAATCTGAGATTCGGTTTCGAATGTCCGATAAGGCATGGAACGCTTGCAAGTGTATATTATCTGTACGACAAGGAGGCACTTAACTCTTTGAGGGGGAGGGAAGGGCAATTAACTTTTTCAGTGAAACTCTTGTTTTATTTATTATAGCAGGTGTTTCAATGAAATTATTTGCAACAATTACAGATATTTTGCCAAAGATGCGGGAAACAAATGACCACTTCTGGTGGCTAGTGTCAGTGACCAGTATCCACAGAACACATGCCTACAAATCAGTCATGGTACTCATGGAAACAGTTTTTCCTTTTTAAGCAGAGTGCAACTTTGCGTGTGCTGCATTCCCACACTGTTCTTACAGGTTCTTTCTTGGTGCTGTAGCGTGCACATTGTCGTGATGTTGTCTGCGATGGTTGATGCTTATTTTCTTGAAGACGAATTGCTACATCAACTACTGTCTTCTCGATCTTGATTGGCTTATGTTTCTTGATTGCCATTTAGTGATCTCTAAGGGAACTTCAGAAACAGCCAGTGTTGAAGACCACTAACACAAGCGAGTAAGACGTTCAATAGAAAAGGCGGTTACTGTAGGTAACCACCGTCCTTCAAAGAGTTACAATACATAGCAAGTCGAAAGGCCTCTCAAGAGGTTGATAGGATGTGAAAGAGATGGGAGATTCTCACACCGTACGGTCGGAGGGTTCTCCCTCAAACCTGGGATGGATTTGTGCAGTTAGTACGGCCGGACTATACCTGTTCGACCAATGGTGAAATTCTGGTGTACTGATTATGACTTAATTTTTATCAACTATTTCTATGAGTTTCTATGAGCAAAGGAAGCAAATTATTAGCTTTCAGAATCATTTCTTTTTTCTTTATCATACTTAATTTTATAACTTTACCCTAATACAGGGTGTCTATAATTAAAGAACCCTATTTCAGAGCTGCCTACAAAAGAAACCATTGATCAGAAGATTATTAAATTTTATGGCGGACTTAAAAGATAAGAATTTCTTCCAGCGAAAAAACACAGTTACAAACAGCATGAACTGACAGAATTATATTAATAAGTTATGCATTTAGGTACACCTTTGCAGTTTTTACAATTTTACAAATTTTGTTACAAAAACATGTTCTATACGATAGCCATCATTTTCATCTAACATCTGAAATTGCAAGGTGACATATTCTGCAATTAACTGAAGAGTGCGCTCGGAAATGTTCAGCACGTGGAGTGAAATTCTGGCTTTAAGATCAGGTAAAGTTTTTGGATTTTTACCACTTACGAGATGTTTCAAATATCCCCAAACCCGAATATTGCATCGATTGATGTCTGGGGATCGGGGATGCTACATCTTATGAAAGGATCGGCTAACGACACGTTCTTATGTAAAGTCACGTTTAAGAACATTCGTAATACACCGTATATGTACAGGAGATCCAACTTGCATAAAGTTTGTGCGTGCAAGGCACTGACATGCTTTCAGAGATGGAACAGTTTCGTTGTCTAACAGCGATGCATATCGATGTTCGATGATTGAGCGTGCCACTGGACCTATGGAACTTAACTCCTCGAAAAAGTATGGACCGAGAATAAATGACGCAGAAACTCCACATCATACCGTCACTTTTGGAGAATGCAATGGAATCTGTAAGGCAGGGTGTGGATTTTCTAATTCCCAAATTCGGCAGTTGTGATTTTTCGCTGCACTGTCCAAATGAAAATGCATTTCATCTGTCCAGAGGATATTCCTGGGCCAATCGGAATCGACCTCAAAGCGAGCAAGAAATTGGAGTGAGAACCGGAGCATCAAAATCAAGCGGAAGCAACTGCTGTATAATGAAATTTTGTAAGGGTAATAGCAGAAGATATTCCGTAAGATTTTACAGTACGCAAAACAAATGGTGTAACACCAGGGTCCCTGGGCCGAAGGCAAAGAGATTAATCTAGGAGATTAACTGATTAGTGCTAGAATTATAACAAATTAAATGCGTACTAAGTCGACAATGAGAAAATGCCATCTGGAAAAAGCGGTAGAGAGACCATATAGCGTCGAGCCAACGACAACAGCTGTGGATAAACACATGTAAATATTTGACAATTAAGGGCAAATGCGAGACAATGTATGCATGAATTCAAATGCATATTCAATTATTAACAATACAAGTGCAGTACAAGAACAAATACGAGTTATACACCATTACACTGTTCACTCTTAATCTATACTATTACTGAGAATGGTCATAGACCTTTGACTGTTACATGGATCATGAATGTCATAGCCATAGATTTTAATAAGAGACTTGTTAACAGATTTCAAATCGTTGTGGAATTTTTTAGCAAGTCGGAAAAGGAAGAAGGAAGAAGGTTCTTATCGGTTCAGTTTTCAATTCAGAGTGTAACTAATGATTCCTAATGTACCATGGAGCATTAGTAATTTGCCTCAAATCTACGTTTTGAGCAGTTTGCAATTTTTTACGTAATGGTATACTTGAATAGGCCCATACAGGGCATGTATAACATAGAACAGGACGTAGATGGAACATAGCATGGGCTTCTAGATGAGTAACTTGTTGTCTATAGAAAGAATAAAGTTTCGAGTTAAGGGAATAGTGTGTGTTTACTTACTCGAAATTTGTTGATGATAGATGCAATATGTGGGGACCATGAGAGAGTTCATCCCGAGATAAAGGACTTACTTGGCCAAGGAAATTGGAACTCCATAAAGTTGCAAGTTCTTAAAGAATTTTTCTTTTTTAAAATAATATTGCTTACTTTTTTCCACATTTACCTTAATTTTCAAATTGCGGAGCAACGTCTTCACTGCATGTAAGTATTCTTGTGGAAGATCTTACAGTTGAACGTGATCTATCCAGTTCCTGTGCTATAGGCCGGACACTGGTGGTAACCTGAAAGTTTGAAACTGTGTCCTCTACGACTTAAAGCGCAACCTCCTGTACTGCTTGTGCAGAAGCAGGTTTTCTTCCTCTTCCAGGACGAACAGGAAACAACCTTATACGTTCAAATTCGGCTATCATTTTTCGAAGGTTTTTAACAGTCATTGGACCTCTCAGAGTCCCCTTCAAAGTCCGAACTTCGATAGAGGAAGTCCTGAGGAATTTCTTTTTTGGCAGAATAATTTTACTAACAAAGCGCGATTTCGTAAACTTATCGTCAACGTGCACATTGAGAACAAAGCCTCCGCTAATGTTTCTAGGTTTTATAACAGCTGCTGCTGACGTCGACGATTTTTACTACAGGTTTTCACTATTTTACACTATTTACACTACTTGTAACTACGTATTTTTCGTTGAGAGAAATTCTTATCCTTTCATTAAATCCGCCACAAAATTTCACAATTTTCTGATCACTGGTTTCGCTTGTAGGTAGCTTTGAAAGAGATGTTTTCAATTATAGGCACCTTGTATATTAAATCTGTAGATAATTTTCATGCACTTTAATAAGAAATATACACACAAATCTGCATTTTTTTAACAGTATTTGAAGGTTGATAGATTATTGGAAAGAATTAGCTGACGAATACGTTTATGAATAAAATTATTTCTCATTCTGGTCTTTTAAAATATTTACTTGATAAACTGTTTCCTTTCCTGTTAAATTTCATGGATGCAATTAACATAGAAAATGTCTGATTTTTCTAAGCCAAGCTCAGAAGAAATACTTAATTCTATTCAAAATATTTTATATTTTCTTCTTTTAAAAATCTTATTTCATTTCAAGGCGGTTTTCAAACCCTTCCATTCCTCAAATATTTTTATTTTCTATCAGATCTTTTCATATAAATGTCAGCTGTTGAAATAGTAGGAAATTTTTTAAATTTTAAACAAACATACCATCTGATCTTAATTCGGAAAATCAAAGCTTTTGAGATCAACTTCTCCATCAAACTATTTTCAGTTTGTGGTTTCGAATATTTTGACATACCAAAAATCCTTTCAGTGTAATAATCTTCAGAAGATATATGTCTTTAAGAGATTCTTGCCAAAGTCCCATATCTAAAATGTTAAGAATTCTCGCAACTAGAATATTAGCTTCTCTTTAGTGTATTCGTATTCAGGTTGACATCGAAATAGTTCGTCGTACCTTTCGAATGCAGAACGAGATGTCGTAAAATTCCATTTCGCACGGCACTCAGAAGGAATTTTTACCATTTTAACTTCTCTTAATATGCTTATCTTATGCAATGTGAATGAAAGTTTCATAAATGAAAACCATACAGAGTAATTCTATCAAATAATTTTGCATTTTTTTGGTTTACTGCTACAAATTATCTCAGTGTATTCGATATATATCGTATCCGTTCAATCTATCATTTCAAAAACCAAATGGCATTAAATCTTCAAAGCTTAAAAATTATTATATTATAAATATTAGCCTTCAAGGCATGAATTATTGTAGTGTGAGTATCTTCGTAGTGTAAGGAGCTTGATAACGAGGGTCTCTCTAGTTGAGAGCTCAAGAGCATTCCAGGTCTCTCTACGCGATAGTTCAGGAGCCTTTAAGGTCTCTCTGTATTTGAGAGTTCAGAGAAGTCTGACGTTTTGTCCCGATGGAAAAAATCTTCAGACTGTTGCCAAGCCACCTTAATTTGTCTGTTATATTTTCATTTTCTGATTCGTTATATCTGGAACGATATCAGAGGAAAAACGAAATCATTGGTTCGGCAGCCTTCCTGAAATCGAGAGGCTTTGACGACAGACACGACGCAGAAAGCTAAAATCTCCTGACACTAGTCGTGAATTTAGTCTCTTGCCCTGTCAACTGGAACGAATTATTGCGTCTGCGATGTCAGAAACATGCCGTGTGACATGTCACAAAAGCTTGTAAGTAGTGGCTTGCGGGGACCGTACACACGATTTTCTCATCTCTGTGTGGTCTGCCGCATATTCTTCTGTTATTAAATTTTCAAGTATTTGATTTCATTTCAGAATTTTCTATTCAACGCGTTTGCTCAGAGTAAATGAGAGTACCAATTTCTTGTTATTTTATTGGTTTACAGTTTTAATCTTTGGATTTTAAATAGTGTTGATTTCTTTTCTTTATTCTACAAACGAGAATTTCACTTAAGAATCAAAGATTTCTCTGGCTTTTTAATTCCTTAATATTGAAAATTTTGAGTTTCATGTATATGTGACATAAAGTAATAAGGTAATTTCTACCTCCTATCTGCATGCCTTCGAAGTGAAACAGGAAGTACATTGGATGAGCATTCGGGAAATCCGGAGTTCGAATCCCCAAGAGGGTATTGCGATTATCATCAATTTCCTGCCATCAAAAAAGTTATTTAAAAAAAAACTCTATAAGGCGCTACCGAACTAAAAGGTGGTGAATTCGTCATAATTAGGATTTGGTGATTGTGTTCCCTAATCCTCAGTGGCCCTTTAAAAAGGGAAATATATAAGGTACTTTCTCTCTCGTTTCCACATGCCTTGGTAGTGTAACTAGAAGTCCAATCAACGCGTGTTCGGGAGGTCCGTAGTTCCAGTCCTGGCGAAGGCACTCTACATTCTTAGTAAGGTATTTTCTACTTCCTTTTCGCACTCTTTCGAAGTGAAACAGAAAGCACATTCGATGCGTATTCGGGAAATCCGGAGTTCGAATCCCGAAGAGGGTATTGCGAATATCATCAATTTCCTAAGGGGAATATATAAGGTACTTTTTCTCTCGTTTCCACGTGCCTTCGTAGTGTAACTGGAAGTCCGATCAACGCGTATTTGGGTTCCAGTCCTCGCCAGAGCATTCTAGATTCTTCCACATTCTTGCAAGGATGTAAATAAATTACTCTACAAAGTGTTCATTTAATTTTCCAAGAAGATTCTTTAGGAACTACGATTTGCTGGATATTTTCCATATCAATAATTCAAAATTGCTCATTTGCTATTTGAACAACTAAACGGTGTTCTGGAAGCATTTTGGTTAATGATCCATTTCTTTTATTTGTCAACTCAGTCCTGAAGGGAAGCATGCAGATCGCTTTTTAAATGAGAAGCAGCACTGGTAATTGAGATGAATAATAAAAACTTATTGTAGAATAATTTGCAATATCTTTGAGTTTACTGTGATAGTTTCTGAACCTTCTGTTTAGTTATATAATTCGGTACCACTACTGTAAGAAGCAAATGTATTCGAAATCTGGTAAGAGCAAACCTTAGCTGGAACTAGTTAGCCACCCTCATTGAAGTTAAACTACGAGTTCCCGTTATTGTATTGTAGATTTTGCATTCAGTTCTTCCAAGTTATAACTAATTAAGCTGAAATTTATTTCTTTTTATCCACTATTCAAAGACTTCAATAAAATCTTTCAAATTTATTTGTTTTTGTCTACACTTTTAAACTTAGTAACTTCGTGGGTGATAAATGGTAGATAATACATAGGTGATACAGACCCATTGTTAACTTAGTTAAATAACGAGGTAATAGTTTAAAAAACAGTTTAGATTAATGTATTTAGTAACATCTGCATAACCTTCTTTAAAACTCTTTACGGCATCCAATAGGAATATGCATAGATCAAACATGGCCAAACTGTGTCTCGCGAGCCACAAGCGGCTCTCCGACACATTAACTTCGACTCGCGAGCTACTTGCGATCCTCTGCCAACTCAAATGCGACTCATGTTGAATAAATCTAGTTTAAATTTTTAATACAAATTTAATTTGAAATAGAAATCACGCAGTGTCACGTTTCTTTATTAATCGCTAATTTACTTTCAGATATTATGTGTTCAAAAATCTGTTAGATTTCAAATTGTCCACTGCTGGCTTATAGTCAGAGCAACAACTACGAAAAATTACAAATAGTTCCATTTCTGGTAGTTACTATTTCGGTTATGTTACTTTTTGAATAGTCAATTACACTAATAATCGGAATACACTAATACGCAGTTAATCTAAAACTCAAATTGACCCTAATATTTTTTCTCTTAAATTAATTTTACTTCAGGCTGTATCTTCTGATATCTCTGTGTAATCCCCATTGTTCACAACAGTCGTGATCCACCTGGAAAATTTCCTGTTCGTCGTAGGGTACTACTTTTATTCAGTCCTTGAACGGCGTGAGCATCTGCTGAAGAAATTTGTTTCGTGTTGCAACCCATACAGATCTCTTATAATCTGGGGAATAATTTTACGATGATTTTATTTTTGGTAGAGTAAACCTTCATCCTCTTACTGGTTGTCTCAATTTTCTGAGGAAGTCCTTAAAAATTAATTTTCTATCCCTAAAAAGTCAGGCATTTTTATGCAATTGCTTCACAAATTTTGCAACTATTCACAATAACAAGCTTAATGAACACTTTTCCCACATGAAACTCTATCTTTTGTAATAATTCTTTGTAATCCTAGACGGAGATTATAATCTATTTCACCAACGCTTGTAGATGCTGATATATTTGGAGTCGTGGAAAGAATCACTGGTTTGATAAAGATTTAAACTTTGTCAAAATGATAAAATCCTATTTTATCAAATATTGTTATTCCACATAGAGATCTTTCACCTTAATCATCAAATCTTCATATCAGTGACGTCGCATCATGCAATGAGGGATCAAAAGAACACAAACGTCTCTCTTCTAAAACGTTTCTGTCAAAATTGGCATATTGGTACTGGTGAAATCTCTTTAGCTTTTCATATTTTCCTGTATTTTTTTATTTCTTGTTTGATGACCCTCTTTTTACCTAAGTTAGGGGAATTTTGCTGCCCGGCATATCTAAAACTTTTCACCCCTTACTACTGCCGCTCTGCAGCTGTCATGGCTTTAATAACATTATTACACTTCTTTTAATCTGTTGATATTTCTTGTCTTCCAATTTTCGATCATCATGTACATCTGTCATGTCCTTCATGAAAGCTCAAACGAAAGGTTAGATCAAGAAGCTGTATAAAGTTATGATTTTTTTTTCTCCCGTAGACGTTTAAAGTATGATCTTCTATTTTCTAAAATGTCTTCTGCTTACAGATTCCATTTCAAACTCAATTTGAGATTTATTTTCTGTACACAGGTTAGGTAACCCAGTGAAATGTTGTTCTATGTAACCGTTAGGCTGACAATAATTTATTTTGAACTTTCTTCTGAGTTATTTTACTTCAAAATTCAAGACGAGACCTAAGTCATTTGACCGCCTTTATGGGTCATTTACATGATGGTGGATCCATACAACTATTTGGCAAGAGCTAAGGAACTAAACTATTGTACAGGCATTTGCCGTGTTACAAAAGGTCTCCGCATCGAACATCTGTGCATGCATTTGCGAAATAAGTTCCTCATAGTAGAGACAGGTATGTTTTCTTTCTGTAACATTATTTATGATTTGCCATGTACTTGAAAACCGGCTAAAAAGTAAACAGCTAGGTTGAAGAGTTCGGCTAGTAGACATATGAAATATGTGGTCGACGAAGCGTTTTTATAACCTGGCATTAACTACTAGATTTACTAGCAATAGGTTATGTATGTCCAAAATTATTGTAACGATTCAAGAGGTGGTTTCGAGAATTTTCAATGATAAGCGTGAATTTCGTTATCTATGTCGAAAATTATCAAGACAGTTCGAGGAATAGTTTCAAAAATTTTCATTGATGCTCATGAACTTTGTTATCTATGTCCAAAATTATCGGGATGATTCGAGAGATAGTTTCGACAATTTTCAGTGTACAGATTACTAAAAAATTCTGGCAGATTCCGTTGGATGCCATGCTGAAATACAGTATCAATCAGGGCAGTCATGAAAGATACTAAGTATTTATTACCACTGAAATTGTAATCTTTTTTGGGGTGGAGGGGGTGAATTCTATACTGGGCATCAGTAAAAGTAGTTATTCCAAAGTTTTGCGAAAAAATGTTTAACGTTTTGTTAGGTTAGGATCCAGAGATTCGAATGATCTCAGTATTTTGGTCCTTATGTTAATTCCGTGGAGAAACAAGATACGTTTTAAGCAAAAGTCTGAACAATTGAGCTTATTGAGTTAATAGCTTATTTTTAAATAAATATTTTTTCTCGAATAACAGTTTCTGTGCAGTGCACGCTGACGTATATCATTTAATTTGCAGTTTCTAAAAATCTGTTCACGGGTTATTTAAAAAACTCAATTTTCTTTTAAATAACGATTTGTAATTTATTCAAATAACATTTTCTATGTAATTCTAGATTAATGAATATGCTTCCGATTAATTTTACTTCTACTAAAATAAAGCTATAATAATTATAAGCGGAGAGGTATAACGGAAATCAGACGAAAATATTTGGTTTCTCTACCAGAAGAAAAAAGCTCAGTTGCTCAGTACACGCGTTACAATTTTTTATTGCCTTGACACTTCAATTTTCTGAATACAAAACAATAGATATAAAATGTATTTATTCATATTTATATGTAATCGTGTTAATCGCACATTCATTAATTTACTTCAAAAGTTTCTTTATATTCAAAACATGTCTCATTATTTTTGAAACGATATAAATTTGGACTTGCGGCCCTCGAACATATATAAAATTTATCATGCGGTTCCCATCGTCTTAAAGTTTGCCCATCCCTGACATAGATTTTTGCAAATGTATAGTGTCTGTGCGGCATAGGAGCACAAAATGCGGCGAGCCAAAAATCCTTTCGAGATGTTTTGGTAAGGCAGGAGGGGTGGGAGACCCTCAGACATGTTCTCCTTGGTGCTCTTTCTCAAAAATTGGGGAGGGGCGGATCTGAGTTGGAGTTGGGTTGTGCTGATCCCAACTTCAACTCAGTTCCGGTGCTCAAGACTCTTGCCAACGACAAGCGCAATTGTTTCCTTGCGATGCTGAATGTTGTGGCCTTGTGCTGATCTTTTCAGACAAGTGAGACTGACGACAACAATAAAACTGTATAAATGAACAAAACAAATTCATGGATTTCAAAGATGGCGTTATGATATTCTGAAAAGTTGAAATCCTATTTTGATGCTACTAGGTTGCAACTGAGTAAACAGCAGTTATATCAAAAGAATTCTCATTATCAATAAATGCAAACAAACCCTGTATTACAATTGCAAACAAACCCTGTATTACAGCAAAGTTTTTAGTTACGTATTTGGAAGGCTGTCAGAAAAACTACTTATATAAGGAAAATGAATTACCTTTAGCTTAACAAGCTATTAAATTTACCATTTTTGTTTCCTGCGAATAAGAAAGAGCCCGTTGCGCTTAAAAGGAAACCGCTATTTTTCGTACTGAGAGTGGTAATTTTCCGAGACACTTTGGCCTAAGCTTTAACGTTTGTACGACACAAAGAAAATATCGATTATCGATAGAGGAAAATTTTTTCTTCTTTGTTATTTACCGGAGCGTCGGTAATACGAAAGATTTTTTCTTTATATTCTGGATTCACTACGTATAAAGAACCGCTTCTGATTCCTGAAAAGGCAGAACGGCAGTCTGAAAGAAGGAACTTAGAATCTCGGAAATGAAATCGGGCTTTTCGAAACTTACCTCTCAAAGCCGGGTTAAAAACGACCTACAGAAATCGAATTTACGAAACTTTCTAGACTTCGTAGAGGAAAAGGTTGGATGAATAAGAAAAATTAGAAAGAAAGAAATTGGTTTTGTAGCGTAGAGAGAGCGGGTAAAAGAAGCTTTTGACCGTCGGTATCAGACTTTGTATAAAGCTAAAAACGAAAAGAAAATGACTACGAATGCAGGGAATTTTGTTTAACAATTTTTCTTTTTACTGCGGATGCGAAAGGTAATTTGATGATGATACAAAACTATTGGATGATTTGACAGTAATGGACATTTTCCTCATTTTGGAACTTTTTCTCCGTTTGAAGCACAGAGTTTCCCAATAAAATAATACGATTTAAAAATAAACAAATATTTTTCATTAAATATAATTTTCAGAATTCATTTCACATTCATTAAAAGCATCTTATTGTCTAAGTTATATCCATTTTATTTCAAAATACAACCGCTCAGCTAGTACATTGGTTAGTGGCATTGACGGCCATAATGAGAGCCACGGGTTTGAATTCCGGAGATGGCATGTTTGAAACTGATATAGTACTGTCACATTAATGTGACCATCTGTCAAAAGCCAGAATAACCACCTTTCGCAGAGCGGACTGCTGCGAGACGTGCAGGAAGAGAGTCACATAGGTCCCTGAAGGTGTTCTCTGGGATGTTGAGCCATGCCGACTCTAATGCCGTGGCCAGCTGCGCTAGATTACGCGGTTGAGGATCCATGGCGCGAACAACTCGATCGAGATGGTCCCACAGATGCTCGATTGGGTTTAAGTCAGGTGAGTTTGCTGGCCAGGGGAGGACGGTAAACTCATCCTGGTGCTCTTCGAACCACGCACGTACACTGGCAGCTGTATGGCACCTCGCATTGTCCTGCTGGAAGATGCCATCATCCTGAGGAAAAACAATGCGCATGTAGGGGTGAACATGGTCCGCAAGGACAGATGCGTACTTGTATTGATCCATTGTGCCTTCCACAATGATCAGTGAACCTAGAGAATGCCAGGAAAACATTCCCCAGACCATAATGCTCCCGCCTCCAGCTTGGACCGTTCCGGCAATGGTTGCAGGGTGGTTCCTTTCAGAGGTTTCACGCCTTATACGCCAACGTCCATCTGTCCGATGGAGCATAAAACGCGATTCATCCGAAAACGCAACCTGTCGCCACTCAGTGGACGTCCAGCTGCTGTACTGGCGTGCAAATTCTAGCCTTCGCCGTCGATGAACAGCAGTCAGCATAGGTGCACGAACCAGGCGTCTGCTTCGGAGGCCCAGACGCAGCAATGTTCGCTGAATAGTACTTTGGGAGACACTTTTGGTAGCCCCTTGGTTCATTTTGGTGGTCAGTTGCTCAACGGTAGCCCGTCTATCTGCCCGAACGCATCTCCGCAACCGTCGTTCGCCTCTGTCATCTATGGCCCGTGGTGCACCACATTTGCCACGTCGCTGATTTTGGACAGTCCCATTTTGCCATGCACGGTACACTTTTACCACGGCGGCACGCGAACAGTTCACAAACTCAGCCGTTTCGGAAATGCTTCCACCCTTGGCCCGAAAGCCAATGATCATGCCCTTTTGGAAGTCGGATAAATCGCTTCGTTTCTGCATTACGCCAACGATTGAAATGTTTTCCGAAGCCCTCACACACCCTTTATATACGCTCAACTGCACTGTGCTACCACCTGCCTTCTGTGATTGGTTATTTAACTCTGACATGGAAAGTACGTGGTGGTCACATTAATGTGACTGGACTGTGTATATTACAGAAAATAAAATACGTAATAATACTTAACAAAAATATTGCTACAAAATACATAAAATTAGATAAATGGTGTGTGAAGATACATGTAAAGGTTATAATTTTTACTCACGATAAGAAATTCTGGCATATGCAGAGGCACAGTAATTAATACCTTCTTCAATCCTAAGCTATGCAACTTTATTTGACAGCGTATTCTCAGTAGAAGCCGTACAGAATTCCGGAGCCAGTAATTTGAGATGATAGTCTCTTGTAAACGGGCAATGAAAGGTAGTGATCAGAAGCCGGCCAGAGTCACAGATGTCTGTGTCACTATTCACTAATCGGTTTTAGGTAAGACAGCAAGGGACTGTGATCTGTTAGAAAATTAGTGAAAATGATCATCAACTTGCAATTCTGTCCAATTAGGTTAAACTTTTATGCCATTATTCACTTCTTAAATACACGATAAGTGTGAAAATATCATATTTTCCCTCTTTGCGGCCTGTATTGTGCTATTGTTTGGCAAATTATGTTTGACATGCCTGGCATATGTTGACATATGCTTTAGATACAGACTAAGAAATGTAATTTTAAATTTGAATATTTATGAATGGCAATCTCTGATATTGTTAAGTTCAAGGAGAAAATTTTCGTGGAGTTATTTTATACTTACCCGTTATTACTTAGCTTTCTTTTGGAAATCTGGGATAGAACTTATGTTACTTTTATCTTAAATGCCAAGATATGTAGGTGTCGTGATCTACCAATTGTTTTAAACATTAGTAAAAACAGTGATATTTTTACCAAAGTTTAGAAATAAGCAGTTCATTCTTTACTGGACTATTAATTTTTAACTAGAAGTATGATAAAAATCATAACACTCGTTAACTGATAAATCTGTTAATTTTTCGGAAGTTATATCCCGTACTACTATTATTCAAGACGTAAAATGAATATTTAAACATGATGCACTTCTTTAATGATACTTTTGTGACAGTAATTATTTCTTTCAAATTCAAGATAATATATGCATTCTAGATGCCAAATTTAAGTCATAAATTGGAAGACAAATGGCATATATTTAATTATGGGAAAGCACACGAGGGCTATCTGCCTGAGGGGATGAATGCTTTTGTGGAGGATTTCCCAAGGGAAACTGGCTTGCATCCACGTTACACATGGAAAAAATCACGAAAATGCCCACGCAGCGAGCCCATTTATCTGAAATCGAACTGAAGTCAAACTCCTAGCGTTCAGCGCCATTTCCACTCCGCCGCTCTGGACAAAATATTTTTCGTACTTAGCTTAGCTCTTAGGCTATACACGGAAAGTAAGTGATGTCCCGTGGAGGTCTTTTTAAGGGACATTGGTTCGTATCCACGTTACAAATGGCGAAAAACACAAAAACGCCCATGCAGCCAGCCCGTTCGTCGGAACTCGAACCCCGGAGCGAACTGCCAGCGTTCAGCGACTTTTACCGCTCTGCCGCTGGTGGGCCAGGGCAAAATAGACAAATTTGCGCAGTATTAATAAGTTCAGTCGTGACTATGGTATTGTGTATGACAAAGTATGCATTCAAGAATTGCAAAAAGTGTTTTATCGTGTATTGTTGAAACATTCGTGAAGGAAAGAAGTTGAAAGCGATTGACCAAAAGCTCTAATTTAGCTATACTTTCTAACAATAATATGTCTAAAACAATTCTTCAATATTGCTTAAAATTAAATCAAATCCCACATAGCTGATCTCTAACAATTTGCAAAGAACTTTTGTAGGTTATCGTCTTAAATGTGACTGTAAATTACATATGTTATTCCTCTACCTAAACTGTACCACAAACGATAATCGAGATTAAGGTTAGATGTTTTTAGAAGGCAGTTCATTTATTTCATATTCTTATTTTCTAGGTATTGGTATGCTCAGAAAGGTCTATACATGTAAGAACATTACCTTACTTTTTACGTTAGGTATGAAACACTTTTGTATTAAGAGTAATAGAAGTTATAGGCGAGTAAGTACTTCTTTTTTATTACAAAATTAATTTCATTTCAGCCTTTTTTAAGCCTCTAGTTTTGAATCCGTACTTTGATCACAATCTTCAAGTTGATATCACCCATAAATCAATCCTTCATAAAGGTGCAGTCTACGACTGAAGAAACATTAAAGCACGAACGATAAACTTTACCATGAGTCTTGAAGAAGGAAGAATGCACGTTTTTGCCTCATTTCTCACATTAATATCGAGGCACCAGGCAGAAGATTGACTTCTATTTGACTGTGCAGAGAGACAAAATAATATTCGTTCATATTTTATAAGTGCCTCATTAAATTCTAAATGATATTCGTTCGTCAAATGCCGCACAGAAAATTATTCGGGACGATGTATTCAACTATCCATTTGATACCTGTGTTACGATTCACTGCCCCCCGGGGGGGTCGACTGCGAGCAATCTCGGCGTTTTGTCTAGGTCGATATCTATACAGACTCGACTTCTACGGAACAATTAACAGTCTTCACAGTGACTAGAACCATCGTTTATTCGGTGGTAGGTTAAGGCTTGGCAGGGACCTGGTTCTGTCTTGTCTGGCCCTTGCTTGTGGGGACCCTACATGATTTGATATCGAAGGTTGTCCTTGGGGTTTTGGCTTCCCTTAGTCCTCACTGGAAGATGGTCGATGTCAAACATGCGTTCTTTGATCTTTAGGTGGTTATGTAGCCGCCCACTACTGACTTTGTGTGCAATAACCCAAATTTTGTGAAACCAAATTGTTCCCCTGTATTGACAGGGGGTATCCTTGGACCGCCTCTAGGGATTAAGCCCCGTTCACACCAACGCGGTCACGCGTTCGGGCGTAAAGCGTTGACCAATCCGAAGCGAGCTCAGAGGCGGCATTTTCCGGACGAACGGAGAACGCGTGAGTTGACTTAACTTTAACTTTTCGACGCTTCACGCGTGAGTTTCAAGCATGTCGTTTTAAACGTCCAGTTCACGGTTTTTAAATGTTTGCACTTCCAAAAATTCTTCGCGATGATAAAAAAGTCAAATGGACTAATCTTGATAAAAATTTAAGATAACAATAAAAAATGCACATGCTAATAGAATAAATAGCTTTATAAATTATTCAAAGGAAAATTCTCAAGTTAGCAGTAATAAACCTTAATAACGAACCATAAATTATACATGGTTGATAATTTTTGCAGAATACTCTAATGCAATAGATTGTTGCAAGAAAATAGTGATGGATTTCGAAATTCCAGATTTTGAATTTTTCCTAAAATATAACTACATTAATGTAAAGTTGCTCTTGTTGCCTAGTGGATAAAACGTTGGCTTCTTGAGTTTGGATTCAAGTGTCAGCAGGAGTGGTGTTGTAATGCAGTTGGTATTTTAAAAAAAATATTTACAGAAAATATTATCACTAGTTTCAGAGTAGGCCAGATGCTTCTTTGAACGTGAATTGTGAAAACCACGCTTACCCACAAGGTACCTTAGAGCGGAGGTAGAACATTCAGCGGGTACTAGGGAATTGTATTGCGGGTTCGGGCCTTGCTTTTTCCTACCTTTGATGATACGAATACAATATTTTTTTTAAATACCTACCAAGACTTTTTTTTGGGGGTTGACACAAGAAGCTTGCATTTATTTTTTCATTTCATTCATCATTCATATAAATCTAATTTTTGCTTGGCATTGTGTGCATTATCCTTCTTTTGGCAACGAGCAATTCATAAAATGATCTGATTACTGTGATCTGATTCTATTTCGGCTGACACGAGACTAGCAAAAGCGATACTGGTATTAGTATAAAGTTGCTGTTTCACCTAATAGGAAATTTAGTGAGTTCTGAATTTTCAACGAGCGGTGACAAGTAAACTATTTGCTTAAAAAAAATAAGAAAACTGTTATTTATACAGAAAAGAACACTCGCTAGTATGTAGCTGATTTTGTGGAATACTGCTATGCATTTTAATGGCTTTAGTGTTTCTTTTTCTTAACATGCATGACCACTGTTCGAACAATTTATATATGAACTTAACCAAAGGTCTAATCTTGATGATAATTTTTCATTAATTTAAAGAACTTTTGCATGAGCATTAGAAAATTTGCTAATTGTGGAGTTCAATTTTTAACGCAGAAAAAGAAGTTTATATAAAATGAAGTTAGTTCAACGAATTTTAGATAAAAGTGACCTTATAAAATAAGTCTTTAGATAATGGTTGTTCATTAATATATGAATGACTAATTGAAGTAATTACTGTTACATTTAAGGTAAAAAATGTGCACATAAGGCAGAAACTAAAACATTTTTTAAAAAAAAAAATGTTGTTGTTTATTAAAAATAGCTGTTTTTTTAAATGTGATATTTAATTTAATATTGCTGTTAATCCTACATATATTTAAACAAAATATACCTTTTTACTGCATTATTTCAACCAATTAAGGGAAGTTCATTTAAAGAAGCATTTAAGGTAAGTTCATACATCATACAAAAACATTTATGGTATTCCAACCCATGAAAAATTTACTCTGCACAATAGAATAATGAAATTAGGATTTTTTAATTATCATTCATCAAAACTCATAAATAAATTAAATTAGATATATACAGCGTTATATATACACAACGATCTTTTTCTAAGATATCATATTCCTGTCTTCCAAACGATTCTTTTCTGCGATATACTGACAAAAATTAGTGTTCTGCTCTTGAATAAATGAGGCAAGAAATTCGTTGAATCGATGAGGTGTCATGCGAAAGTAATTAAAAGAAATTTCGTTTTGTTCAAGCGCATTTCTTAAATTAATTTCTATTCATCTCCTTGCTACAGTCATCTCTCACATATTAATATAAACAACTGCATTCTGTTCTCTTAGACAAAGTAAAATAAGTTTTAATCGAGCAGAAATTAAATCCATTTTAATTTAAAAATGCAATCGTAAAAAGTCAAAATACCACACAAAATTTGCACGTTTTTCCCGAAGTTTCCGATACGAAGAGCCATCTAGGGCGAGCATATGACAACGCTTAAAGCGAAAGTTGCCGCGCTGGTGTGAACTGACGTACGCGGAAAGCGTTTTTTTCCGCGTTGCCGCTTTGCGCCCCAACGGACTAGTGTGAACGCAACTTTAGAGCGATTAACTACGTAAGGCTGCCCTGAGCAATGACACGTTTGGATGCCCCTTCCTCCTAGTGCACTGTTATTTAGATTCAGAGCGATGATCCTGCAAAAACAGTTTTGTGCGATTAGTAGGCAGCTCTCCTTTGTCGATCTTAAGATGAGTACTAGTTGCTACAAGTACAACTATAAAATAAAAATTGATTAACGTGTGAATAATTAGGCTCACATTAGTTATCTTTGGCACTATGCGATAGAGTAAATAACGAAACTGTCTATCATTATCTCGATTTTTGTATTTTCAATACTTCAAATAAAAATAATATTTAAAAATATTATCATAGCTGGATGTGAAATAATACAGGAGCTCCAGAAATTTCGAAATTTGTCTTCTTGGATGTAAATAAACATTAAATATATAGAAGCAGTCACTTGCTGCAAATATGTAATTGTCATATGTTTTTTATTATGAATTATATATGATGGTAAAATTATGTCATTGTATTTCAACACATTCAGCACCTAAATGAAAATAAGTGAAAAATTAAAATGAAATTTATATGAATGTTAATATGAAATGTTCTTTATCCTGAAAAATACATCTAAACAGCACATCACATATTGTTACGTAACAAATACAAATACTTTTTTTTTAACTTTTATATTACTGCACAAAAAGCCGAGAGCAAGATTCACCGCGAAGACAATTCTCCTCCCCTTAGGGCGATTCCGATGTGTATCGAGTGACAATGTGTTATATTTTTAAGAAGGGGAATTATGGAACTAAACTTTTAAGGCAAACTTAAAGTGACCAAAGTAATAAGTTCTCCGAAGTGAAGTTTAATTGACTAGAAATAATTACTGAATGTATTAGAAACACTTATCGAGAATCAAAGATGTAGCAATGTTGAAATCAAAAGTCTGCAAATTTTATTTAATAACCCAGTTTTCTATAAGAAACTAGCACTACCAGATTTCAAAATGTTTTTAAAAAAATATTCCTCTTATTCAACATACATTTAATGCTTTTCCAACATATACTGAACTGTAATTTATCAGTTTATATGTAGTTCCAATAAAGTAGCTTTCTGCATTTGTTTTTTATTTGATGCTGTGAAAACTCAAAATCAGAGGGATTTGTATTTGCGGGTTGGTTACGAGATTAAAATTTTATTATACTTATTTTTTAAGTTTACGACAATTCCGGAATAAAGCTATTATCATGAAAAATTCTTCAGAATAACGAAGATGGGTTTCCTTCAATGAAGATAACTTGTCTAATATAGTATTACAGTCAGGATGAAAAGTCTTGAGAATGATTGACTTCAGAAATAAAGTTTTATTGTTTTCTAAATATGCTTTTGCATGATCGTAATACGTAAGTATTCCCTAAAATCACCGGATTTTTTTTGTACGCTTTAAGAAAGCTATTCATCATACATTGCTATCTGATCTTCGAACATCTAAATTTTATTATGTCCACTTGTAAAACAGGAAGAATGCACTGCTCTGTCTCAAACACTTTGCCCTCTCAGGACTTTGGTTGAAAGATCTTCATCAGGAAGCAATCCTACTGCAAAGACAGGTGACACATGCACAGGTGTTTGTTAACGAATAATATCTATAAAACACAGATTAATTCTCTGTCACGATACTAAAAATCGTTTGTGAGTATTCTTCACCGAAAGTTAGAAGTTCTCCTTCCTGTTCCACCCGAATCTGTTTTACTGCAGTTATGATAATACGAAATCTAGCGAATGGAAAACGTCTTTATACCAGTTGTATCTTGAAGAACATTTTAAAAGGCTTTCTATTTAATATTTTAAAGTGTATTTAATTTGAGCCTAAGCTACTGAATTGTCTTTCTAACTCCAGCTCTAAATGCAGAAAATTCTAATTATTTAAATCAGTAGTGAGTTGACCAGACCGACCGATCTCAACCTGACAAAGAATACCGCTCCTTCTGAGCTTTGTAACCATTTGTAAAGGGAATTAAAAAGTTTTTTTCAAGAACATCAGACAAAAATTTAACGCACTTGTAATCAGTTAGTCTAATCTTACTGTCTTAGAAATGGTGGCATGAAATGCTCAGAGTTGAGCTCCACACTGTTTTGAAAATTAAATAACGATAAATAATCTTCTCACCCAATTGCAGGTGGTAAAAAATTGTTCTTAGCACATGGTACCATTAATTTTCTCCCTGAACAAAATATTAGGTGTTTCTAATACTACATTTTCAAAATTTTTAGAGTGATATGCATGTTTGAAATACTCTCTCTTCCAAAAGTTAAGTACGAAGATGTAAAATACAAAAAAATCAAAAAATACTGCTTTGATTGACATCAAATTCGGTAGGAAAGTAGCATATATATTTATGAATAAAACAAAATCAGTAATTATATACAGAAGTGAAAACAATATTAAACTTTTGTTAGTTATCAGATAATGACATACTGGAGACTTAAACAGAATTATGTACAAAGGGAAAATAAACAGCATAAAATGAAAAAAAGAACATTAATAGGATATGTGATCCTCAACCTCATCTGTATACAAAGTTTACACCTTGTGACCATGCTTTCAATTAGGTGGTCAACCACCGCAGAATTAAGCAATCGCCATTCTTCTTGTAGAACAGTTTCCAACTCAATAAGAGTGGCAGGAGGTGGGAAACGTGAAGATACAGCATCCCAAAGATTTTCAATGGGATTAGGGTCGAGCGAATCTGCTACCCACGCCATACGCGCAATCCCTTCACTCTCTAGGTAGTCATCGATGATGTCAGCTGTATGGGGACGTGCGTTATCGTCCATTAAAACAACTGTAAGGCCAACTGCTGCAGCGTACAACCCTGTTTAAAGATGTGCATGTCGGTGCGGTATCCTAATAAAATCCTTCCCACACCATAATGCTTCTGCCTCGGAATGCGAGATGTTCGGTGATGTTTTCGGACTGATTGCGTGTTCGTTGTTCACGCCATACTCTTATACGCTTACCATCTGGCTCCAAAGCAAATCTTGACTCATCAGTAAACATGACATTGCCCCAGTCAGACACATTCCAACTGACATGTTCCCGGCACCATTTTAATCGTGCCCCTCCTGAATGGACGGGTAGAGGAACACGAACTCGAGGTACCCGGTCGTACAGCCCACTCATATGTAATCTTCGGGTACAGTAGCTTCAGGTATCGCCTGACCAATGGACGCTGTAACCATAGATGCAACATTTGTGGAGGTCGCTCTGCGATTCCGCTTGGCTACAATAGCAATATATCGATTTTCCGCGGGGGTTGTAACCCTTGGGCGACCGGCTACGGGCCTTCGGACAACTGTCTGTCTGGTTTACAATTGTTTCTATAAACGTGAAATTGCAAAATGATGAATGCCGAAGAAAAGAGCAACATCTGTGAGCGAATGTCCTGCTTCAATGCGCCCCACAGTACGCCAGCGCTCAGAATCTTCCATTCGTCTTCTGGAAGTCATAGAAACACGTATGTCTTGACAACAAATTGTACGAAAGTTTTAAACACCTTCTATCAGCACTTACAATTAACTTCTGTAACCCTTCAAAAAGCTGGCTTCTTATAAGACTGCCTTTTTAGCATATTTCTTGACATGAAAGCGCGATTGGCTGTTACCTAACATATTTGCATACTTCCATCTACCTCTGCAGCGAATTGCATCCTCTTCAATTCTGACTGGCTTCCGGAAATTAACATTTTCCTTTCTGTGCTTAACTTTTGGAAGTGAGTGTAGTTAAATGATCTTTTGTCAATACAGAAAATTCCGAAATAAATAAAATCAAAACCTTATCGAATTACAATTAAAGGGGAACACATTATTGAAGATGAGGTACAAATATTTAAGTAAAATATCTATTTAAGCAGAAAAGAAAGCAATTAATAGCAAAATATTTGAAAGAAACTAACTATGTATGGAGAATAATTGAAACAAAGGGTGCCAGTATTTTTTAATATACAATAGATGGGGATGTAGGGTAACATGAATACTTATGATAACAGAAATATATGCAAAAACTATATTTTTATTCATTTTTAAAACGTATAAACCAGAGATTGTTTATAATTACAAAGTTCTCTAGAGATGTATTGAGGTTCTACTCCGTATTAGATAGAGAGCAATGTTTAAACTGAAGTCATAGGTTCCATTATATAGTATTACAGTATACAGTACATAGTATTTATATAGTATTTGCATTATATAGTATTACAGTAACAGTATATAGTACATTATATAGTATTTCCATTATATAGTATTACCATTATATAGTATTACAGTAACAGTATATAGTACATTATATAGTATTTCCATTATATAGTATTACAGTAACAGTATATAGTACATTATATAGTATTTCCATTATATCTGCTTTTTACACACTACTAGTCTATACATAGGTTTTCTTTTCTGAGAGATATGTTTTAAGTATCCTTATTTAGACAAGGTACTACAATCACAAATATTCAGGTTTAGTTAGAGATTCGAATCTGACTTTGCTGGCCACCCTACCATCGGGGTAGGCTAGAACATATAAGACTAATAATGAGGAAACTTAATTACTAATTTTTTAGATATGAAGATGATTAAAAGAGAGTTAACAGAAAAATAAACAGCTTTCTAACATTCGTAATTTAAATCAAGGATTTTTTTCAGCTTCATTTAACTTAATTAGATAATTTGATAATTTAATTATAGTTGAAAATTATACCAAATATTTTTATCGATCACATTTTTAAACATTTAGAAACACTACATTTCTGAAGAATGTTGCTGGCTTGATAAAGATTTCAGAATACAGCCAAAACATTTTTTTTCTGTATTTTACATCACTTCTTTAAATTTTCCTACTCCTTATAATTCAATAAATTCCTAATTACAGAACTTAAGATTTATATAATCTTATTTTAAAAATACATATCTTATTTCAAAAAGAAATTCTTATCATTCTTCAAGCATCAATATTCTCATTCCAAAAGAATATGATAAAATAAAACTCCAGACTTCCTCGTAAAATTAGTTTAAATACCCACCTTTTGAACTCCGTGCAGTTCTTTTTCTGAAAAGTCTACGAATTCTTTTTGCGACGGGTATGTATAGCGGAATCAAATTTTCAGTTTTTCATGCTTTGCCATTTCTGTATACAGCCTAGAGGAAAACATAATATTTAATTAAATAGAACATCTCTGAACTAGTATCTCAGAAAATTCAATAAAATATTATTTACGGATGTTTTGGCAAGACGCGAAAACTCAAATTCTCGCCTCGCAAAATATTAAAACAAACCTAAGAAGACATAGTTATATTTATGTTGACTTTGTATTTCCTTGTTAAGCATTACAATCCAGCTTATTCGATGTAAAGAAGAGAGTGAATACAATCTCATTATTCGCCTACAGCTAGATATTCCACTTGAAAATTTTACTGCCATGCTCATGCTTAACGATTTTTGTTATGTTCACAAAGTTTGTTCTAATTTATGCGCTTTTGTTCTCCCAAAAGAATTTTTGTATCAGCAGAGCATCGATCAAACCTCGGGGTATGAAAATGGCAGACATCTACTTTAAGTATCGATTAACGAAGAAAACAAAGGTATAGTACGCCAAAAAAGAACTGAAGAACTAGCAGGATTGACGTATGATAAAAGAAGGGGGGTCGGAAGTCTATCGAACGCCCCATGTACGTGTCTACCGTTGCTTATTTTTCATCCTCTTTGCAGTCCTTAAGTTTTTCGATATTTATATTTTTGGAAAGTCAGCAAAGATATCTCAAGAGTATTTGTGAAACTCCATCATATTCTTTAAGAATTTTCTTTTCAGCTGAAAGTCGGAGAAATACTTTTGCTTTTCTGCGTGTTTATATTTTTCATGTATCATTTTTTTTTCGTATTATTATCGTACATGGCTTCCCACTACTGAATTTTTAGCTTTGTTTTGCGCAACCAATCTGAACCAACTTTTCAATTTCATTTCATATTTTCTTTATCGTTTTGAATTGTTTTTCCTACCTGATACTCTAGTCAGACGCTAGAAAGCCGTTGTCGAGAAATTTCATTCTTATCTCGCCGAAAGCCAGCTGTGCGTTATGTAAAATATTTGAATTCACATTCAGCATCGCTTGAATATATTACTATATACAGGGTGAGTCTGAAAAAGTGGGCAAAACTTTTGGAGGATATAAAATGCAGCTATACAAGCAATATTCGTCATATAATGTATGGTGAAAACGCAAGCGGTGAGAAGTTAAAAGGTAGTTTTCCACTATCACATTTTAAAGAATTAACACAAGAATGAGAGAAAATATTTCGGTAACATTTTATAAATAGGAGTTTAATTAATGTGGGTGCTCAAAGGAAATTACTCACACGACCTTCCGCCAGCTGCAATACAGGCTTCACACCTGTGAGATGATTTGCGAGACACCAGACATTTCCTGAATATCGCCAGCAACAACGGCGATTGTGGCGACTAGATCCGTGTTGGTTTCAACACGGCATTCATAGATTAGGCTTTCCATGTGTCTCCACAGGAAAAGTGCAAACGCAAGAGATCCGGTGATCTAGGTGGCCAATCCATGGGGCCACCTCGACCAATCCATGGGCTTAGAAATTTCATGGCATGCCACCTAGTGGTTCTCCGTTTGCATTCCGCCAAAACTTTCTCTGACGAATATTTCTTGTATAGCTGCTTCCTGTCATCTTGTAAAGTTTTGCTTAATTTTACAGATTCACCCTGTATAATATGATATAATAATATTTAAGAGAGCAATATTTTTTTTTTCAAAGTTACGGAGCTTTAACCGCTAACACCTGTAACTGACACATTTCAAACAACTCTTCACATTAAAAGAAAAGATGAATAAGACAAACATAATTAGATATTTATGGTTTCGAGACTGAACAGAAGGATGCAGCAAAAATTCTCCTTTTCAACACTACTATCGTTTAACAAATAAATTGCACATAATTATCTCAATCACTTTCTAAGCGAGGCATGAACGGAGGTGAGCATTAGTTATTCGATTCGGATTCAAATCCCAACAAACGATTCTGAATGTTAACCCGGCGGAAGGCGCCTCAAGAAAAGTTACTAGAGTGGGCGCATCGGGTATCACATACCCCAATGTTTAAAATACGGTAAAAACAGTTTTATTTGGTTTTAAAGCTGTTTTTCTTTTATAATACGCGAACAAGACTTGAGTTACAAAATATTAATTTGCGAAATAAGCTTAAAGAGAGTTAAAATTAAGATAAATGAAAATAATAACAAAATAAACATCATACCTCTAAGTTTTATTGCATGTCTAATACGCAACTTATTTCATTTGTTTACACGTTGAACAAAATTCATTCACGTGTTCGTAGAACAGAAAGTTTTTCACATTTTAAATATAGCATTCGCGGTCTTCTGTCCTTGGTTCCAGGGCATTCATCACAACTTTTATATTTAGTTGCTTCGAATTTCATATATTCTTTTGAATTATTCCTCGAAACTCCCGCTCTTCTTTTGCATGTAGTACGAAAGTTTCTCTGTAAAGTATCAATCTCGGATCGTTGTTTAATATTTTTTTATTTATTGTAATGCTACGTTCCTCAAAAACAGATATCTGCTTCTGTATCTGTTTGGTGGATTAGCAATTGAAAGTAATATAATTCGAGCATTGGTTGCAACAACATTCAGTGCAGAAAGAAAAATTACCTTTGGCCACTTCCTTGTTATTCAGCCAATTGAAAAACGTTAAAATTTCAAACCACTTTTCACTCGACAAGACAAAAAGGCTATTAGAGTTTTTATTGTTTGGTTTAATCTGTAATATTTTCCCATTTTTTATAGTTTTTTTCTCTCTTTGGAAATGAAAGTTTTTTGTTTTTAGTTTGGTATTTTACTTTAATTTGTGTTTTCCAGCTTAATATGCTACACGGCGAGAATAGGTTTGGCCTCCAAATATTTACTGCGTCATTTTCTTTTCTTTTTCGTTTCTTATTTTTTAGATTTATATATATATATATTAACACCCACGCCGTTGACCAGCTTAGCGGGCTGCGCCCGCTTGTTCGCTAGGACGCCCGCTTGTTCCCCGGGATTCGAAATTTGGATAGAAATACCAGTGTTTAAGTTTTCTATGTTGCAAACCCGCGCGTTAGCGGGCTGCGCCCGCTTGTTCACCGGGACGCCCGCTTGTTTCCCTTATGCATCCAATATACTTCACATGCAGGAAATCACGTGAACACCCACGCGTTCGCCGGGATTCGAAATTTCGACCTAACTACCAGTATTCAGCGATTTTCCTGCTGGCAAGCATGCCAGTTGAGCGGTCTGCGCCCGCTTTATTAGCGTATGCATCCGCATTCTCGCATGCATTAGCGTATGCATCCGCATTCTCGCATGCATCCACAAGATACGACATACACATTTCCCATTTGGAAAATGTCGAAAAAACCCACGCCGTGTAAGAAACCGCCAGCTGAGAGGGCTGCGCCCGTTTTATTCACGTATGCATCCAGAAGGCAATGCATACACGTTACACACGCCGAAAATTACGAAAACACCCACGCGTTGCCCCTGATTCGAAAGTTGAACCGAACTACCAGTGTTAACGGATTTAGCCGCTCATTCGCTAATTGTCCTTGTA